>QODF01000137.1:2528918-2646617 GCA_024372805.1 Oostethus manadensis | reverse complement strand
CAAAAATGATGTATTTAGTTTTATTCAGATTAACTGAAAGTTTATTACTGTCAAACCAATATTTGATTTTACTAAGATCATTTTCTACAATGCGCAAAAGTAGTGGAAGGTCCTTCCCAGAGCAATAGAGACTAGTGTCGTCAGCAAAAAGAATGCAGCTCATTTCATCCATTACCTCACAAACGTCTTTAATATACATAATAAATAATTTGGGCCCCAAGACAGAGCCCTGTGGGACACCATGTTTCAGGGTTCTTTTGTCAAAATTTACATTATCAATATGAACAAACTGATATCGGTCCACAAAATAACTTTTAAGCCAAGTGAGGGCAACTCCTCTGATACCATATTTTTTCATTTTATTTAAAAGTAATGTATGATCAATGGCCTTGCTTAAATCAATAAAAACACTTGCTGTGTATTCCTTTTTGTCCATGGCTGTTGATATTTTCTCCACAAGCTCCATAACAGCCATTGAAGTAGACCTTTTGGATCTAAAGCCATATTGATGATCACTGAGCAAATTGTACTTACTGATAAATTTATCAAGACGAATTACAAAGAGTTTCTCCAAAATTTTAGAAAATTGTGGTAGGAGAGATATAGGTCTGTAGTTGGTAAACAGATGTCTGTCGCCACTTTTGAAGATGGGAATTACTTTTGCTATTTTCATTTTACATGGGAAGATTCCTGTTAAAAAAGATTGGTTACAAATATATGCTAGTGGTCCGGCAATACAATAAATAATATTCTTTACCAATTCCATGTCAATATCAAAACAATCAATTGACCGTTTGTTTTTTAATTTATTAACAATTTCAATAATTTCATTTTCATCTGTACCACACATGAACATTGAATTTGGATTAGACTGTATATTTTTCCCAACTACTTCATGTGAATTTTTTTGATCTATTATTTGATTAGCAAGTGACGACGGTCCAACGTTTACAAAAAAATCATTTAATGCATTAGCAATTTCAGTTGTTGAACTTAGTGTGACGTCATCCTTCACAAAATAATTTGGAAATATGTGTCTCTTCTTTCCTTCCTTAATGATGCCATTTAATAATCTCCATGTCCCTTGAATATTATTTATTTGCTTTTCTAATAATGTATGATAATAATGCCTCTCATTAGATCTAATTATATTTGTCAACTTGTTTTATATGTCTTGTATCTATGTTCTGTTTCTTTTGTTCTATGTAACACAAATGACCTATACAACAGATTTTTCTTTTTACATGCCTTAACAATTCCATTCGTAATCCAAGGCCTATCAGATTTATTTGTATGTACAATTATACGTCTGAGAGGACAATGCTTATAATAAGCTGTAATTAAAGTAAACAAAAATGCATCAAAAGCCTTATTAGGGTCAACAGAGGCATAAACCTCATCCCATGTTTGTGTGCTCAAGTCTTCTTTTAGAGCAGCAATTGCGTTAGGTGTTCTAATTCTCCTCATTGTATAATCTTTGGCTGCAGATGTTTTAGATTTAACATTTTGGAGGAGCTGATGGAAAATACTAAATACAGGAAAATGATCGCTTATATCATTGATAAGTAGTCCAGCTGTAATTTGACTACCCAGTTGATTTGTAAAAATATTATCAATCAGTGTAGCTGTGTCATTGGTGATTCTTGTTGGTTTTATAATAAGTGGAAGAAAATTGTTACTGTAAATAGATGATATAAAATCTATTGTTTTAGAATTTGCTTGAGGATTTAAAAGGTCAATATTGTAATCGCCACATACAATATGAACTTTGCTTGGACTTGCAAACATAACATCAATCATTTGATTAAATTTATCAAGACATGATCCAGGAGTTCTATAACAACAGCTAACAATAATATTTCTGGCTTTCTCTAAATTTATTTCAACAGTCAAGCACTCCATGACTTCATCTATGACTACGGTTTTACTATTAACAACATTGCATCTCAAATCATCATCAACATACAAAGCCACTCCACCACCTTTTCTACGATTCCTGTTTAATGTAAACAGCTCGTATCCTTCCATTTGGACATCACAACACTTGTCAGCATCCAGCCAGGTCTCAGACACTGCAATAACACTAAACTTCTTAAACTGACTGAGGTACTCTTTTATACTCTTATAGTTTTTATATAAACTTCTACTATTAAAATGTATTACTCTAAAGGCACCATCCATATTGAGACCCTTAAATTGTTCATCAGTATAATACCTACAATCATAAGTAGTATAGTTTTGAAAAAAATGTTCGTCCGGATCTATATCATATCCAAATTCATTTAATTTATAGTCCAAGGTATCATGTGTCATTAACTGTTTGTGTTCAAACTTTTTAAAAAGTTCATTAATATCATGATTTACAGTCTGGTCTAATTCACTATCCCCTATTCCTTCAAGTATATCTAGAAACTCATTTTTATTTAGAGTCATCTATTGTTTCTGTCCAGCCTGATATCGCACACACATTTGGTATCCATAAAGTCCTTTTTTAAATTCCATACAGTAAGACATTACTATATGTGTCCCATGTCCAAAACAAAATCTCCCGTGACTTGCACAGCAAACTCTCCATCGATCCCGCCGTCTTTTCCAACGTAGCAAGCCAAAGTCTCTGTCTCCAAAATCATGATTATCCCAAGGCTTTTTCCACTGTTCAAGAAAATATGAAAATATAATCCGTCCACCAATCTCCCATTGTCTATCCGCCATGTCACTGGCTATTTCCACACAAGGCCTGTAGAATCCATTCTCTCCACTAACCACAACAACGTTCAAACACGTCTTGGTTATAGTCATGTCATCAAAAGTTTTATTTGAACTGGTCCAGATGGTTTGCATCTCTCACCAGTAAAACTTGTGCTTGTTCCGGAGATGATCCGTTGAGTTGTATGAACACCTTACAGTTCCTCGTCCACGTAGCTCTGATCTTGCCGTTCCTTCTCTTGATGCGAGCTTCTCGGGCAATATCCGCCGTCTTTTTTGTGAGATGTTCATTCACATACACATCAGATCCCTTCAGTTTTCTACCTTGTTGCAGAAGATCGGCTTTGTATTTACGATGAACAAAACACAAAATAATTGCGGGCTTAGTCTTGCTCTTCGCGGCATCGTGTGACATGCTACTATGTTTCTTTCATCTAGATGGATATCTTTTCCTTCAAAGAAGTGCAAAACTTGTTTTTCCAGGGACGTGAGATCTTCGGTCGCTGCGTCCTCAGTAACATTTCTACCTTCCGTAATAGCTTTTGCATATGAGCGCGGTTTGATGCACAAACCAGTGATTAGAACATCTTCCATTCTAATGTATTGTTCGAGATTATCAATCCGCTTCTCCAGATCAATAATTGTTTCGTCTTTTTCTGTCATCAATTCTCGCAACTGTTTGACTTCATTCACAAGCTGCGCTAGCTTGGTCAGCTGTTCGGTTACTTTAATCATCTCCTCCGTCAGAGTGCAAAGCGACTTACGAACTTCCTCCATGTTCTCTTCCATGTAAGCATTACTCACTATTTTCTTCTGAGGCATTTCCAACTTTTCCTGTTGCTTACTTTTAGTAACTTTTGTTTGTATTTCAAGTTACAAGAGCAGTAATTCAGAGCGCCGCCATCTTGCCCTGTTCACTCTAACTGCCCAGTCAGACTGACATGCCTTCAGTCATGTCAAAGCATTGAGGATCATCTGATGACCACTGAAGCCATATCTTTTTGCCACAAAGACTTCAAAGGAGCAGTTTTGTTTTTTTACCTTTTACGTTGTCTTGGAGAAAAATCTTGTACCATGTTAGTCATGTATGTTCTTGGATGCATTTCATGAGCTATTTCAGTCTCATTTTGTCTTCAGTGTGAGAAAATGCACTGGTTCACCTCATGTAACACAATGTTGCCGACACAGATTATCGCTATGTTTTTATTGTTCTGATGACTAAATGTCATGCAGTGTGTATGTTGACTGTTTTATACAACTTAAGCTGCACTGTTATGACCTTGAAGGTAGTCTGTTTTTTTAGTCTAAATACAACATCTGTTGTAAACAGTACATTTCAGCATCATTTTTTCCAGAGAATATATGAATAATATAGAATTCTTAACTCTAAAAAAGGATTGTATTAAATACATTTTAAGTGTTCGTCCTAACACCAATAACGAGTTGATATTTCAATTACCTCAGTTTCAGTATTATATAATTCAGATTACAACCTTGACACCTGAGGAGTAAAATTCTCAGAAAAAGGTGTTCAAAAAAATGTTATTTTTATGCGGTGGTCACAAATGTACACAAAAATTTAGTTGTTTTTGACTCACAAGGAGTTTATTTCAAAAGTCAAAGTGCAGTATGTTGTCTCTGCTCTGCCAATGATTCATGTTTTGTGGCTGAATATGGCTTATTATTAGTGTAAAAAATGCACATTTAATCTAGTTGTACATATTAATTTTCTAAATTAAGCATTTTCAAGCATAAAAATGGCTTAATGAACAAAAATACTCACATAAAGCCAAAGACACGATATAAAGTGTGACACAGTATTTGTGACTTGTTGTGTGCGCCTTTAAGAAGTGGGACTCAAGGACACGAAATTAATAGGACTGTTGACTTTGCAATTCCCCGAGAAGGAAAACCCGAAAATGATGTTTAACAAAAGCCGTCTAATTACAGTTCTGCGGTCTGCAACATCGTTGATGCAAGGTTAGAATCAGGGCTGAAATGGAATTGAGAATGACCTAAAATTCCAATTAAATTATTGAATTTGAATTGCGGTTGCAAACGTCCTGTGGGTTGGAGTCAATTCAAATTCAAATTCATCTATTGAATTTAACTGAATTTTGAATTTCGCACAGGCCCGGTTAGAATATTTTCAGAGGTGCACGTCAATGGAGCCTGCTGACGTCTAAAATATGACCTGAGTGAATGGCCCCCCACTCTGCGCAAAGCTCTGCTCAAATAGTCTCATTTGTTTGTGCTGCATTCGTGCTGTTTTGTGCAATTAAAATGAATGTTAGTGCTGCTGTCGTTTCTGAGTTATTACAGTTACTTTTATAGGTCAACCAAAGGTCATGCAGCCCCCCATTTTCTCCAAATGAAACCAAAATAATTCAATTTGTTTATGCCGTTTGTCCAGTTTTGTGCAATGAAAATAAATGTTTGTGCTGCTTACGTTTTTTTAGATATTAACAATTAAAGTTTTGAGCTATTACATAATCGTCTCGTCAACAAGCTCCAAACTAAACCAAAATAGTCTCATTTTGACCGTCCTCGTTTGTGCTGTTGGGTTCAGTGCAATGTTGGTGCTTCTTTCGTTTTGGAGAAATTAAACATTTCTTAAAGGTCAACTAAAGATCACGCAGCCCCCCGACATGCTCCGAATGAAACCAAATTATTCTCAATTTTTCCGTCTCGTTTAGTGAAATTTTTTGCAATTAAAATGAATGTTTGTGATGCTTTCGTTTTGGACACATTAACGATTAAAGGTGTGGGACCTGAGTGAAGATGGCCCCCCACCCAGCGCAAAGCTCTGCTCAAATAGTCTAATTGTTTTCGTCTCGTTTAGTGGAGTTGTGTGCAGTTAAAATTAACGTTTGTGCTGCTTTTGTTTTTGAGTTATTACACATTCTTTAAAAGGTCAACTGAGGTCAGTCACTTGTCAACAAGCTCCGAATGAAACGAAAATGGTGTCATTTTGACCGTCCTCATTTCTGCTGCCGGGATCAGTTGAAACCAACGTTTGCGCCGCTTTTGTTTTGGAGACATTACCACTTAAAGGTGTGGGACCTGAGTGAAGGTGCCCCCCCCCACCCAGCGCAAAACTCTGCTCAAATAGTCTAATTTTTTTCGTCTCGATTAGTGGAGTTCTGTGCAATTAAAATTAACGTTTGTGCTGCTCTCGTTTTTGTGTTATTACATTTATTAAAGGTCAACTGAGGTCAGTCACTTGTCATCAAGAATCGAATGAAACAAAAATGGTCTCATTTTGACCGTTCTCGTTTGAGCTGTTGGGTTCAGTTGAAACCAACGTTTGTGCTGCTTTCGTTTATGTTGTCCAAAGTGTGTCCCGGGGCCCATTTGCAACTGACAGCTGTTTTATTGGCATTTTTTAAAAATAGAATGGCACAGGCAACACTTAGGTAACACAACACTTAGGTAAGTATGTTTTGACACATTGTCAGCCATTGGTGTTCAGATGTTCAGAAGTAGAAGAGTTCGCGTACACAAACTGTTGCCTCCCCAGCACAGTGACTCATAACCAATAACCTTGACAAATGACCTTTCACACCTTCGCCCAGCTGTGATTTACACAGCCATTTAGAATTGATCCCTTCCTTCCATCAGTTGTGCAGCTCTCCACACATTTCTTATCATGAATCATTTATTTGTAGGTGAACTTCACAGTGCATTATAAACATTCATTCATTCATTTTCTATACCGCTTATCCTCATTAGGGAATCGGGTATGTTGGAGGCTATCCCAGCTGACTTTGGGCAAGAGGCGGAGTACACCCTGGACTGGTCGCCAGTCAATCGCAGGGCACATATAGACAAACAAAGACATACAACCATTCACACTCACATTCATACCTATGAACAATTTAGATTTGCCAATTAACCTAACATGCATGTTTTTGGAATGTGGGAGGAGTACCCGGAGAAAACCCACGCACGCAGGGGGAGAACATGCAAACTCCACACAGAGATGACCAACGGAGATTTGAACCCGGAACCTCCTGACTGTGAGGCCAAAATGCTACCCATTTATCCATAAACATGAAGGGCATTTTAATTCCATCTCTAGTTTGTTGTCTTTTCAAATACTCCAACAATATTTCACTGCAGAAGTGTCGTGTTCGTGTTTTACAATCATCCTCTCATGGGTTGCCTGCGGCCTTCATGTCTAATATTGAGTTTTACTTTGTCGGACCATTCTTTGCCCATCCTTCGGTCATGTTTAAGTCTGAGTCTTCTTAGGTCATCTGGTTCTGTTTGGCATGTCTCTCCTGATCATTAGAACTTAAAAATCCAAGGTCCAAACAGATGTAGATGAGACAGCAAACCAGTACAAATGATCACACTCTACTTAATGTTAGGACACACTCACAGTGGTCCAGTTGTATTGTAGCAAAATTCTTAGCAGCTCTCACATCACTCTGCACTCATTCAGGCATGTTTACATGTGCCATCACTTCATAATACAGCACTGAATTACTGCATGTTATGTTGAGTCATTATGTTTCTACAGCATGCACAAGATGCTGGTTAACATTAATATCTGGCAGGAGGAACAACGTTACGTGTCTGATTACAAATCAGCATTCTTATTTGGCTGCCTCATGCAATTTTTCATCAATAAAACTATAAAGATAACTGTAGTTAATCTGTTTACATTTTGATTGACATTTTGCATTCACATAGGGCACCGCTATTGTTGTGTGACACCAAATTGTATCTTGGTCAAGAGGTCTACCTTAATTTGTAGGACGTTTAGCAAAAGCATTTACGACTTCCTAGTTCTGGTGAATGCAGCATGGGGCCACCATACCCCACCATAGTAGACATTTGACAAACATCCCAAATATCTCATTTATATCGATTGGTATGTGAGCTTTTAATCATAAATCAAAATGATGAGGTTGAACAAAAGTTGAACTTAAAAACAAGTCATTTTGTAACCTCCTACAGTCCTTCATCTTTGTTTGGTGCTCTGACTCAGTGGCAGGAAAGCTGGGAATAAATCAAATCAAGGTTCTGTTTGCAGTAAATGAAGTGCTTGCTCAAGTATTGACTGACAATTCTGGCCAGCTTTTCAAGGAGAAAGCAGGACCTGACAGCTGAGTATAGTAATTACCATAGCCATCCAAGAAAGGAAAACCTTTGACAGACACTAAACTCTATATTTCGGAGTGAAATATAAAAGACATGAAATGAAGTTCTGTAACCCATTTTTACATTCAATACCGTATGTGGTATTGCATTGTGGAATTGCACGTTAAAGAAGTTGTGTCCGACTAGCCAACAGTCCTCAACATACACTCAGAGCTGCATAATTTATCTATTTTTAAATCTATTATTTATTTTAGGCAGAATTTAGAGACTGGTTGAAGCAAAGATACAATTAAAGCAAATCAACAAAGTTTCCTCATTATTTTAAGTTTGGCCAAAATAAACCTATGCTTTAATGCTTCAGTTCGGCGAGCATCTAATGAATTAACTATACAAGTGAGTTTTGCTTTTTCTCATTTGTTTGTGATTGTATATAGAAGGGAACTAGCAAAGATGAAACGTGTGATGACAACTATAGAACTGCAAAGGAAATTTTACGTGACATAGTGGTAACATTGCAACCTAATATGTTTGTTTGTGAATAACATTTTCAGATCAACTTGCGGAACATGTTTGGACTCAAGTATGACAAGTTCAAACAGTGCTTCGCTTTCTGTACATTTCGCTACTCATTTCTTGCAAAAACATAGAAGAGTAGAGGCAGTTGGTCTAGGTATTAAAAACAACACACAAACCGTGATTATCTTGATTTATAGCTAGTATGTGAAGAGTTTGGGGGGTGGATGATAACTGCAAATCTTCCATATAGTTACTGAGCCAGCGACAGCACTCAAGAGTTTGCTCCTTGCAGTGGATCAGGGGCTAATGGGATGTCCTAAAGGGTACTCCTGGGGCCTTTCCATAGTGTCCTACTGTCACTCATTAATTATAAAGCTCATTTAATGTATACTGTAAAAAGGACGAGTGTCAGGAAAAGCCCACAGGAGTGAAAGTACTCAATGAGTATTCAGCAGCAAAAAGCGGACATTCATTCCATACCGAGTGCTACATTATGTATGAACTGATAAAAATTGACAGACAAAGGGGCAACAGGAAAAGGAAACGCAAAAACAAAGTATTTGGCATTTTGTTATGTATTCAGTAATCCCTAGTTTAGCATGGTTCCAGAGCCAATATTGTTGATATAGTCAGAGACAATAAGTAGCGGTGTCATCAGATCTCGTGCCACAAGGTCTTGAAAGACATGAATTTTGACATGATTTTTCGTTCTTAAAAAAATGTCTCATGGGCACTAGGCCTGTGTCGATAAGAAATCGATTACACACACAATAAATCAAAATAAATTTGACAATTTTGCCAGCCTCAATACATTGCCATGTGCATACGTGTCTTGTTTTCCTCGTCTCCCACCTCCAAACAGGCAGGAATAGTGTCAGTCTGTGCATTGGTTTCAGCAGCTTGATGCGTTTGTTCCATTGAACAACTTTGTCTCATTGAGTGGAAGAAGAGCCGGTAGTATGCACACAGTTTAAAAGAGTGTAAAACCTTTTTTTTAATAGTCTGTTCGCCCTCTACTGTATCATTCCACAAACTCAAGTGACCAAAAAAAGCACCCTATGCTTTGCTGACTCACTGTTCATGCATTTTTTTGAGGGCGAAATAATCCATCATGCAGTAATTTGTTAAAGAAGGAGATAAACACTACTGAAATAAATTTCACCAGACTGCATGAAAATTCCGCATCGACCAAAAGTTATATTACAGCAGTGCCTTCGTTGACATCATTAATTCATTCCAGAAGGTCCAGCTCCCTTCAGATACCCAAATATTTTAACACAAAACACATTTCATAGACTATTATTATAGATTTAGATGCCAAAAATGAGGGGGGGAAAGAATTACAAATGACAAATTAATGGATAACTGAACATTTAACATCACTTTTATCTAGTTTTGTTTGGTTATCCTTGGAGGGCAATCCCTTTTTTTGACTGTTACTGCACTCATGGGGCAGAAAAGGCACAGTTTTACATTAAGAAATTAACCTTAACATGACTTTTACGTAGTTTTGCAAAGAGGGAAAGGGAGGAGAAGCGGTTATAAGAGAGCATGCTTTTTTCACTGTTTTAATGTTACAACACTCATGTTGCAAAAACAAAAATTTATGCAGATAGATATGTCAAAGGCCTTATATCATGCACAGTTTACATTCAAAGAGTGCCATAGGCAAGACATGAAATAGATTTTTTACCTCTAGTGGCCGCCCTTCGCAAAGTTTGGAGGTTTATCTGCACAAACTCGCCATGCCTAACAACGCAGTGTGTGCTTGTTTCTTTTTTTACATTTTTGGAACCAGCTTCTTCTTGCTTTAATTTCATCAACTGACTCACTTGCAGGCATTTTCTGTGTAAATCCATCAGCCTCTCACTGACAACAGGTTAGCAATGGCTAGTAACTGCAAACCGTTAATTCACAACTGCAACAACTTCTGAACACCTTCCAATGTTTGTGGTCTTCTTTTGTAACATTGGCTCACTTGATGAGGTTGTTATTCTTGAGGGTGGAGCTTATTGTTGATGAGTGCTTCCGGTACATCCTGCCGACAGCGGCAACATCAAGACCATTCTCAAAATTATTATTTTTTTCAATAGTGGTATTCACTCTCTTTGAAATGTTGCTGTTACTCACAAGCCTTTTTGGACTCATAGCTGCTTATTTAGAGTTTGTCACACCCAATGAAAAAGAATGCAAGGACAGTAGTCATCAGCGTGAGCGTCCATTGTTTTAGTAATTTCATTACATCGGTGGTTCTCAAATATTTTCGGGGGGACAGAAATTTGAAATATTATTGAAAATCTATGTAAATCTATTTATTTATCTGCACTGTACAGACTGAACTCAAAACTGAAACCAGCGGAGAGTAGTGAAGCATACAAGTGTATTGGAGAGTCAAATTGCTGAGTACGACAAATCTTGCCTTTCAAATGGTCGTATTCTTCTACACTCTCCTACATTTAACATCTGATCATTAAAAATATTATTGTCTTGTTTTTCATCTAACAGTTACTTCAAACATTGCCTGTGCAGTTATTTTAAAAAGTATAATGGTTTGACTGTTATTTCTGGTGCGACAATGGAATCGGAAGTCAACCAGCGTACTAGAGCAGATTGCATTTGACCTTGGAGTTTTCATTGTAAATACAGACTTGACACCTACAGATTAGTTTATGGTATCCTCTGGCTTTGCATGCATTAACTTTTCATTGTGCTGGAGGCAGCATGTGGGCAGAGGCATGTAGGCCTATACCTCTGTTATGATTATTCTCTGAAACATCCTTGAGGAAAGACAAGCACTTAAAAATAGATTTGTTCACCAAAAAAAACACAGATTCATCCGCAACTTGTATGACACCTACTGGTCTCCAGAAAAACATAACCAAGCAACACTAAATTCTGCTTAGCTCTTGTAGATTGTTATTTGTTCTTATCTGATCAAACACGCGCAAGATCTATTGCATACATTTTGATATATTTAATACAACAATAAAAATGTTAACTGTAGCCAAAGAGGCCAGGGCCAAAGCAATTAAACAATCATTTTTCCCTGCCAAAGGATTTAGACAACGGACGGTCATGGTGAGAGGCTGTGAAAACAATACAGCAGTACTTGCAGGCCAAGATACAGGCCCTGAACACCATTTATTGAGAAGGAATCAGCACTGCTTAAAACAATCCCCACCAGACTGCAATTCTACTGCCATATGGTGCACCTCTGTGTCTGGGTCCTCGGCCAAAACAAAGCTCATTATGAGAATCATTGGGCAATACCTTTTGATTTCTATTGCCACGGGCAAACTATATAGCAAATACAACAAAAAGCAAAATAAAGGTATACATCAGAGTGGGTTTTTTTGGCTGAAATTTTTAATTATGATTGATATGACACAATAACAACTCTTTCCCTTTATGATACGGCTGCAGCTAAAAAGTAGATAATAATGTGCACAGCTGCTAAACTCCAAACCCGTCACTTGGCCTAGAAACCAATTTGCCGCCTAACAACAAACGCACGCGTTCTGCATTTTACACGCGTTCTCTGATTTCTCAGTGGGAGATCTCGGTATATGTACAAAACATTACGGAAAGGTGGAAAGGCAGCGATACGTGCAAGCAACAGTACATGAGGTGGCTCGTAAAATGCAAATATTACTGCATGAAAACCTGGTACTTTCAATTACGATTAGTTACAGCAAAAAGTACAAAAGTGTTACCGATCTCCTGTTGTGGCTTCGATGCAGCAATTTTGCAGGATCTCTTTGTGTCGAATGCTGCTCAAAGTTAGAAATTGATGCAGAACTCTGAGACTATAAAATACTATAAAATAAAATGCTATAAATTACCGGTGACAAGTTTGGACACATCTTCTCATTCAAAAGCATGACAAAGTGTCTTGAAACTTTTGACTGGTTCTGTGTGTGTCTTTTTTGGTGTTATATTGTATCTTGATCTGTTTTAACCCATACAGTTTTTGCATTAAAGCTGGTGTGGACTGCATGATATTTGATCATTATTCTATAAAATGTAAAAACTTAATCATGGCTGACAATTTTTAAATACAATTTAGCATCAGTAATTACCAATTAGAACAAATAATTAGCAATTATATTAAAATAAAATTGGTTTTAATCAAATCACCTTCATTTTGCATTTAACACAAAAAATATGATTAATAGCTAAATTAATAACAATAACCACAAGTACAAAATGTAAGATAAAGTGAAGGAATTGTTAGTCATTTTCATGGCAGGAGTTGATATTAAACAATCTTGTGCAACACAAATAACACACTACAGTACATTGTCTGGAAGATGATGAACAATCCGTGAAGGTTCGATACTTGCATATTTTGCTTAATGACAAACAAACAGACTGGAAAAACGTGAAAGTGAAAGTAAGATGTGATTTGTCCTGCAGTCGAATGTGCAGTGAATGGCCACCAATGTGTCCATCTATCTGCTCCTTAGAGACACTCATCTATTCTGACGGCTGCGCTGACACATGCAAACACACATGCACAAAGGAAAAGGAGACATGCATGCATGTCTAGATGCTAGTGTCCTGCAAGGCTACAGAAATGCGTGAAAAAATATCTGCCAAGGCAGGCTTTTTATTTGATTGTTCGCTTGAACAAAACATTGGAGTGATAGATGCGATACCGCGCGAATATTGAGAAACACAGACCCACACATAGAATGAATGACTCTCACAACGCAAGTCAGACAGACATGTCATCCCCTCTTCCGCCATGGTACACCTGACTGAAACGTCATATTTAACTCTTTTAGCGCAGTGAGAATCAAACAGCAAGGTAGGAGGACAATTACTTCGTTTTGTTGCTTATATACAAGTAGTAATAGTTGTGGGTGTGGCGCACATCGGCAGTTTTTATGCAAAATTACTTTTTATGACGCGGCTGGAATGTAGAATGGGGGGTTTTAATTATTTGAAGAATGTGGGAAAATCAGGAAATTTAGTAACAGAAAATGACTAAAATGCTAAGATGCTGTTATCATGTTAGCATTGTTAGCATGCAATTTATGAAAGTACATTTAGACATGATACGTATGCAGGTTTGGAGAAAATATAAATGGATAAAGTGGTAAATGTGAGCTTTAACTTAACAAGATAACACTAAGTATGAATGTAATTGAAAAGCTTTACCTCCACAAATGGCTAAAATTATAACATGCTAACATGCTAGCACCTAGAGAGCTGATGTCCTGAATGAGCAGCAAACATGCAAACCTGACAGTAATCTACCATCTCCTTGACTTGTTGTCCACTTTTGAGCCAGGAGGGGCTCAAAGGTTCACTTTACCGTTCCTGGTCTCTATGGGGTCATGAAGAAACAACCTTCGTCCTCACGGATGATACCGCGTCGGACACACCCCTCAGTAGATGGGCCCATCCAGTGGTTGTTCAACAAAAGCGATCATCTTCCATTTGTGTCCAGTTAACGCTATCACATTTACTTGATATCTACTGATGTCTGAGGGTAGTTTCAAGATTAGGGAAGAAAGAAAGACTAAATGAACTGTTTTGATGAAAAGAAAGCGAGAAGGGTGTCGTACTGGAAAACCTAATAGGCGCCCACAAAGCATACAGAGGAGACAATGACTTGCAGATGAAAGAGAAGAGGGCTGGAGGAAGGAGGGGAGGAATCATTAGCTCCAAATACCCTGCAGTGAAGCAGTGATGCTACCGTCTATGTGACACGGAGGTAACCCATGGAGCAGATGAGGGCGGGACGACAGCGGGGAAATAATAGGAAGACAGAAAAGGAGACACATTTCTTTTTTAATTGTCTACTGTGGGTGGGTCTGCTTTGAGTGACAGCAATAAGGTTACAATAAGGTTGAGTCACTATAAGCATAGTGACACTGGCAGCTGCTGTGAGCTCGGAACGCACACATACTTTATGCAAAACAACACAATTTTACAACCATCACCGACCCGCTTGCAATTGTGGGACAGGACATACAGGCCAGGCCCACCCAATGTGGTGACCTAAGAATGATTTTACTTAACTAAAGAAAGCAACACCCAAAAAGGATCACAAGTCAAAGTGCAATTTTAGATTAGGTGCCAACTTGGTGACAAAATCCTGGATGACTCCCCACAAAAAAGACATGACATGTTCGTGGCAATGAAAATGATTCTACGATTATGGTGTGTTTTTACAACTGAACTGGAAAGAATTAGATTTTTAAATAAAAACTTTCAGAGATCAAAATAAGGAAGGTCAAAAATAATTGGTTGTCTGTGACTGGCTACGTGCCCACTGCACACTACGCAGTACATGGTAAGGTATATGTGGAAATTCATATTTA
The DNA here is from genome assembly GCA_024372805.1 of Oostethus manadensis. Lineage (NCBI taxonomy): Eukaryota > Metazoa > Chordata > Actinopteri > Syngnathiformes > Syngnathidae > Oostethus > Oostethus manadensis. The sequence continues at coordinate 2,631,954 of QODF01000137.1, read as the reverse complement.
CCTTAATATGTCAGAAGCAATCATGCAGCCCAAGAACAAAACACTACCACCACCATTCTTGGCTGTTGACAAATGATCTTGTTACTTATTTGTCAGCTATTTAGACAATAACAACTGAGTTTTGAGTCAGTGGAGGGTAGATCTATATCCCTATACAAGCTGTACACTGACTACTCGGTGCTGTTCACACGGAACAGTGACATTGTTGACCAGACACAGTTTCTACTGTTTGTTAGGGCACTGATTGGTGAAACAACTGGTGTCCAGTCCACCAATGCCAAATTACCATTTTTGAGTCCAAACAGGCAGGATCTATTTGTCAGGACTTTTAGGCACAGGAATCCTGACCAGGCAGTGAGTGAACTCACATTTATTTTGGGTAACTGTGGAGACGCCGTAGCAACAGTTAAGATCCTGGCATCCTGGCAAAATTAATTAAAAGAACTATACAAAGAACAACAATGGCTGTTTTCTACAATCAAATGCTTCATAGGGGAATGAATGTGGATCAATCTGCATTTTTGCCATGTATCTGAGGAAGTCAGAACAAACAAAAGCTAGAGTAAATATAACCAACTTTCTGATTAAGAAAAGGTCTCTCCTAAGTAAACGGAGCTTTTCAGGGATAAACAAAGATTTCCCTCCATGTTCGTAGAGACTGTCGAACTGCCGCGACTTAGCTTTTACACAGCAATTAAAGGCAAAGCGAAGACTATCTACCAGGAAGCAGCCAAATTTTGAAAGGGAAGGACAACTGAAGCCTCTACACCTCATTCCTGTCTTTTTCTAACCTGACAAAAAGTGCGAGCCCAAGCCAAGTCTGAAGTCTGTCTCCCCTGCTGCAATGCTGCATTCACATCAGAGCAGAGGAAGCCTAAGGGCAAAAAGAAGGGTTTCAGGCTCATCCGTCATGCTGCATCTAGGAGACAACTACGGGGCCTGTGATGTGATGGAAACTCACTTTTGCCTCGTAGACTCATGCACAATGGCTGCTTCTAATTGATGCACCTGATTACAATGTATCAATATTCTGGAAAATTGCCTTTTTAATGGTGTTCTAATAATAATACATGCCTACAATTGTTAATGAGCAACAACATGAAAAAAGTAAAACATTACCCTCTTTTTTTTCCTCTTTTGAGAGGAGTTGCTCTAGCTGTTGGACTGGAGGTTCCAGGTTTTCATGACATTATAAAAGGAAAAATTTCCTTCTTCAAGGACATGATACCGCCTCTGACCCACCCCTCACTACATGAGCCCGTCCCATGTATATCTGCAGCACTTTGTGAAAAAGCAGGCTTCACACACATCTGAAAATAAATCCCGGCGTTCCGCCGATCAGCCACCTGACGTGGCTCACACAGCTATGCTACATTTGTGTCCTCGTGTCCCACTCGTTAATGTTATGATGTTGTAAGTGGTAAATGCCACCTATTAAGTCAGTGATAGAGTGCACAGTGTATAACTAAAAAGTGGAAGAGCCAAACAGAGCTACAGACACCCAAAACAGCGTGTTTGCAGTCATTTCAGCTGAGGATACAGTTTGGGTAATGTACTTTGAATTGGGTAGACATGAATGTGAATCAAAGGGGGAATTGAGGGCAAAAGATCAGTGAGAGCGTGTCAGAATGCGCTGCTCTATATTATAACAAAAATAGTCAGAGCACAGCACACTGGAAAGGAAACAGCATCCGACAGCGTAGAAGAGAAAGATTCTGACCTAGTTATGCTTCGTACTTTACACACATTCGCAAGTTCTCCATGTATCCCAGCTGAAGACAGTTCTGCACACTTCCTGCAGCACAGCGCAGCAACCCTTAGTTTAGAATGCACCTTTTTTTTTTTTTTTTAACTTATTGACATCGTAAGAGTCTCTTAAAGAAGCTCCTTAGCGTGCCACAGCAGAAATTTTGTCCTCTTTCGCTCCTTTGTAGCATGTCGACGTCAGAAGCAGCAAACCACGCGACTCTGCTCCAAACAGAACACCTGCTGGCCTCACAGTTTGTCTCTGGCTCGGCTCTCGGTGCACACGACACGTATACGTACAACATGTTACAGTAACTGCAGTAACAGTTTCACGCCTCCTCATGGGACAACAAGGATGAGTGTTGATGACAATGGATATCAAAGTGTGAGAAATCTGCAATGTCTTTTGAATGATTCATTGCTCTTACAAGGCAGGTTAACGTTTCCTTGACGAAGCTTTAATGTGTCGACGTGTTGCTGAAAAGGCTGAAAAGTCTCCTGGGATGTCTTTTTAACATTACTACTGTGCAGCATCCACAAAGAGCAACAAGAAATTGTTTTGTAATTGATGTGACAGGTTCTATTTCACCTACTCAGGAGGACGCAAAGCATGAAGAAAAAAATGCAGCAGCATCAAAAGCAATGTTCTGTGTGCCTTGAAAGATCAGTCAAACTCGTCTAAAATGGCTTGTACCTTTTAAAAAGTTAAAAGGTCGAAATTCATCAATATTGTACTGTGGGACGTAAAAATTATTGAAATATTTATTACTTTAAAAGTAGTGATGTATAATAATATAATATTAGAGCTTCAAATTAGTTCGTTTGCAACATATCAGGGAGGAAAATGTTACACCATGACATGGCAAAAGGACACCTTCGGTGTATTATCAATGCATGGAAGGAATGGCTAAATAACTTCCAATGAACACTAACCCAACAACCAAATGCCACAAAATAAAAGCCAAGATTGGCTGTTAAATATGGGGGAAATATGTTTTTTAGAACTTAAAAACTAAGTAATATATTGTATGAATGGATATATATGCTTCAGTATAGCTATATTGTAGTATAATATGCTATGGCATATCATTTATGCACTTATTGACCACATTTAGTTTGAAAACAATTTAAAATATTGTAACAATGTCCCACTGCACTTTATTTTGATAAACATGCAAGGGGTCCAAATGATATTTCCGTCTGTGACAGGTGAAGACACAAAAAACTACACAATTGGACCTCAATTTATTTGTGACCAAGAACAACTACAAAAGCAGTGAATTTGATTGACGCCACTTTAGTGACAAGCAACTATATCCCTAAAAGGGAACACATGTGTATTTTCTGCCTGAATGTTTTTTTAAAACAATTCACCCTAAAGGGCTAATTATTGGACTGCAGTCAAAGTGGCCAAAAAAAATGGCCCAAAAACTGCAAAAGCAAGTGCCAAGCGGTACAAATGTTTCATACACGGTCAAAATGTTTTTGATGTCCAAAACAGTAAGATAAGTAAAATGCAATTATTCCCTAAAAGTACAATGGTGTACTTTTGTTGTGCGGCTCAAAACACATTAGAGTAATTGCTACTATAAAACATATACTGCACTAATCTAACCATTGGGTTGATTATTAGGCCAAAAAGAGCACAGGTTGCAAAAGTGTATCTTACTATCCACCACCCCACAGACAACCCGTTGTACCCCTAAAGCTACAATGGTGACCTTTTTCTCCACTATCTCACAGCACTGTCAGGAATCTGATGTGTTTGGACACCAGTGGGTGATGAAGGGTGAATGCATCAGCCTATATTAGCGGTGGGGTTCTTGGAAATGACAAAACTGCGAGCACACTTGCAGCGGGGACTTGCCAGTCAGTCGGCATGAGCACGCACACGGCGGGACAACACAACCACCGCATGGCCGACAGGTGACTCACCTGAATGGTGCACGTATATTCGGAGTCGTCCAGCAGCCTGACGGTGCAGCTGTATTCCCGTTCCAGATTCCTGATGCTGCCACTAACGAATCGGCTCAACATTGTTGCTGTGCTGTGTCTCGGCCGAGAGAACAATAAAGTCAACACAAGAGCGGCGTGCAAGTGAACGTCACAATGCCCACACTCCAGGGTCCCCTAAACGCCCCCGGGCAGCCGAGGTGTGCACCATGGTAGTCACGTAGCCGTTGGTAGATGTTGATGCGTCGTGCAGAGAAAGGTAGAATGCATCCCAGGATGCCCCGCATCCACATGCAGCGCTACTCGGCTCTGCTGTGATGCAGGATAATCTCCCCCCACCATTCACCGATGCCACTTGAGTTGGCGGGCGGGCCCCAATGAAATCTGACGTCAAAGTCAACCAACTGGAGGGTGGGGGGCGTTTTTCTGTCTCCCACTTTAGGATTCACGTTTGCGTTGAGAGCCGTTCTTGGCAGAAGTGTGCACACTTCTCTTAAATATCGATAATATGCCAAGATGTATAGACATGCATAGGATGTGCCAGTTGCTGTTGCATGGTTAAAAGCTGTCAGGTTGCTGTTATCTCATATACGGCGATTTGGTCGGTAAAAGTTCACACAAATCTCCATGAAAAAGCAGATTTTCTTTTATTTCCTTATGCAGCCCCTCATGGAGTGTGTTTGTATGTCCCCTGCAGGAAAAATATATTACTGCTCTGTAGATCAACTTTAGTACCTTGTTTTAATATAATGCTGGATTTTTGTTTTATAACAATATGCGACACTATGCTCCCATCTATTTTCTACTCCGCTTACTATAGACATTAAAATTTTCATGCAGTGTTCTTGAAATAACCATCATGTTATATGAAAAAATATTTAGGGCCACTACATCGGCCATTGGAAAATAAAATGCGTGTTTTTTCAGTGACAAAAAAAACGCAGAGTATATGAGTAATTTGGTTAAAAAATAAAATTCTCCTCAAAAGTTATCCCCTGCCGTGACCCGGATTCGAACCGGGGTTGCTGCGGCCACAACGCAGAGTACTAACCACTATACGATCACGGCGAGCTGTCCGGGACGAGATCGGTCCGGGTGCACATGGGCTTATGTATATCGGCTAAAGTGTATGCTAGCTAACGCTTTGGACGTGAATCGTTAAGCACATCAAGATGACCAATTGTGGTATTTTCCAAAAATTTGTGAACCACTCTTTGCTTTCACATTGCTAACATACATCTTTGACGCTTTACCACTAATGGTGTAAGAATAGACATACTATCGCCGTTATGTACAGGGTCGGCCAAAAGTAGGGTTGCAGTTACTTCATTGTTTGTTTCACCTTAACAATCACGTTTTAGATATAAATTATAGAAAATAATACAGAACCTTTATTCTATGCGTTCACTGAAATTGATGGAGATCAGAATTTGTGTCGTACTGTGACTGTAACCCTACTTTTGGTCCGCTATGTATATAGAATCGACGTGTTATGGTAGATATTGCCAGTTAGCCGAGTTTGGTAATGTAATTGTTAAACATACAGGGTAATAGCCAAACTTAAAACTTAAATATCACACCGGCAATGTTTATAGTGGAAGACTGAGCCAAGTTTAATTGGTGCAAATGAACAATTTCAATTAAAACGTAGACAATTCAGATATAAGAAGCTTTAAAGCAGAGATAGATAAGTTCATCACGCTCATGGCACACTTTGAAAAAATTAATAACATTCTATCCATCAGCACAGATGTAATGATACTTTTTTTAACAGTATTCTTGCGATCCACTGGCAAAGTCCCAAAGATCCACCGGTGGCTCGTAATCAACGGGTTGGTGACCCCTGTCTTTAGTGTTTTTACAGCTGCACACACTAAAGGCTGTGCGTTCAGCCGTTTGCATCCTCTCGGATACAATTCATAATATTGCAGATTCATGTTATATCATAATATAACTTAAATAATAGGCTGGCAATGGTTATAATGGAAGAGTGATGACAGTTTAATTGGATAAATAATTGTCTTCATCAAATGCATTTGGCTAGCCAGCTTGCCAAGTAAAAAAAAAAACTAAAAATAATAATAATAAATGAACAATTTGAAATGAACAATACACACTTTGTGATTAAGTTTGCAAGAAAAGCAGGTAACAATGTTTTTCAGTGTTGAATAATTGAAAACTAATGACGAGCCACACATACAACATTCATTGGTCATCATCATAAAGCACGTACAGTACAGGTAGAATGCACAATCACTAACACAACAACCCAGTAGAAAAGAATCACAAAGTTCTAAAGTTGACATCTCAAGTCCTGTAGCTCATTCTCATCATTCTCTTCAGGTTCGTTGCACCTCAGAACCGCCACTTGAGCACCACACTCTGCCTTCCTGGTGCAAGGGCGACACGGACCGGCCTGTGTGTAAGCCGCCAAGTCCTTGCTGTGTGCAATGTTGCAGATACTTTGGGGAGAAGCTGTGTCCGGTTTCTTTGGCGACGTGGTTCGAATTGTCCTGTACAATTTGCACGATGCCACCAATGGCTCTCCTAAGTCCACTTGTTGGCTCTCTGTAAGGCGCATCCTACTGTCCATGTGAGTATAATGTAGATCCACCTTGATGGCTAGTGATTCCTAACAAACAGCAAACAATATATTTATATAATCTCTTTTTACTGTAATTACACTACTGGTCAAACGTTTTAGAACACCCTGAAGCAAAACAGCTACCATTGCATTCTACAGTACCCCCAGACGTGAGTCTAGCTGGTCAGGGATTCATTCTACAGCAATATCATGACCCAAAACATAAATCCAAGGTATGCCAGAACTGCAATAGGGAAAACAGGACAAGATGATAAAGCTTGAAACCATGAGGTGGCCTTAAATGCCATCAAGCTGGTTTGGGATGGACTGGCCAGAAGAGTGAAGCCAAAGCAACCTACAAGCACTACACATTTATAGGAACCTCTGCAACAGCAACTAATAGAAGAATATTTGATTTTCATTATAGAAAGAATGGCTTAAGTGCATTCTGTCAGGCTACTTAGATGAATGAAAAGTTTGGCACGAAAGAAACTGTATGCAACTCTCTCCAAATTACATTTTAGGAAACCAAAAAAAAGAACACAGCCACTGGCTAGCATATGTTACAAATAGTGGTTTAAACAACAGATTGTACATAAAATGTCTATTAATTTTTAAGTTAAACTGTAAAAAAATTGTCATAAATTTTCGTTAGCTGGAATAAAATAACTGCTGTTCATGGATGTCACTCATCGCTGTCATATCCACGTAAATGTCAACAATGAGCAAACATACACAAAAGCAGTCTCAGAGAAGCGAACAACAATTTTGAGTCATTGGGTGGTTATGGTCGGTTATACAGCCATCTCTTGTTTAATTGCTTCCAATTAAAGTGGTTCCAGACCCGACCACGATAAATGAATTTCCATGGAGTGTAATTCGATATTAAAAAATTGAATATTTTCCTAGTTATGGCATATAAAACCTGTTTACAATATTGTAAATATGTTTTTAACATTATCAGAGCTCTTAAGACATGAAATAACACCCATGCAGTCACCTTTAGATTCGTATTAGCCAATATAATGGATATAAACAGAGAAAATAAGACATAAACACGATAAAAGACTCACATTTGAGCAGTTCTGTGTATCTGTCACATTCAGCGTGGCATACATACCTTAAGTTTTTGAAGTCCACACACTCGCAGAGTACAGTCTTTGCTATCATCTTTGTCAAACAGTATGGAGTCCATCTTCTCGAACCTTCCAGGTGCCGAAAATATGTCTTCCATTAGCTGAGAATGGAGAAAAAACAAATACTGCAATGAATGAGCCGCTAGGTGTCAGGATTGCACACCAAAGCAAATAGGAAACCAACTACTTCCTCCTCTGGTTAGCGTGAGGCGGAAGCCGGATGTCTATTTATGGGCATAGCTTCCTGCGACGTGTGAAACGTGGGTGAGTGGTCATTTTTCTGTACACCAATGGAAACTATCATTATCTCCGGTGAGCAACACGGAATTTATAATGGTGATAAAGCTTGGTGTTACTCAAGTGGTAAATGCTGTGGGTAGTTTTGCACATGACTACTCCTGCAATCTCACTCAGTAGTCATTGTGGTTTTATTGGTGGTTTGGCAAGCTGTCTCATAGTATTAGGTAGGGGAGTTTAAAAAAACAGACAAAAGAAATAAAACAATATTTACAGGTATGCTACTTAGAGTGATGGTGCAGTTGTCCGTTTTCGGGCCTGTGGTCTTTATAACTCCAAAAGCTACCATGACATTTGAGAACAATGCTGAGAAGCTGATTTCCACTTCAACCCGACAAAGGAACATCAGCCGCTTCTTCCTTGGTAGTTCTGGAAAAAAATATTACAAAAGGATGTTTGAATAACATGTCTTCATTATAGCAATATTGAATCAACTATGTAAATCAAGGAATACTTTATTATTTTCAGACTCAATTTAATCAAGTTGTCAGCGGCGTTATTAACATATGATAAGCCTACAACATATTTGAAGTATATTTGAGGAAGTTATGACACAACTAAATATCTTTCATCCACTAAACAGGAATAAACACTTAACAAAAAGGGAACCGTCTCACAATGTCCCTTCATCATAAGGAATACTTTCTGAATGCTTTTTAAATAGAATGTCATACGATGCAGGAGTGTAGGAGGTGTGAGCAACAGTGAGCAACAATGCTATCTTGACCCATTGTGAAATTGAATGACAAAGGGATGCTAAGAATACTTTATTGTAAAAAGGGAACATTCACAAACAATTTGATTTACCATTTGCTTGTCGCCAGCAAGAATCTCTCAGGTGAAGCTCTCTTGTGTGGCCGGCGGTGTGAACTGGATCTGTGAGCGAGCGAGGTTCTTTAAGGGTGTGCTTGATTTCGACAGCCTGCTTGCCTGTCACCAGAGGGTCTCTGCCTAAATCTAATGGGACGACATGTGAGGATAATGTATTAAGATAGGCATACTGCCAGTTTCAAGCCTAATTCACTTTTGAATAGGAACCCTGAAGCATTTGCAGATTCTGCCCAAATCGGACCTGATTTCAAGTCTGGTCAAACAAGTGACTCATGCAGTGAGAGTTGGAATTGAGAAAAAAAAACGCTTCTCAAAACCATAGAATCCTAAGCCAAAGCTTTAACCACAACAGCCCCTGTACTCTACGCAAGCATGGAACTTCCGGAGTTTCTCCGTAACAGGGAGTAAGGTTTAGAAAATGTTCATGGAATTCACAACTGTAGACTTTGAGGAACTTTGGGGAACTGTGTAAAATTTTGGTAAAAGAAGTAAGACACAAATACCCGATGAAAATGAATAACACAGCAGCGAAATGAGGAAAGTTTTTTTTTAAAAACATCAGCCCAAGCTGGGGGAGTGTGTAGAGTTCATACCTCTGGTATGCTCCACCCCTAACACGTGATACAGAATCAGCCTTGTAGTTATTCCATAAAATTATTAACTAGATAAGATACAGTGGGGGAATTTACTAAATGAAAATGAAATGTTATCTGGAAATAACAGACCTCTTTAAACAGTGGCAGACCTCCAGTAAATTGTATTTTAACCCAGGTGTTTTCAAAGTGTTGCACAGTAAGGCTCCACTCAGACAATATAATACAGTTGGAGCCTCAGCTACCTTTGGGAAAAAAATATTTTGGCCCATATTTTCTGGACGAACTAAAAAACACCTCATTTTGCTTATAATATCAACATAACAAAAGATTTCTTAGCGAGTTTGAAAAAAATGTTTTTCTTTATTTTTTTAAGATGCCATGCCTTCCTTGAAGTCTTGATGTTCCAGTATTATGAAAACTTCTGCATTAGACTACTGGTAATGGAAAACTCACGCATGACTTTTGTATGAAGTAATACTGTATTACAGTCACAATGACAATAAAAAAATTTTAAGTCTACGAGAATGGAATAAACTCTGACTACTACAAGGATAGTGATGACATTATATTATAAGAAAACAAATATTACAACTTTATTGTCATAAAATAAACAAATACATGCCTTAAAATGATATCGGTTTTGTCAGGTTGCCTTTTAGTGTACATTTGATAACAATGTATTGTTGCACTTGTTTATGTACTTTTTGTCATAATGTCATAAACGAAATTACTTTTTTATTGTCATTTTTTTATTTTTTCCATTTCATTGCACCCTAATGCTCCTTCATACTTTTGAGAAAATGTGAGAATCAGAAATGTTTGTCTTAAGCACTCCCATTCACCCACAGTGTAAAATACACTCTGTCCAAAAAGAGCATATTTTAAATTTTTATTTTTATTTTAAATTTTTTAAAAAATGTCTTTAAGCTGTGGCTACACAATTGAAATCCCACTCATCAGGCACACGGTGCTGTCAGCAGGGTGTCCTGTCTACTCACAGCTGATTTGCGAGTGAACTCATGCGAGCGGGCGCAAAGGGGCACTAGAGAAGGACCCAAAAGGCAGAGCAGCTGTCTTGTGCTGAGCAGCGCTCAGGTTTCTTGCTGTTCTCAAAGCCTACAGTGTGAATTTCAAGAGAATGAGGTCACATGATAATAGTACCTTTAAAAAAATGATGTTACCAGAAGCAGATAAACACTCTCTCGAGGAGGAAAACACTGATAAATCAGTCATAATCTTAGGTCATGGGTAAACAGCAAGAAAATGAGCCGCCAGTGATTATGGAATCCGTCTGTAGTCATCCCCATCGCTCCAGGGAGATAATACGTGGTCCTCTCAGATCTATTTACCTGATATTTAAAAAACCCATGGATGGAAGGGCTCCTAGTGTCTATTTTCACATTATTTTAGATGCTTTCTTTGACAACTCACCCTCTGAGACTCTCTCCAAGACATGCGTGACCTTCTCTGCCTGAAGAATATGCTTGTTCAAGTATTTGGTGAAGATTCCTGTGCTTTTCCCTCCATCCTGGACCTCAAAAGCCACAGCATCTTCACATCTGGATGACCAAGTATTATATAGACACAAACAGAATCAAATATAACCCAGTGTTCAAGTTTATGACATGTAGGTGAATTAAAAATTAGGAACAAAAACATGTAAAAATAACATACGTGGCATAACCGTACACTGTATTCCCCTTAGGCTCCAATGCCAGGATGGTTGATGGGATGCACTGCTGGTTGTACCTTGAAGTTAATATTACATTGTTTAGAGTGACCACGTCACATTTTAATGAGAAATTCGTTTTTTAGATAAAAAAATAATTTACTACTACAGTTACCATTTGCGGCAGGTATCCAGAAGGATAACATTTAGAGCGGTCTGTCTTTCCTGCATGCGTCGCATGATGCGTTGAACACACACACAATTTTCACTTCTGTATGGCACCGGAGCATCGACAGGTACCAAGTAATTTCTGGCAGCACTCTCAAAGCCATGCCCAGCATAGTAGAAAAGGCCTACAAATAATTATATGAAATATAGATTTAGCCTCTGTTAGTCTGAAGCATTCAGAAAGCAAAGTGACACTGATGTAAACACATTCCTGACATCTTTGCTATATGTTCAAATACATTCAAATGTTATGTTGTGAAATTAATATGAGAATGACATGCAAAACCATAAATAGCCGCTACTGCTTCCTGTGACCAATACTTATTTCTTCATAGCCACACGACATGACGTACATACAGTATGTCTCAGATTAGGTTACAAGTTGTTTTGGTTTTTATGCAGCTACCGTATTTCGTTCAGATCATAACCTAAATGTTACAGAATCAAATTATGATTTAAAATGTACTAATTTTTTAAACAGAAAAATATGTATTGGTTATTTTATTTTATTTATCATACGTCCACTACTCCATGGAGGACAGCTTTGTAAAAATAAGAAAACACACAGAACAGGCTTTGCTATGAATCTTAAAATGAAGCCTGTAGCACTGCAAACTATCTGTCAGTCAGCTGCAGACGTGGGAAGTTGTTTTTTCTGTGTGACAGAGACAGGTGTGTACAAACAAAGCTCATTATCTCATAAGCTACAGACACACAAAATTGCATGTGGTCACCCACACTGCCAATACACCAGGGGTCACCAGCCCGTCAATCATGACCAACCAGTCAATCTTTGGGACTCGCCAGGTTGATTGCTGTTGTAAGTTCGCTAATTATATGTTTATACTGTATTTAGTGCAGGCATGTTTCCAGGCACTGCACTTCGCCAGTGCAGTTAAGGGTGCTTCTTAGAACCAATGGCACATTTGAGCCTTCTGGGTAGCTGCTGTTGAAATGCGCAAACGCAATGTTTATGTCTGTCTGTGTTGGTGATATCAGACACTGGACAATACATCAGATATAATTTCCATGCCAAATGAGTCAGCAGGGTGAAAATTTGAACTGTGTAATAATAAAGACCAACCAACAATAACACAAACATTGTCTTTAAATATATATCACTTTAAACATTTCTACACATTTTATATCACTGCCATGCACAGTTGTTGAACCTCTGGGACTGAAAATTGTTGAAAAATAATATGGGACCTTACCATAAACTCCTCTATCTAGGAGGTCAATGAACTTGTGCACAGCAGCCAGCATCTCCTCCTTGGTGAGATCCAGCAAGGACACCACTCGGAACCCCAGCTGCTGCAGGAGGTTGGCCAGCTCATGTACATCCATAACGGGGGCCATTAAGCGCGGGTGGTGGGAGTAACTCAAGTTGCCAATGAGTAGGGCAACTTTGTCAACAGCTAAAGAAGATAAAAGCATGATTCAAAGTACAGTCGTCCCCCGTTTATCGCAATGAATTGGTTCCAGACTGGACAGTCAGTCAGTCAGTCAGTCATTTTCTATACCGCTTATCCTCATAAGGGTCGCGGGGACGCTGGAGCCTATCCCAGCAGACTTTGGGCGAGAGGCGGGGTACACCCTGGACTGGCCAGACTGGACAGCGATAAGTAAATTTCACAAAAGTAGGATTCAATATTACTAATGGAATATTTTTGTAGGTACAGTATAGAAACCGGTTTGTGACTTTCTAAATACAGGTTTTAACACTGGTAGAGCACGAGATAACACCCTAATGGCCACTTTTACACTCCTAGAATTCTTTGTTTACATGACATTGTACAGGCTACGGGATCACTGCAGGGACATAACAGACAGCGGTGTGAAAGTAATGTAACCTGACATCATGTCTCATAACATTACTGATGCCCAGTGACCGTAATATTACATATAACTTGTATTTCAATATTTTTTGACTAATCATAGACAACCAGGAAATCATTTATTTATTTATTTTTTTATATTTTTAATACCACGATAAAGTGAGGGATTTGAACTTGAACCGCGATATAGCAAGGGACCACTGTGGCCAAGTTTTATTCTCTAAAAATAACCGCATGCATTAAAAATGAAATCCTTGAAAAACTGTACCTTCAGGCGCTGATACAGGAAGTTGATCATTTTGCACTTGAAGGAGACACAAAAAAAACAACACTCAGCATTTTTTGCATCAATAATGTCATGTATTAAAACGGTCCTTCACATAATTTATCAACTTTGCTTAAATATGTTATATATTGTTTGTAATTATTGTTGTACATTCTTCAATTTTTGCAAGTGAATGGTAAATATGCAAAAATTACATTTATAGTTCATGGCACCAACTGTGATGAACTAGCGCTCACTGTTCTCATTTTTGAAAGTGACATCATCGGGGTGATACCGCTCCGCTATAGCACAGTAAGCAAACATTTCTCGAGGTATATCTTCTACTAGAATCAGTATATTTTTTAAATCAAAATAGTAGTCATGCCAACATGTTGCGTAGCTGCTGGATGTGTACAATACCTGAGTGATACCTTATTGTTTTTTTTTCCAAAAAAGGAATGTTGGATGATGAAAGAGCAAAGAACGAGAGACAAATGGACACGTTCATGGTTATGTTCTTTGTAGTGTTCATTTCACTGAAGGCTACTATGAAGAAACACCTTTACAAGAAGCATTTGGCTTGAAAATATGGTATTACCACATTTAGGAAAAAAAAGTATGATATTCTTCCCGTACACAGGAAAAAAACACAAGAAGATTGAAGTCTCTAAACACTATTTAATAAGAGTGAAAAAACTGTAAGGCATTATACATGTTAAAAAAACATCTTTTCATAGCGATAAGTATGTTTACTGCAGGGGGCCAACGACGGCTGCGACAGCGACTACATATAGCATAAATCAAACATAAATTATAACATAAGTTTTCAAGACCCCTTTACGCTCATTTAGAAGACAAACAATACTTGAGGAATAAGCAACTCCAGAGTAATTTACACTTACCATTCTGTGTTTTCAAGGTGACCAGATCTTATCTCCATGTCTTAAGGCTTAAGTTCATGTTCTGCAAGTTTTTTAACTCACCTCCAAATGTTTCTCCCTTTGTTTTTCTTGCAAAATTATCGACACATTGCTGAAATCTTCGCTATAATCACTGTAAGCATCCTCTGTCTCGTACTATGTTTGCTTACTTGAGTGATATTACTCCGATTGTGTCACTTCTGGAAATGAGACTGAACATTGAGAGCTCACTCGTCATGACTGGCACCATGAACTATAAATGTAATTTTTGCATTTACTGTTTGATTTCAAAAATGTATGAATGTAGAACATAATTACTAACAATATATAACATATTTAAGCAAAGTTGATGAATCATGTCAAGGACTCTTAAAGAGTCAAAAGATTGCATAGGGTGTAGCAATAGAATCTATTTGTGACACACACCGGAACAAAAACAGCAAAAGGGAGCAACATCGCTTGTAGTTTCACTTTATCACCTTCCTGTATGTCTGTTAGACTCGCCCCAGATACCCTTTGGAGTTTAACAACTTCCTCTTTTATTCTAAAGAAATGGGAAAGTACCTTCAGTATAATGGAAACAACTAAAACTGCTGAGTTCCAATTCCGGATGAAATGAATGTGAAAGAAATATGTTTTTCTAGATGGCATTTCACACGAAACTAACAAAGCGAGAGGAAATATTGGTTTTTGCTGAGAGTCTTATTTGTGACTTACCCACATCAACTTCAACAGCTTCGCTCCATATCTCCTTAAGCACGTTAGACACTGAGCACAAGTACGCTCCTTTGTGTTTTTCAGTGGCATGGTCGATCTAGAAGAAGGACAATAGGTCATTCATTTGCCTGCATGTGAGATTATACACCACTGCACAAACAATATACTAAATATTAACCAAACTTTCCAAATGAAATGCGTGGTGAGTAGATGGTGCATGAGTCACCCTACTGACATAGTGTAAACAGATAATATTAGCTCTTCCTTACCTGTAGAGTGTCACTCGTACTTTTTAATAGAAGATGTCCATTTCGGTACCATTCGTAGTCTGGAGTAGGGTTGCCAAAAGCAGCACAGCGGAGAATAATTTGTGCACCCATCCGAACCGTCTGGGGTTTCAGGTTGATAGCGATGTGGGGCTCCCCCTTCCACTTCAGCGGCAAACCTGGCATTGTTGAAAGTAGAACAATTATGCCCACAAGACCACTGATAAAACAACAACAGCAAACACGTTATCCGAAAGGCTGATTTATCAGCGCTCGTATGCAAAATCACAAATTGATAAAAATCATGCCTAGTATGGATAAGCATACAATGGGGGTCCAAAATGGACAGATTTTTATGGGGTTGGTGATTCATGTTCTTATAGTATATTCATGTCTTCCACGTGTCTAATTTGTGTTATGAGCAGAAGAAGTTACCTTTCATACCTGAAACATCAATGTCCAGCACCTTGACTTTCACCCACTTGCTGAACACACAGTTGGAAAAGATATCGTTTACCCGGCACACATAGTATTGACTTTTTTTGGCTTCAATGAGCAGATCCGCTTGAGTTCCACCAAACACATTTACTGGTGGTCCATTGGGCTAAGGAAGTTCAAATGTAAAAAAAAAAAAAAAAAAATTAATCAAAAATCTCAATACACTGCCAACAATTGACACATTTAAGGTACAACACCCAATGATTTACTACAATTATGATGTGATACAACTTAACAGAATTTAATGCAATACAGTACAATGCAAAGACTTGTGTGTCTTTAGCTTCTTTCACACAGTAGCCATGTAAAAAAATATATGAATCTAATCCATACAGTAGATTCTGTATATGGGATGCCAGTACCTTTTACCCAGAACCCATTTGACAATACAATAGGATGGTGACAATTGTTGTCAACGTCAGGAGATGTGAGCGCCCAGTGAGCACACCCCAAAATACCCTCTCGCAGCTCATCCCACCTCTGTTAAAGGAAAACTTCACTTTTTGGGAATTGTGCCCATCATCCACAATCATTATGTGAGACACGAACACATATGTCTTTCGCTTTTCTGTGCGTTTTAAAAACAGATAAAAAGAAACATCTCATAACTGCATGCATGGGACATACGTATTCCGTTATAAAGTAGTCTGAAAAAGGCTCCAAAAAACGCCAACAACGCTCCATTTACGTATAATGTGATGTGCATATTAGCCAAGCTACAACGATGTTATTATAACACTTAGCCGTACCACACCAAGTAGCTACTATCCGGCTACTTCACCACAGACGAATGCCTCAGACCACTACCAAAAGGTAAGGCTCTATATTTGAGATGCCGCCATTGCTGCTGGGTTTTAAATGCTGAGTTTGGAAAAGTTAACCTTTGCTGTAGGCAAGGAAGTTCCAGTAATGCTTGGAATGGCAGAAATACACCAAATACTGTAAGTATTACATGTTTTCATGAAAATACCTGTTATTCCATGGTAACAAGATGTATATACATTATAAAACCATTAAATGTTGTTGGAGGGTTTTAATAATAAAAATTTCATATTAATAATTCATATTAAAATTACAAATGATTTTAATTTGCCTTGGTGTATCCCATTACATGCACTAATGAGCTGTCACGTTTATCTGTTTTTATATCTTTAATATGCACAGAAAAGAGAAAGACATATGTGTTCATGTCTCACATATTGATTGCGAATGATGGGCAACATTACTGTACAAATACAAAATTCAGAATAAGCTTATTGTTGTGTTATTCCTTGTCCCACTATAAGGTTTTTCTTCATTAGCTATTAGTCGCTATGTGTAATTTTGTCAAATGGCCACAGAACCGTAAGAGTAGATCCCGTATTACAAAGCAAAACATTATACAAATTGATTCAGCATCCTGCAGTCTGATAATTAGTGACAATTGCTGTTAACGTAACAGGCCGGTCAAGTCTCCAGTGATCACACCCTGGAATACCCTCTCACACATGCATCATCTCTCCTCCGAAGCGGGAAAATTACTGTGCCAATTTTTTGGATCCCTCTTCTGTTTTGGTGTCATCTGTAACTTTAGCCCTTTTCACACTGCCTGTCACAGTTGTCCTTATTCTGCCTTTTTTCCTTGTGGCCTTTTTTCAACATTAAAAGGCATTTATTCCGGTTGCCTCAAGTGTGATGTTTCATTAATGCCCACCGGTTGTTTTTCCTCACCCCTGACTGACACGTGCCTCAAAATGCATACTCCTGAGTGCAGGATGTAACGCCGCCATACATAATTCATTATTGCACAGTTGCAAGTCAGCAGGCATACCTCTTTGTCGTCACTAGTGAACCACTGGTAGCTGAGGATGCTTGCACCCTCAGCACGGACACTCAGCGTGACCTTGTAGTTGGCAGGCACACACACAGAGACGGGTTGGCGCACGATGACAATGTCTGGCAACAAGGCAGGAAACTCTCACTCATGTGTTTGGAAAGTCATACTTCGCTGATGACAGACAGCCGCAATACTCACCTCCGATCATTTTAGCGCAGGGATGGGGCTGCACATCAATGCATTTCCTTCTTTTTATCGGCGACGTGTACCCTTTAAGTGCGACATTTACTGTAATAATATGTTTTAAAGTTGTTGTATAAAAAAAAAGGCGCTTCTGATCAAAGAGAGAACATCCAGAAGTGAACTGTTTCTAGCGCGCTGACTTACCCTACCACGTATACCGTGGGCTACAATAATAAAGATAACAACCGAGCATACCTGCCATCAGCTCTGCACTGCTAGCGCTGCTGCCAGAGACTGCTTCACTGATCTCAACTTCATAACTCTAAGGTTTGCAGATAAACCCGCCCCTCTTTCCGGGGACAAGACTTTACCGTAATGCCGGAAGTACAGGCGCAGGCTAAGCGATGTAAAACCACGTTTGTCTTTTACTGAGGTTGTAATCTTAATTTGATCCCTAAACAAGTTGAGTGCGAGGCATTTAAAAGTACCCACGCAGTTGCAGCAAGTCAATATTTAAAACTGCGTCTGAAATATAAAAAGATCAGAAATTATATGGGAAATTACGGCAATAAGCCAACACGTTCATTCTCGATGTTTGCACTACTTTCCGTGCACTAGTCGTGTTATTGATGTGACATTCATGCAGCATATTGCATGTTTTGACCAAATGTCATCATAGCATGAGGGCGAGAGTGAGGTCCATTCAGTAAAGAACAACTG
Organism: Oostethus manadensis; assembly: GCA_024372805.1. Taxonomy (NCBI): domain Eukaryota; kingdom Metazoa; phylum Chordata; class Actinopteri; order Syngnathiformes; family Syngnathidae; genus Oostethus; species Oostethus manadensis. Next base: position 2,613,691 of record QODF01000137.1, on the reverse strand, counting down.
TGTCATGAACTGCATCCATTCATGAATGTTTTCCACTAAATTGTTTTAAACTGCGTCCTTACCAGACGAGACACTTTGGCACAACTGGTTAAATCAATCTTTGAATTGTGACATTGATAAACATGTTTGACTCAGACGGTACCTTTAACTTTCTTACACCTCTTTGTTAAGTGGGATTGGAGTTTTGGAAAATCTGATGTGCTCTTGCACCTATTTGTAGGCCCGCTAAAAATAGGGCCCTGCTGGCAACACATGTGCCTCTATGATAGGCAGTTCCAGAGACTTTCTTCACAGACACGGGCTCCAAAGAAACACTGACAACATCCCAATGGTAAGTAGGAAGCATTTAGCATGTTTATATGGACCCCACAAAGTGAAATGAATATGTAACTCTTTTGTAAATGCCACGTTTTCCGTTTGTGTTTGATTACAACTTGATAGCGCCAACTATTTATAACTTCCTCCAATGCAATCAGTTTGCTCGGTCAGAGAAGCCAAGCATGGACTTACTAATGTGTGCCTGAATGTCGTTTGAATAAATAGCTATGGACTTTTTGTGTTCTCCAGTTAAGTAATGATTTATTTTTCCTTCTTCTGTAGGGGCTTTTTTATGAGTAACAAAATTCAACTCTGATCCAAGGCATTGACTTTTGACAAGCTGTGGACGTGACCTTGTTTTATTTTGTGGATGCAAATAGTGGATCACACATTTTTGGTGAATTACTGTAGTGAACGATGACTTCCAGGAGGCCAATGACTCGTTCTTTTTCTGCCAATGGGAGGACAAGCAGTTTCAATGAAGAGGATGGCAGCTCTTCAAATGGCCGTCTCGAAACCCGCAATATTTACCTCTCAAATGTTAGGCCTGAAAACAGGTAAATATTCTGTACATGCACGGCAACAGACAGTATTTATATTGTTAAAGACAGAACAACTGCATCCAGACCATTAAAACCAAAAACTTTAAAAAATGACTTTTCATTTGGCTCTAATGAATAAAAACATAAAGCTAAAACCAAATGAATACCACAATTGAATGTTGAAGAGGCGAGCTATCATTAGGCTACTTCGCTGTACAGCTTTCAGTTATTCATTGACAACCCTTCATTTGCCTCCTTTCTAAATAGCTATTCAAGGTATTCTCACTACAGGCCAATGAGGTAATCCATATTTTTGAAACATTCCTTCCAACTAACATTTTAACCACACAATTTGGTTTATCCCCCTAGAATGAAGCCTACACATGTCTTAACAGTTAATGTAAATAAGTGTCCAGTTTTTGTCCGGTCTTGCATTTCATTTTAAGTGAACAATATCAGTTTCAGTGTTACATTGGCGTCCTGTTTTCCTCGGCATCCCAAAAGTGTCAATGTCAACCCCTCTCCACTACCAGAAATGTCCATTAACAACCAATCCTTTAAAGAAAATTGAATGCACCATTGTGAGGATGAAATAATACAAAAGTATAAACGTACGCAGTGTTTCCCACATGACTGCAAACTATCTATGGCAGTAGGTTGGTTGGGTTGGTGATCTCATTTTCTGATTTGCATCATTGGCCATGATGCAAAACTGTCCAAAGGGGTGATTTTTTTCAAAACTGACTTGAGTGTTACAGTATGGACAGATAAAATGCTAACAACATGAAGTTACGGACTTACGTGTTGGTTTAATTTTGTGCCGTGGTAGATGCACGCGCGCGCCCCTAAAATCAACATTCTATGTCCGACTAAAAAACAACATTCATGATGTTTCAGAGGCTCATGTAAGTGTGCACTGATTTGAAAAATAATTTACACATCATTGTACATCTAATATCTCACGCTGTTGATGAGCAGATGTGTTATCATACACAGCCAAGTCAATTGTGCCCGTACGAGTTGTGCTAAGAAGCAGAGTTACGATACTATCGGATTTGTAACGGCAAGCTACACAGACAGTACATTTATACTGTGTGTTTATTAGCAAGGGCAAACAGGTAGTGCCAAATCTATTTGTGGCGCTCCAAATTGTGGGCCTCCACAAATAAATTAATATATGGAAAACACTAATACGTCTGTGTTTGAAAATCACTAATACATACAATCATGTTTTCTTGCAGGAGCACTTTGTGCACTGTCATGGCTCAGCTCACCGAGGATATACAACCATCCTTTGAGACTACGTTGAAGTCAAAGGCAGTGTCTGAAAACTGTAACGCAAAGTTCACTTGTGTTGTCACAGGTACGCATGATCGATTTTCTACACTGCTTTATCTGTCTATAGACGGGTCCAGGGCTGGAGCCTATCCCAGGTGACTTAGGACAAAAAGCACACTGCATTATGGACCTTATTGATTGTGTGAAGTTTCACGTTACATTTTTGAGTTAATTAAAACTGGCATAAATTGTAATGAATGAGGCAGGTTGTGACTAAGCAACAAAAAAAGGAACTGAAATTGAATGTGCAAACACAAGTGTGATGTACATCCATCTATTTTCTATACCACTTGTCCTTATTAGGGTCACGAGCAAGCTGGAGCCTATCTAGGCTGACTTTGGGCAAAACGCAGGGTACAACCGCACCAATTTATCATAACAATCACTATTCCGTTTTTATAGGTTATCCTGCGCCAGAACTAAAATGGTATAAGGATGATATGGAAATGGACCGTTACTGTGGCCTTCCAAAGTATGAAATCCGCAAAAATGGAAAAACTCATACCCTCCATATATACAAGTATGTGCCACACAAGCATGAAAGGGTAAATATATTTGTTTGGATGACTGTAAATTCCATTTTAGATTTAATTTGACATTCATTTCTTTTTTTTCCCAGCTGCACACTGGATGATGCAGCTATTTATCAAGTCTCAGCTAGCAATAGCAAAGGTATTGTCTCCTGTTCTGGGGTTTTGGAGGTCGGCACCATGAGCGAGTTCAAAATTCACCAGAGGTTCTTTGCCAAGCTGAAGCAGAAAGCAGAAAAGAAAAGGAAAGACTTGGAAGAGCACCCCAAAAAGGAAGACAAGGAAAATATTCAAAGAGAGGAGGCGCAAGTTAATCCAGAGCCCCCTTCGAGGAAGCGCCTGATCCCGCCACCGGAGCCAGTCCAAGCAGCTAAAGGGCCTAAAGCTGCAGAGCAGCTGGGGGCTGCCACAGAGGCCAATGGAGTTAGTTCTTCTGACGTCAAAGGAACAGCCTCTGCTGCACCTTTGGACAATAGTCTGGAGAAGGACATACCGGCCCTCGAGGAACTCCTGGCCAAAAAGAAACCAAAGCTCACCAATGGTGTCGATGCTGGCGTTAACACCACCACAAACAGCAGCAGCAGCAGATGCCACTTGATGGGGAACGGAGGTGAAAACTGCTATGACGGAGGAATCGGTTTGGCACAATTTCTGTCAGAGACACTCCAATCACAGGCATCCGAAGAAAGCCAGAATACCCCCCAAGTAGAAAAACCACATGAGATGGACTTTTGTATCACAAATACTAGGAAAGAGAAAGAAGCAGAACTTGACACATTACAGAAAGAAAAGGAAGCGCATGCAACAAAGGATGAGATGAAAGGAAACAATTGTATTATAGACAGGGAGAAAGTGAAGGAGGAAAGGCTGCAGGAGTGCTCACACACAGCAGAGCAACCAAAACACCTTTCAGAGGTCAAACATCACAGAAAAGCTCACAAGGATCACGACCACCATAACATCCAGGCGTCTTTCTCATCCATGTTACACACGGTCAAAGACTTCTTCTTTGGGAAGAGCAAAAGGGATTCTTATGAACACATTGAAAACAAAGAGAAAGAACATGACCATCCACCTAGTTCAGTCCAGCCTAAATCGTCACAGTCACAAACACCGCAATCTTATCGGCTGCACAGGAGGCATCAGCTAGAGGTGGATAAACCTCCCGTGGAACAAGTTGTACCAATGGAAACTGATAAGCCAACGGAAGCTTCAGAATGTGTGGATACAGACCAACGGTCGCAGAGGCTCACGACAGAACATGAACATGAAGTTGTACAGTTACCGGCTCTTGCATTACCGACCGAAAGCACAAAAGAGCCAACAAAATGGAGTGTCAAGGTGGCTGATGAACCAGTGGAGAATAGTGAGGTATCAACCGGGGAAGAGCTCAGAGGTATAGGCGAAGGCACACCATTGTCCGGCCTTCACGTTCTCACTGAGGTATGTACAGCAATCTTGAAAAGCAGCTGTCTGCCACTTGACTTGAGTTATATTTAGATCACGTTTGCGTGACAAGATAGTGAACACAGTCAAGGCACGTCAGGGCCAAATCCTAAACTACAGTATGTTCACCACCACACATTTTGGATTTTAGGTCTCAGCTCATAAATGTGGTGGGAAGCGCACTCAGGGACTCGTGCAGATTGGTTAAGGTGTGGCAGTGATGAAATATGTCTGTCCAGTCAGTGCAAACCTGTTTTTGATGAACTGGCATCACCAAACAGACGCAAGTACAACAAATGTGCAACAAATGAGGAACCATAAAAGTAGAGCACTTTGTAATGTTATGTGTAGTGTTGGGGGTGTCCATCTTCACAGCGCACCGTATGCTAAGCCATGCAATATCTAGTAGATGTTAACTGTGGTGAGTGACACAGCAGTGCGTCAGAGGACATGCTCCAGCCTGAATGCCAACAGCAGCTCTCACATTACGTAGAGGCTTTGTAGGCTCTGTCTGAGAGCTAGTCGAGTAACTTTTGTGGCGGGTCTCAGCATGAGAAGGAGGGTCTTGTCACATTTTTCAGATTCCTCACTGCCAGCCCTCCCTTAACCTCCCAAAAAAATAAATCTTACTGTAGACAAGAAGATGGGAATGCTACCCTTATCAGTGGATATCCAGGAGAATTGGTTTGCATAGATTATGAATACAGATTTATGACAGTCATGATGAGTGAATGCATTATACTGTATAGCATCAGCTAACACACAACTCAACTCCTTTCAAGAAGAATGAATGTGTATTTAATTATGTGATGAATTAATGAAATAAATGTATTTTTTTTTACCAAAAGCAGTAAAATGCATATAGCTGCTATCCAATTCAAAACGTAAAATGACGTTGTTAATGTTAAATTGTTCATTTCTTTTCTTCATGTTTCAGATTGTACATTTGGAAATACATGCATTTAATTTATGTTCTGCTGTCAAGTCAAATCAATTGCATAAAATTCACAACTAGAGCCGGTGTTTGCAGTGCATTCAGTAGTGACTTTACTGATTAACATGTGACACATGGGAAGATGAACTCAAGTCAACAGGTTGATCTTATGACAGTATTGTCATATCAGTAACTACCACTATATATTTAATGTGTGTGATGCTATAACATAATGAATGCATTGCCGGTGAGCGGTTTGAGGAAGTCTACTCCTTTTTCGTTGTTTTCTAACACAATTGTGACACAATCACACTCTGTTTGCACAAAATGACGCTGTCGTGTGTAACACGACACCAGTCCTTTTCCATCGAAAGCACTAACTTTTTTTTTTCTTTCAGTAGTAACTACTGGCCAAACATGTCACAAGGCATGCAGCTTCTGTTGCAGTCTGTGTAGAACAGCACACAGATTAGGCACTAAGGGGAAAACCCCAACTATAACATACACTACATTGTAGAAGTATACAGTCAAGTTATACCTACAGGATATATCTATTTACTTCTTGTATGTGAAGTTTAGTTATTTCAACTTTTTTATATGATAAAGCATATGTTCTGTTCCGATTTCTCTGGGCACATTATTTGTGTAAGCAGGACACACCCAGCACACCTGCCCAAAATGTGCAGGGATTCCCCTGGTCTTGGTTTAAAATAACTTTATAGTTTACACAAGTGGTTCGAGCAACAGGCAACAGGTATTCTTTGTCATAAACTGCCATGCTCTTTTCAGCTTGACAGTGACATTCATCTTCCACAATATCCGAAAAGGTCTAGATAAAACTGATGAATCTGATTTTTTTTTTGCTGGAAAGAATGTACTGAATTTAGATTTAATATGTTAAAATATCATATAATTTCCTTGGTCCCATGCCTCTCTCACCTCGCCTCACTCTTGAAAAAACGTACAGAAGAATATATTGATCTGTTTTCGTTGTGGCTTTTTTAATACAGTTTATCTGCCCACTAATCATTGATTAACTATTAGTTTAGCGCTCTTCATTTTTGGCTGTGAAATTTTAAATGCCATTGAGAAACTGATAATATCTATTTATCTTTACTGAACAGACTGAACTCGAATCTGAAACCAGCAAAATGCAACAAAATGTAGAGCAGCAAGGCATAGAAGTGTCAAAAAAGAAGAGTCAAATTGCATGCTGAGTACAACAAATTCATACATGTTGGCGCTTCCGCTTCTCACGCCCCTCATGATCCAACATTTTGTTTTTTTTACTGTAGGAGAAAACCGGTGTAGCTGGAATAAGCCCACACAAGCACAGACAGAACATAAAAACTCCACACAAAGGGGTCCGGACTGAGATTCAAACCCAGCACCACATGCCAGTAAGGCAGACGTTCTCACCACGTGTCGTACATGTTCCACTGTCCTTACTCATTCAGAAATAAAAATCATACTCTAAAATGCTTTATTTGTTTGCTTTTCATTAGACTGCAGAGCATGTGGTTTCAAGGCTGGATTTGGTTCTCTCACACCAACAAGATCCAGATTCACGCCAGCTTCATTACCCCAGCAAAAGAGAAGAGTCTTCACTTGGCCAAGATATGTCTGTCTCGCCACAGAGCCAAGCCATTCATGAAGCAAGGTTCTCTACATTGTCCAGCATTTTAGACGATAGCCAGGCTCCCTCTCCCAGTGTTATCTCAGCTATGGAGAATAGTAGTCTGATACCCGCTGAGTCTTTGCAAGGGACAGAGACAAATGTTGATAAGGTGGACAAAGAAGGTGAATCTGACAAAGAGGTGAATGACCCTTCTCAGCAGGTATACGTGGAAGTGAAAACGGAAGTGAAATCAAACGAGCTGCCGGTTTCAGATATAAACAGACTTGAGGTGACTGAATTAATGCTGCCTTTGCTGAAAAAGACAATCGAGACGATGGAGGCAAGCGATTCCCAGAGACAGCATGCTAACGAGGAGGTTGAATGTACTACAGTGACATGGGAAGTTACTGTAGGGTTGTCACCTTTTGCCTCTCCAGCGATGGCTGACCTAGAAATGTGGCCTGAATACACGTCGCCTGTAGCAGATGAAACCCAAGAAGAGTTAAAGCACAGACTTCTACAGAGTTCAGAGTCAAGATTTAGAAAGAGTGAGATGGGAGGTAAAAAGAAGAATGAATCAACCGACGCTATACTAAAAGATGTAGAAGATAATTTATTAAAGAGTCTGAAAAAAGAAGAGATTTTAGGAGATCTTGTTGAAGTAAAGGTTGAGGCTACAAAAATAGAGTCAGGAATGAATCAACCAACAGAGGCAAATAACGCGGCTGAAGGGTCAAAGATCATTACGGTAGAACAAAACAAGCCAGATGAAACTGGTGCTGTGGAGAAAAATATGGTGTATCAAGACAGTCACGAGAAGCAGCAGAGTTCCCCAGAAAAAGTTCCACTTGCGTCTTTGTGTATTGAGAACACAACAGATTTCAAAGAACCTGTGTCAAATATATGCCCAAATGAACCCTTTACTATTCCAAAGATTGAAGTAATAGCGCCTGAAGTCAAACAGTTCACTCTTCCTTTGACTATATTAGCGCTCAACAAAATAGAATCTGAGCCACGTATTTTAGAAAAACACTTAAAACCAGAGGCAATAGTCTGGGATGTTGTTGAGTCATCAGATCTGTCGCCAAAGCAGAAAGCTCTGCACGGTGATGATAACCCTTCACCAATAGATAAAACAAAAAAAATGGAGCAATTGGATATCAAGTCAGAAATAGCTGAGCAAGAGCGGGCAAGCATGAAAGTTAGTGAGGAGCTCCCTCAGGTGGACTACACGTCCATTCCCCAAATAAATGTTTCATGCAGTGATGATAAGGAGGATCATAAATTTGTAAACACCTGTCTTTCGGATTCCTTGCCGCCCTTTCAAACGCCTACTGTGCCATTGTTTGTGGTACCGCCAATTTCTGTCACTTGTCACGAGCATGACAGTGGACTAAGGAAGCCTACTCACAGTGGGTGGACAGAAACTGAAACCTCAGTGGTCACACAAAGAGTTACACCAAGTGTTGCACTACGTGGTGCCGATAGCGACATGACAGCCAAGTTGGAAAAGCCTCAAGAAGACAGGGCTAATCAAAGCTTCACTGAGAACACTTCCACTATGTCAAACGAGGCTGTGGTACAGCGGGTGGATGATAATGGGCTGCCTGTGCGTAAAACTGCAGAGGACATCATTTACCCTGAAATAATCAAAGCAAAACCCTTAAAAGAGGCTAAGATTGAAAATTTAGTGAGTGTTGAGGACCTCCTCAGAAGCAGGACCTCTACTGAAAGACTCACACACAAACCCCCAACTCACCCATCATTGAGCCCCGGCAGTATCCGCAAATATATGGACAAAGCTGCTCAAGATCTAGAGATTTATGCTGCAACGGGGGTCCCTGTCATCACAGTGGATGACCACCAGAGTGACAAGACGGACGAGGATCTAAGTGGCGCATCGACACCAACCTCATCGCTGTCCTGTGAGAGCAGCCCAAGACTCAAACGAAGGGACAGTCTATCGCTCATACGCTCCGCCACACCTGAGGAGTTGGCCTCGGGGGCCCGCCGCAAGATCTTCATGCCCAAACCTAAAGAGGATGCCGATGGAGTTCCTGGGGCACTGGAAGCTCAAAACAAGAAGGAGACCCCTTACATGTCCCCGAGCCAGGCTCGCAGAGCAGCATTGCTCCAAACTCCTGTAGGGCAAAACACTCCACCGTTGGAAAGGCGCTCTCCACTGACGAGTCGCAGGAAGGCCATGCTGGAAGTACCAAAGGTTGTAGAGGAGCCACCCAAAGAGGAACCGGCGAAGGCCGTGAAGGAGGAAAAAGTTGCTGAAAAGAAGAACGACCCCCTAAAAGGTAAAGATCAGATGTAGCCTGTGAGAAAAAGATAATATCATGTGTGCCCAACATTATTATAACGTCTTTCACAGAAATCCTGTAAAATTTCAGTGTAACAGCAGATCCAGGATTTATTCACCTTAGCCTTTCACACAGAAGCCAGCAAAATGGAACATTGCCATACATTTTACAGAGAGACACAGAGTCGCACAATTAGATTATTAGACACATGCCCATGTCAGTGCATTGGTATCAGCAAGGGCTAAGTTAAGGTGTTAACGGAAGTTTCCTTTGATAGCACAATTTTTTTTACGCGTGATTAACATGCACAGGTCCTGTTGTTTCACAACTAGAGCCGGTGTTTCATAAAACTGCGGTATGGACTCTGGGCCCACATCTGTAGTTTGAGGAAACGCAGCTGTTCCTAGCTAAAGACAGCTATTTGGGGGCTTGTGTCAATGTGGCCATGGCTCAAGACGAGAATGGATTTCAATCGCATTAACAGCGCACTAGCTAGTCACGGTGAAAGATTTTCAACACATCAGTAAAACATACGTACATTATAGTGATCTATCCATCCATTTTCTGTGCCACTTATCCTCATTAGAGTAGCGCGGTATGCTGGAGCCTATCCCAGTTGACTTCGTGCCAGAGGCAGGTTACACCCTGGACTGGTCGCCAGTCAATCGCAAGGCACATATAGACAAACAACTATTCACACTCACACCTACAGACAATTTAGAGTCGGCAGTTAATGCATGTTTTTTGGAATGTGGGATGAAACCAGAATACCCGCAGAAAAACTATGCATGCATGAGGAGAACATGCAAACTCCACACAGAGATGCCAAGCGGAGATTCGAACGCTGGTCTTCCAGATCTCCTGACTGTGTGGCCAACATGCTAACCACTCGACCACCGTGTGGCTTTAGTGAGCTAATTTATCTTATTTATTATGTATTTTGTAAAACTATGACAGGATTGACATCAAAGTAAAAGCACAAAATTGCTGTCTAAGGCAGTCTACTCCCAATCTGTGTCAGGGCTTTTACGCAGAACAGCCACCAATTAGAAAGGGCACTGTGAGAACTAAAGGGTTTATTTAAAATGGTTTTTACTTGGCCATGCATGGCCATGCTCCACTTACCTACAACATATTTTGCATATCGGTTCAGTAATTTTTGCATAGTTTTGCCCCACTATTAGAAGTATTATTATGGTCTTTATACATTACACACAAGCAACAACTGTACAAGTAACAACTGTACTTCATGGTCATCTACAACCTAAATCTAGTTTTAGTAGTTTTGTGTGGTCTTGCTCGCAAACTAACTGTGGAAGGCAATGTTCTTTTTATGTTATGGTAATAATACTTCAGACTGACATCTGTCCACTGGAATTTTATTGTAAACATTCAAGTGGGGGTATATTTACATCCTATTGCTTGCTCTGCACCTGCTTGGTAATGTGCCAACAGCTCCACAGGTCATCCGTAAGATCAGAGGGGAACCTTTCCCGGATGCCTCCGGACACCTGAAACTTTGGTGCCAGTTTTTTAACGTCCTGTCCGACTCTACTATTAAATGGTTCAGGGATGAAGAGGAAATTCTGGAGGTCAAACGAAGGTAAATGGACCCCACAGATCACTGTGGCCATGTTGTTGGCAGAATGGCATTTGTGTACCACTGTCAGGGGATATTGACAGATAATAAACTGGTACTGTTATAAAACAAATGATGCTACAAGGATTAGGGGGATTTGTTTATTTAGAGAGCACCCGGTGGCCTTCTCTCATTCTCATATTGTGGCTGCAGTTTATGTGACTGTGAACCAACACGAAATCTAACGTGACACAATATTTTTCCCATCCTCAGGGTCACACAAACACACACACACACACCCGCACACGCGCATGTGTGCTTTGCCGAATCAGCAGCCACATGTCACGATTTTGCAGTGACACCGTGTGGCCTACTTTCATCACTGACTCTTGGTCTTCATTTTGTTTTCCAGTGCAGGGGATGAAAGTCAAGTAGCACTGGCTGTTGTGCTGGCCTCAAGCCATGACTGCGGCGTGTACGGCTGCACGATAAACAACCAGTACGGAACCGACACCACCGACTTCCTCCTTAGCGTAGACAGTAAGAACAGCCAAGTTTGAATCTTCAAACTCATCATTTCAAGTCTGTTTTGATAATTCATTTCATTTCCTTTCTTCAGTTCTGTCTGATATACTTCTCAGAGAGGATTTGGAAGGTAATTGTTAATTTAGTGCACCATAACATTTTCCATTTAGTCCACCTTGTATGTATCTCATATTGTTTCTTTTAGTTGGAGAGGAGATAGAGATGACGCCACTGATGTTCACCAAAGGTCTTGCCAACTCGGGCATCTGGGGTGATAAGTACTTTGGCCGCATCATGACGGAGATGGCGAACATTGGCGAGGGTTGTGGCCATAAAGCCAGCAGAGTGAAGGTCATATATGGCCTCAATCCCGTCTTTGAGTCAGGAAGCACTTGTATCATCAAGGTTCAGAACCCCATCGCCTATTGGACCAAGCAGGGTAGCAACCTTACAGACAGAAATATGGAGCTTACAAAACAAGTGAGCAGGAGAAGATGCATATTTACATTAAATTGCTGCTTATGAAAATTACACTTTTTTATTTATTTATTTTTTTGTCTGCTAGGAATGCAAAATCCAGAACACGATTCGAGAATATTGTAAAATCTTTGCAGCTGAAGCAAGAGTGATTGAAAACTTTGGATCTTCCCTGGAGTAAGTCACACAACTAGTGTACCTCGTAACAGAAATGTCATATTGTGACCATAGTTGACTATTGTGTTTTGTCTGCTGTACCTACAGAGTGATTCCTCAGTACCTAATGTACCGCCCTGGAAACTCTGTGCCATATGCCACAGTGGAGGCAGACCTCAAGGGGGTCTTTCTCAAATACTGCTCAATGGATCCCAAAGGCAAACTGATTGCACAGAGCCACTCTGAGATGGAACAGAAATGTTCTACCTTCCAGCATTGGATTCATCAGTGGACACATGGCAACTTGCTGATCACCCACATGGAAGGTATGACCACGCAAACTTAAGCTACCATAAACTACAAATGCATGGTTGAAGATGACAATGATGAATCGAATAATGTTTTAATCATGGCTAGGATCTCTGTGTGGCATTCGCATGCTGTGTCGTATTTGTGTGGGTTCACTCTCACAGAACATGCATGTTAGGTTAGTTGGCAACTCTAAATAATACTTCATATGTAAATGGAGACAAGTCCAGGGTGTCCTTTGTCATCTGAAGTAAGCTCCAGCTCAACAGTGACCCTGAACAGGATAAGTGGCAGAAAAAAGCATGGGTATGCTCTTTCCTCCAAATACATATTAATTATTAATTAATAATTGTTATCCTTGCTGGTGGTGTAATGCTATACATACTGTATATTCCCAGTCAGGCGCTCAACCCCCAGCCATTGGAGAGATCTAGTGCCATTCCCAGGCGTCAACAGGTTGAGTCAGGAAGGGTCCTTAGTGTAAGAACTGAGGCAGGCAACTGCCTCTACTTGATTGATCACCATTATTAAAATAAGGAGTGTGTTTCCTGTGTTGCTTACTCACTTTCTTTCTCTTGTCTCTGTGTGTGAGTGACAGCCTGAAAAGCTTGGGAAAACTGTCATTTGGCGCTGCCTGTTTATTTGCACGTATGAATCTCTCGACCCCAAAAATAAGATGGGTGTATTAAGGAGTATTGTTGCTGCTACTCATTGCTGGTGGTGTCAATATGTCAGTGGAGCCCGGTGAGGCACCGGCCATAATGAAAAATGTATAAAAGACAAAATAGAATGATACCATAAAATACATTTTAATAGTTGTCCATAGTTGTCTTTATTTACATGTATTTTTGTATGATTTTTAACATTGTAAGTAAAAATCACTGAAAAACAAATCTCTTCTCTCAGCTTAAGTGCAAGACTGAGTCTGAGTGCACTTGACTGTGGCACTGGATGGCATAGAGGGGCACAAGACAGCAGCACTAGACAGAGCTGGAGTCAAATACAAGTCAAATACATAAAATACATTTGTACACTCTGCTAAATAAATGAATGAATGATTGAACTTGACTGCCAACATAAAGGGTTATACACCCAAACTCAACAGATGGTGATCAGTATTTTATAGTATGAGAGCTTTTCAGAGAATCAGGAAAGAGATAGGGTGTACTTCAAATACAAATAAAACATAAGACTACAAATGCACGTCAGATTATAAAAAAAAGTTATTATTGAATGGGACAAAAAGTATTGAAAAACAATTTTTATAACTAAAGTAAAAGTCAATTATTCTATTCTTTTTTTAGGTATACTAATTATTGTGTTTTGCTACTTAGCTGCTGTGAAACCTGGAATAATAAAGGCAAACTGATTTATATTCTAATGATGCTGTGATTTTTGCAGGTGTTGAAACAAAGATTACAAATGTTCGAGTCGTCACCAAGACTAAAGGGTTTGTATTATGATTGCTATCAACTGATATTCAACATTTTTATGTTGCTTCTACATTATAAGGACTGCCTTTGTGTTTCAGATACCAAGGTTTGACAGACAGCAGCTCGCCGGACACCTTTGAGAACTTCTTGACTGTCCACCAGTGCAACTACTATTGTGGACTTTTCGGCCTGCGCCCGCTCAAGACTTTGGATAGTCTGCAGCAGACTGCCAAGACAAAGAGCTCCAGGAGTCCTTTGCTTAACCGCAAATTGACTCCAGGCTCTGGCAGCCCGCAGCTCCAGCGTAAAGGACATAGTCCTCAGATGGGCCGAAAGGCTAACTCAAGCCCAAAGGTGACGAGAAAGACAGAGGAGAGTGATTCAAACGGCAAAGTGAAAGCAGCTGAAACCACTGATGTTCTTGAAATGAGGTAGGAAAGTGTTAGCTCTTTCGCTCTAGTTACAGGAAACAATAAAACCACAAATGAATTTCCTACAATCTAAAGTGACTGTGAATAACTATGGGGACACGTGTCTCTAGCTAGACAGCTGACTAGACTATAAAATATTTCAAATGGAAAGTTTTGCTGTCAGTAGAACTGACTGAATCACCACAAACACGTGCCTCAGAGTCTTATCAGCTTTATAGGTGAACTCTCTAAGCCACAGCAGAAGATCAGCAATGGCTGGAATCTTGAAAAGTTGCTTCAAAAAAATCTTTTTTTTGTGTTTTGTTTTAATTTGCACATGGTGAAATGTTACACACTGCATGTTCATCTGTGATGCAAAATCTGTGTGCAAAGGGCATAATTTTTAAAAAATGTTTTAAACTCAAGCTTCAAAAAAGTACACTGCAAATCTATTCTTCACTAGGTGCACTTGCACATTATACAAACAAATCTGCAAAGTTATCAAGCTAACAATGTGTTTATTATTGTGAGTATAGTTTGCACTGTGTCACACTGATAGCTGTCTCTAATATTTTGTTACCTTATTTAGGTGCAAAAAATTAAACAGTGCAGTTCTACACCACTGCAGGTTGTTTTATCCCGCAGTTTTGCTTGCTTTTAACCACCTATTGCAGTCCTCCTAAGCCTAAAAAACTATGATATGGTGCAGCTTGTTGATATGCAGTTTGTTGGCAGCTAGAAAGCTGCTGAGTTCCAACGCTGTTATCTGGACCTCACCCATGGACACACTGGGCAAAGTAGCATTGAAAACAGCAGACTCAGGATTTTTCACACGGATTTGGCTATGCAAAGTTTCTCAGGTACGTCAGTCATAGCAGTAAGCACAAAACTACACACATTTATAGCAACACCACAGATACTTGAACATTTCTTATCTCTTGCAACCGTTATCGCGTGTTTTGCAAAGACAATAAGGGTTTTGCTCTTACAGAACAGACGTGAATGCGTCAGAAATGTGTGGAATTTAATCTTGGCTAATAATCAACTGGAATCTTCAAATAAGACACGCAGGTTGATTCAAAAAATGTTCACTTGCATGAAAAGAATAATAATAAAATTAAAAAAACACTGTTATCTGAAGCATGGTGATGTACAAATACATGCTTGGATGGCATAGCTGTACATAAAACACAAAAAGGTGTGGAAAAAAATGTGCTTTGAGTGAGTGAGTGACAAACAAAAAAGTGTAATTGTGCCTTTTTATTGTTTGGTATGTCACACCATGTCAAACTAATATATTTTTAATAAAAATGTAAAATCTTTTGTTTTTGAGTAGGATTCATTTGGGTTTTTTTTTTTTTTTTACAAAGGACAACTAGATGTTTCATAATCAGTACTTTGAACAATGTGAAATTACAAAACATTCATCATTTGGACTATTTATATTTATCTTGGATTCCTTTGAGCTATTTGCCTTAAGAAATCAATTTACAATATAATACATGGCAGATATACTGTACATTTATATTTAAAAAAATACTGTAGTATGTAATACACTAAAAATGAAATACAAATACATAAATCCTTGTATTGGTTTGATTTGTGGTCAAAACTTGTAAAAAAAAAAGTTGTTATTATAAGACACTACACTACGCTATTGAATATGGTTAAAAAGATTGCCTTAGTTCAGCGGTTGTGTCTTAGTTTAAATACCAGAAAGTAGACTTCAATCTTTACTCAGCATAATCTACATTCATACATAAGACATACAGTAATTATCAGAAGTGGCAACCAGTGTAACTGAACTGGTGAGAAGGATAGAGATGTATGCTTTACATTTACATACAAAGGGCATCTTGAAGAAGGCCGCAGCACTGACAGCACTTGGAGAAAAACACAGTGGCGTTTGCGACGGTGCTCCACGATCCTTCAAATGAGATTGTCCCGTTGTTGACAGCGCTAGAAGAGTCAGAAGTCAGAACAAAAAGCATCCCCATCAGCCATCCGTGTATTTCTTCAAATATTGGCCACTGCTCAGACACAAAGCATCCCTCAATTAAGTCCCTCAATAACAAAAACATAATTTCCACCAAATGGTAGTTTGCTTCTGTATGGTTAACATTTCCACTGCGGCTAAATTAGCTGTACAAGCATTGTAAATACTGTAGCATGACATCATTGCAGCAGCAGACCTGCACAGGACTCGCTAGTGAATTCAGTAAAGAAACTTTGCAAATTATTTCAAGGCTTTCTATTTATTTTTAATGTATTTTTAATATTTTTATGAATAACTGGCGGACTACCTCACTCCCAAAGCATGTAAAAAATTTACTAATAGAAGAAGGAAGACAACACTGCATTATAAAATATATACAGTAGACACATGATTGAAACTAGTCTGAAACATGTTACCAGGGTTTTTTTTTAATGGCCAAACACAGCGCGAATTGTCAAGTTTGAGTGCACTCAAACTGTATGGAATCACAGAAGTGCCAACATTAAATGAAAATACATGTGGAAATATAAAGAGAATCAATAATACAAAAATACAAATACAAATGTAGTCATGTTGTACATCCATCTTGTCATTGCTTTTTCTGTTTTGTCTTTCTTTTTTACATATTATTGTTGATTTTTTCCTTTTGTCTTTGTCCTTTCCATTTGCTTTTCCTCTTTGCATTCACAGGATGTCAGACACTAACTGGAAAAAGCGATGTCACTTCATGGACCCGCCTTTGCCTACAGCCTTTGATGTGGGCAGGTCCTTCTGCCAGGGTGACTAGATATTACCTGATCACACGATTCCTGCTTGCAATGACAATGTAGTAGCTATTAAAGTCTATTAAAGCTCTATTAAAATAGAGCTCTTAGCGCGGGTGATGGACAGGAAGTAACATCACCATCATGCACATACTTTGCGTGAACGTCTTATACGATGGAGTCCATATCGAAGCTGCTGACAGAAGTGGCTAACAGGCTGGATGGGACTAGTCACCCTGGCCTACAGCTTTTGCTGTGGGCGCGTCCTTGAATTGACATTGCTTTTTAATGCATCATGGAACCAGTAAATGCAAAGAGGAAAAGCAAATGGAAAAGACAAAGACAAAAGAGGAAACTCAAGGATAAAATAGGAAAAACAAAGAAAACATTCATTCATTCATTCATTTTTTATACCGCTTATTCTCATTGGGGTTGCGGGTATTCTGGAGCCTATCCCAGCTGGCTTCAGGCGGGAGGCGGGGTACACCCTGGACTGGTCGCCAGCCAATCGCAGGGCAGACAAACAAACATTTACACTCACATTCACACTCTAATGGACAACTTAGAGTGGCCAGTTAAGCTAACATGCATGTTTTTGGAATGTGGGAGGAAACCGGAGTACCCGGAGAAAACCCACGCACGCATGGGGAGAACAATGGAGTTTGGAACCCTAAATCTCCTGACTGTGAGGCCAACGTGCTGCCCATCGTGCCACCCACTCATACACCATGCAGCCCGGTTGGGGAACAAAGAAAGTTAAAAGAATAAAGACAAAATATGAAGGGAATTAAGTCAAACATTTAAAAATAACCTTTGTAATTCTATGAAAATAATAACATTACACCTTTTAGTATTTTATGTTGTAATATTGAGAAAACATGTAATTACAATATGAATACATTAGTATATTATTGATTCTCTTTATATTTCCGCATGTATTTTCTTTTAATTTTGGCAGTCCTGTAATTCCATAAAACTGAGCGTTCATCTTTACACTAACCAACCCATGACGACTTGGTTGAAAAAGAAACAAATCATTTAATAAGCAATACACATGGCAAACAAAATACACTTAAAGCCGTTCAGCAAGTGTAAATTGCAAATGGTGAAGGTAACTCTTTGGACCACATTCATCAGACAGGTTTGTTGGCTATTTTATGACGTGACGTTGTGAAATCTCAAGTAGGGAACAATTAATGTTGTTCTGGGTTCAAATTCATGATCTATATGAAGCAAACCTAAATGGACAAATAAGTCCAAACTTATAATGTGACATAGAGCATTCCCATTTTAACACAGACATAACTGATACTCTCTGCAAGTGAGAAGGAAAACAGCCCGGTTAGTCTGGTGACTAACCAGATTAAGTACTGTTATTGCAAAACATTTTTGGCTGTTCTGCTAAAATGATTTCCAATGCCTTAAAATGGAGATCAAATTTAGAGACACGTGGCAGAGAACAGAAGACAAATATCAAAATTGATCAAAGAATTGTCCAGAATGGCAAAGGCTCAGCCTATGATCAGCTCCAGGATGATCAAAGACAGTCTGGAGTTACCTGTAAATACTGTGACAGTTAGAAGATGTCTGTGTGAAGCTAATCCATTTACAAGTCACCAAGTCCCTCTTTTAAAAACGGCATGGGCAGAAAAGGTAACAATCTGCCATAGAATACATCAACTGGCCTAAAGAGAAATGGAGGAACATTTTGTGGGCTGAGACTAAAGTTGTTCTTTTTGGGTTCAAGTTTGTGCAACAACCCCGAAACTCTGAATTCAAGTCACAGTGCACAGTGAAGACAGTGAAGCATGGTGGTGCAAGCATCATGATATGGGAATGTTTCTCCTACTATGGTGTTGGTTGTATTTATCGCATAGCAGGGATCATGGATTAGTTTGTGTATGTCAAAATACTTTAAGAGGTCATGTTGCCTTATGCTAAAGAAGTATGGTAACTGTGGTTATACAACTAAATATTAGTTTAGTGAGTCACAGGATTGCAAAATCCTAGAAACAAAATATTGTATATTTTATACAATATTAAATATTGTAAAATATTGTAATATTGTTTTGAGTTTGTAAAGTCAACAGCAAACACCGCTATTTTGCAGCAGTCACTGGCTGCTCTGTTTGCCCATCTTACTATCTTTTCTTCTTTACAGTAGTTATAATTATTCTTATATGTTATTCTTCCACTTTTTGAGTGATTAATGTCGCCCCAAAGTGTCCCAAATTGTACAGCCTTAAGAGTGTGCATAATATCAGTGCATGTTAGTCACATTGGACTGCTATTATTTTGAACACTACTGTACATGCAGTAAAGGCCTACCTGGCGAAGAGGTTGCTGCAGCAGGTTTGCACGTTGGCATCTGTGCCATTGAAAATGGACGTCCTAAACAGGTTCACACAGTCAAGTGGAGGGACAAAAAGAATCCCTGAGGAGAAGCAAAAATGTAAGAGCCACACACAGGAAGCTAGAGATCTAGCCTTCAAACAAAAGTAAAACCAGCGCCTACCTGCAATGCAAGCATTGACAAGTGACACACAAGTGCCTGTGAGCATGGATCGCAGCACCAGACCTGAGACGTCACCTCTTCTAGATGGGCATATAGAGGCTTTGGTAAGAGAAAATGGTCTGCGTCAAACATCATTAGAGGGGACAAAAAGACAATATGTACAAGGCATAGGGGGTACTACTTACAGAGGCCTCCAATCATGATGCCAAGGGAGCTGAAGTTGGCAAAGCCACACAGAGCATAAGTGGTGATTATTTCTGATCGCACCTGTAACAGTAAGAATGATGGGTGGAATCCTATTAATAGTACTTATGATTTTCTTATTTTTCTTTAATTTGTGCAACGGTGAACAATGTTACTACAGCCTACTTAAAGATGTTTCTAATATTGAAAACCCTAAATATACTGTTATGCAATTCCACACCATCAATAAACAAATATATATAAAAGTTGAAGAATTTAAAATTCAATCAAAATTTTCAGGAAAATTATGCTTCATGCTGCAAACAAAACCATCTCTATCCAAATTTAGTGAGACTTTAACACAATAATCTTCTAAGGTAAAAGTTGTTGCTGTTTCTGAACTGTGAAACAATGTAAATGTTTCATTGCCTTATGATTATTATTACCTGTTTGCAGTTGTTGTTTTTGGTGCACACTTTGTTTTTCAGTCAAGAAAAAGAGTGGCAACAAATTTAGACATTGCTATAAAGATGTTTGGGAACAAAAGTACTTGTATTATTTTGTTGCATAAAATAATAATATTATATACATAACATAAAAGCCGCAGGGGGGCCGAGTGGTTAGCATGTTGGCCACACAGTCAGGAGATCTTGAAGACTTGGGTTTGCATTTGAAGTTTGCAGTTATGTTAAAAGTAGAGAAAAACATGCAATTTTTGAATTTGCCACTTGTGTTCCTAAGGATCAGCACATTTGTTTTTTGCCTGTTTTGGTGGGTCTTGTGATGTTACTACAGCAGGGTACAATTGACAAAGAAGGAAAAGTGTGATTATAACCACAGAACCACAAATGAAACTTACTGTTACATACACACAACAAAAATATAAACACACTTTTGGTTTTGCTCCCATGTTGTATGAGCTAAGCTTAAAAAAGTATAACTTTTTCTATGCACACAAAAGGCCTACTTGTCTCAAATATTGTTCCAAAATCTGCCTATATCTGTGTTAGTCAGCATTCATAATTTATCACTCACCCACCCCACATCTGTGGCATATCAAGATGCTGATTAGTCCATTGTACGGGTGTACCTTTGGTTGGCCACAGTAAAAGGCAACTCCAAAATGTGCAGTTTAACTATATTGGCCATAAAGAGTTGTGTTTATATTTTTGTTGACTATTGGAAAGAATGTAATTGCTCACGACAATATTAGTGATACAATGAATTAAATATCAAGAGTATTCACAAATTAAAGCGAATCGTAAATATCTATCATGTAGCTGAAAGCATAATGGCTAAATATTAAAATGAACATGGCCAGTTTCCGTCTTGGTTGGGCATCATCAAAGGGTGAGTGATTTTACTATATTTTGGTTTTATTTAGCTATATACGTATTTATAGCTACTCAGTGCAATATCACCTACTGTATATACAGGAGTTAAAACTGACCAAAATACGCATTGCTTATTACATTACTTTCACCACTAGATGGCATGTGTTGCTCTGCAAACACCTTAATGTTCCCTGTCCATTACAAAGGGTGAGTACTTGACTTCATTTTTACACTCACTGAAACCCATTGTCTTTGCCCGCCAACAACTGCGTCCAGCCCGTTAAGTCTGTTGCTCTTCAAGGCAGATAGCTTCTCGTACGCCACAAACTCGTTGAGGAAAAGCTTTATGCCGATCAGCTCAGCAACAGTAAAGCTCTCTTCGTACGGGACTCCCATCATGAAGGCCACAGGCATGAAGATGTATGAGCAAAATAACTGCAAAGTAAGAAGACAGGGAATGTCTTATGTACGTGACACATTAGGAAGCAAGGGTGTACAAAATGATGGGACTGATGACATTATCACTACAACGTACCTGAAATGTGACATCAGGATACCCCACCATCCCTCCGAGCCAGCTCAGAGCTTGATTAATGAAGGCAAGGATGGCGAGAAAGGCAATGAGGTTTGCTGCAATGTTGGCAACCAGGCCTATGGATGCAGATGCTCCACTGCTGGCCGCCTCCAGGATGTTCTGCTCATCCCTACGGAGCGTTGAAGGGGGGAAATGTGAACCAAATGAGGACAAATTCAATTCACATCTACAATAAATGGCATATACACACCCACAAGCCACTTTGATCATCTTTTTTGACTTGAAGGGGCTCTCTTCTGTCTCTGGGCAAGACAGCTTGGACATGGCCAACGCACAAGGAGCAGCCATAACAGAGGCTGATATCAAGGAGTATGCATCAATCTGCAACATCGAAGGACATGCTTTTCAGGTCAGGGGAGAGGTGAATGTGTAACTGTTTTCATATGAATGATATATCACAATGCAAATTGTATGCAGTATTAATAAAATAGTTATTTTATATAAACCCTCAAGAGATAACTTTTTGGAGCATACATAAAAATTTAAGATTGCAAGGGTCACTTTGATACATTTTAAATGTTAAAGATGCTAAAACCAATACAATGTGGGTGGATACATACTGTCTGAAAACTGTCTGAAAAAAACATCCACATGTTAGCTTTGTGTGTAGGCGACAAGGTTAGTTGGTGTACTAGTGTACTAGTTCACACTGATAGCTCTGTTTACAAAAAATGGTGTGACAACAGTTTCTCTTTACCCCAAATGAGATGAACGCGCCCATGACACTTCCGGCAATGGTGGCGAATCCTCCCGTCATGACAGCATGAATTTCAGACTTGGTCATGTCCTTTAAGTAGGGCCGAATCAGCAGTGGTGCCTCGGTCTTGGGCACACAAATGTAATGGATGATTGTAAAAACAATGCCACGAGATTTTGGGGCATGTCTGTAAAAACATTTGTGAGGTCAGAGGTCACTTGCTAAACTTATTTTACCTGGCCGACAAATATATTGCCTGCAACGCTCAAGGTCTCTGTGGGAGAGGTCCCCATCGTTACCTGCATGACCCATGAGATCTATGTGGGAAAAAACTACATGCGGTCAAACTCATGTAATACGACATGATTGACATGCACACACCCCCTCGCAAACGAATATAGGATGTACCTTTAGAATGAGCCACTGCATTATGCCCAGGAAGTAAAGCACTGACATCACGCTGCTAAAGAACACAACGATAGGCAGAGCCTGAGGGACACAGCTGTTAATATCTTCTGTAATACATATTCATTGTTTAAGCCATCAAACTGCACTGCGTCATCTGTATGCCTACTGACTTGAAAGGCAAAGATTCCTCCGATCAAATCTCCGAAAACAAACGAGGAACCTGCTTTGGTGTAGTCTAGGAAAATCTGAAACACATGAGACAATTGTAGATTACACTCACACTCACTCTATTTACACTCACGTTGTGCATTTGGTGGAGATGATAATCAGCTAAAAAAAGATCAAATTGAATTCGGGACAGTACTGTATGCTTAACACCAAAAATCTGTGTGATGTGGTAATAGTGGAATTCAGTGCCGATCGCTCTAAGATTGTAAAGGAAGCTCAGCTTCCCCCTAAAAGGCCCTCCCCAAAAAAGTGGTGAAATATGTACTGCAGTGTGTACATTTCATTAACTAAATATGCGCTAACACCTTCATCTTTTGTTCAGAATCAGCTACTTCTCGCAGGTAACTGACACGCCTTTTTTCTCATTCATTCCCCAAGACCCACAGTGCTTTATTTTTACACAGTCTGACGCTGATCATTAATAGTTATACTTACCAGTTGGCTCGTTGTTATTATTATTATTATGGTTATTATCATTATTACTATTCTTATTATTGTATTTTTTACATGCTTCAATCAGTCTGCAGTTTTTAGTTGTTTGTAATATTATTATTGACTATCCCTACATTTTTTGTACCGCTCATCCTCCCTGGGGTCTTGTGTATGCTGGCGTCTATCCGAGCTGTATTCGGGCAAGAGGCAGTGAACACCCTGGACTGGTCGGCAGCCTATTATTATTATTACTATTATTGTTGCATTTTCAAATTTGTCATCAAATTTGTGCATATCACATTTTTTGTATTATTCTGTCTATTATTATTTGTGTTGTTGTTATCATTTTTTCCTCACATGCTCAAATTAGTTGGTAGTTTTTTATTTTTGTTATTATTAATTTTGTTATTTTTAGTATTTCTCACAAGCCCAAATTAGTCAGTATTTATTTTAGTTTAGTTTATTGTTTTAGTTTTTATGTATTATTCATTTTACTGGGTTACAATTACTATTATTTTTTACATGCTAAAATTAGTGCTTTTTGTGTTTTTTTATTATTATTATTATTATTATTATTTCGTTATCTCAAATGTGTCTCAAATGTTTTTAATCCTTTTTACTGTCATCCATTCTTAATGGTATTATTAACAGAAATAGTATATTTTTTTCTTACATGCTGAAATGTAACTGAAGTCAACTAAAATGCATTAAATCATTATATCACTATACCACTATATTTACAGTATAATTAACAAGAGTGAGCCATGGGAGCAGAATTTAAAGATGAAAGGACTACGCATCTTCATTAGATTCTATCCTTGCATGACCGAATCATGAGGCTGTGTACAGCAATACTAAACTAGAGCCCTAAAGCCTCAAAGCATCTAAAGAATGTGATTCCTTATAGATAAGGCAGACATGTTAAGTACCACAGATAAAAGCTGGTTTTGGTGGAGTATGCAGACTCTTGTATCATTTAATTGATGGCAGATGATAATGGCATGCAGTAAAGCAAAAAGACTAAGCTATAATTTCCCCCCAAAATGCTATATGGATAAAAGTATTGGGTCAACTGACCATTGTGTGGTTGTATGTCTGTGTGCATTTTGTGTGGTCAAAAGTCAATGACGCTGCATCCTGATGATTTGTCTACACCACACTCACAAAAGCATGCCTTGAAGGACCTTGCTTTTTCCACGTGGTAATAAGTGTTTCTTCATAAGAGGAAAAAATGGCCTGAGGGTGCAGCCCATTAAATAGTGTGTCACAATTCTGTTGACCATATAGTTAGAATATCATTACAGCTCAATCAAGGCTATCCAAAGTGCAGGTTGGGGGCCATTTGTGGCCTGGTGCTTGTTTTTTGGGGGCCTGTTGCGCATAAGATAAGATTGAACACTTACTGGAATGTTAAATCTTACAAGACATGACACTTAATTCTGATAAATATTTGCTTTGTCACACCCCTGTGGACACGCCTGCGCTAAATGAAATGAGATATTATAAAGACTGAAGCACCTGCACTTGTCGTCCAAGCCACTGGAAGGCAATGAGTCCTGGTTGCGTCCTGATGACAAAAAGTCCAATGCAGAACTGCAATCCAAGACCCCAAAACACTGGCCTCCATGTCACCTGAAAGTGAACACAAAAACACAACACACTTTAACACTATCTGTCAGGAAGCCTGCATAAAACATTGTGTTTTTGCAAGGAAGCAACTGTGGGAAAAAGCCTTGCATGACACAAGGCCAAACAATATCCAAAGTCTCAGGAAGAAACACATGAGAGATAAGTGTGTAGATAACAATCCCGTTGGTAACAGAACTCACCGCTGTCCTGTGTGTTGAGCAGGCGAACATGAGCAGGATGAACATGCATACGCCTCCAAAGGAGATAAGCTGCTTAGGGCGTTGGTAGGTGTCTAACGCCAGCCACAGCACGAGCAGCAGCGCCACGAGGACAATGAAGACCCTGGAAGACACGCACCTCTAGTCAAATGTATTCCAATATAACACAGCCTTCAATCAGTTTATTCACTCACCATTTAATCCACCTTAAGTTGGATTTGAAGCATTTCAATACAGGTCTGAAACAACGACTGATACTTTCCCCTTTATACTTCTTCACCAGGTCGTATGACTTAGACGCAACTGCCAAACAAGTGAGGACCACCAGGGCTGTGGCCCTCTGGAAATCCAATACACAAGCCGTAACAAAGTATGCCACATATCCTATCAAACCAGAAAAAACCTGTTTAAATTCTCAGAATGGCGTTCAAGTGGGACATTTGACTTTGAAATGCGTGACTGTACCTGCTCCAAGTATGCCCAAGACTGCATACTTGAAGGTTTGAGAGTGAGCTTTTAGGTAATCCTCGGTGGCAATAATCGGCCTGGAAATTTGGCTTAAGAACACAAGAAATCCCTCATTGTGCATTCATACACAATGTTGAATTGATTTTGTTATGAATTCATATGCATTCAAGTGCCAAGAAAACCGAATGGCCACAATGTGCACGGGTGAGGCATAACATTGTGCACCTGCATCCCAAATGCAATAAACAAACCACGAAGAGTCCATCACACACACCTTAAATATGAGCCCAGTCCCTTTCTAGACTGTTCCGCTTGCCTTTTCCCACTGCCAGTGTCCGCTATGTAGTCCTCCTAGGAGAATCTGGTTGTTTTATTCTTTATTGTTGTGATCTCCCTTCCAAAAAACAGCCACACATACCTCTATTTCAAACGCCTGGTTACACATTCCATTCCCATTGGCCAGGTTTCTATTCTTGAGTTGGCTATCGTTGCTTTCCTCTGCACACACAGAAAAATTACAGTGTTCATTCCAATGCAAACTTGCTCCACCAAGTGATAAATTAGTCCCAATACAGGCTTGTTTCAATGAGTGCGAAACCAAAAAGCACAGCTAAATGGCTTACTCATTGTGTGTTCTCTTCAACTCAGCTGCCCTGTGCTGTGCTTGTCCAATACACTGCAGGGAAATACAGCCTGCCCCTCGAGGCCTTTTCACCTTATTATTAATTGACAGAACCATTACGTACTGATCCGACCTGTGCAAGGGAAGTGCGGGACAAGGCGTGAGTGAGATAGTAAACCAACATATTCAAAGGACCTTCTGGAAGAATGTGATTCATCACATTATACAGTATTACAAAACGTGTGTAAGCACATAGCAGTTTATTGGTTGTGCCACTTTGTTAAAGCCCACACAGCATTACACATTTCAATTGAGATTTTATATTTTGAAAGCAGGCAAAGCACAACACAGAGAGAAAACAACATTAAAATAATGCACGTTAATTGTTTAAAAATGGAGGATGAAACTTCACATGCATTTATTTTCAATTGATGTCATTGTGTAACTAGTTTATCAGATATCATCCATGTTACGCTCCATTATTAACAGTTATGCAGTGTAATCTGGATTTTTATTTTCCCCAATGTGATGATTCATCATTCGTTTTAATGACCGAACTTTGTTCATGTCCTTACTGCAAATATGATCTGTCACACCCAACTGGTCCATGGTCCATAAGCGAGAGTTTTTACTGGTGAAGATGATCACACATTTTGCAATGGGCCAAGTGCAGAAAGTGTATGTATGAAACTAAAATTATGTTGATTATGCATACAAAACGTAACCACTGTCTCATGTTAATGATTTAGTTTATTTAGACTATGCTTAAGAAAATAACAATAGGGAACAGCACGTTTATACTTGCACATCTTAACATGCTGAAAAAGGAGAAGGAAGAAGCAGATATTATTTTATCTTGGTCAATGCTCTATGTCTCAGTAATTTATCCGCTTTCTTTTTTTATATGTTCACATACAGTAAAACTCTGTTTGTTTGTTTGTTTATTTCAAGCAACACAAAATACACAGTACAGAACATAATGAACATAAACCCATAAACAGGAACAATTTCCTAGTTTGTGAATTGTTCACTTACAATGGCAATAAAGTTTTTCTGATTTTTTTTTTCTGAATTTGTCTCAAAAAGAAGTGGGAAGAAGTAGCACCACGCCAGCAGAGTGAGCCCTTACCTGAATACTGACTGTTACCACTCCCTCTGCCCCTCTGCACCCACTTCCTGTTTGGCAGCCATGGCCCAGGCCAAACAGAGGCTGCGAAGTATTGCCAGTTCTACTGCCTTAACAAGTGTTTGTTTTGCATTTCTTCTGGTTTACCACATGGATAACTTCTCGCCTGTTTCTTGATCTATGCCTTTTGGATTACCCCTTTGGTTGCTTGCCGTTTGGACTGATTACTCGTGTTTTTGACCTTCTCGCCTGTGACCACAATCTCTGCACTACGTATTGGATTGTTGTTTATTATCTTTAATTCTTTATTAAACTTCTGCAAATGGATTCCTACCCGGCTTCCGCCTCAACCTCTTTACAGAATACTTCGCCACCATTGCATCCTGCAGAAGTGTCCCATCTTTATGCGGCTTTTGCCTATCAAGGTGAATTGCTCAAGAGTTACCAAGAACAGCTCAACAAGCTTTAATCTGCAAATGAGCATCTGACCCAGTACATCCACTCGCTCCCTTCCCCTATACCACAGACGGTAAGACTCGCTATGCCTGATAAATTCGATGGTTCAGCTGAGCAGTGTCGGGGCTTTATTCATCAGGTGGGAATTTTTTTCGCTAACCAGGAAGAACAGTTCTCCTCCGATGACAAGAAATGTGCCTTTTTGATGTCACTGCTTACTGGTAAAGCAATTAATTGGGCTACAGCGGTCTGGGAGACAGATCTTTTATGTCGTACCTCCTATGAGTATTTCATCCAACAATTAAGAGAAGTGTTTGAATATTCTGCGGGGGGCAAGGATATATCGGCAAAATTGCTTCACATGTCTCAAGGCGCCCGCACTGTTGCAGATTATGCTATCGAGTTCAGAATACTTGCTGCTCAAGGTGGCTGGAAGGACATCTCTTTAAAAGCTGAATTCAAACAAAGCTTGAACCTTGATCTACAGGCTGAACTGGCTTGCAAAGGAGAGGATTGTACCTTTACTGATTATGTAACTCTCGTCATTAAGATTGATAATCCCATGCGGAATGCTCCCAATAAGATAACTTTTCCACCACCACATGCTCGCTCTTCAATCACATACCAGCCCGGCCATCATTCTCAACCCGCTCCCATGCCTAACCAGGATGCCATGCAACTGGGTTACTCAAGACTCACTGAAGAAGAGAGAGCTCAACGACGTCAACTCAACCTGTGCTTCCACTGTGGTAAAACAGGACATCATAGTGTAACCTGCCCACACAAAGCTCGGAGGAACACCAAGATTACCGCCCGGGTGAGTGTGGAACAATTATCTTTTCTACCGACTAACTCATTAACTCTTCCTGTTCGGTTAGCTACCGAAAGTACTCTGATCGATTTCACAGTGCTGCTCGATTCTGGAGCTGCACTGAATCTCATCCACCAGGACATTGTTAGGAAGTTCAACATTCCTACTTAACCCTGTGTACCACCCGTCAAGATCAGTGCGGTGAACAACACACTCATAGGAGAGGGCATCAACCAACAAACAACACCACTGCAGCTCCATATTGGACTCTTCCATCAAGAGGTTATCTCCTTCTATATCATTGACTCTCCCAGGCATGACATTATCCTGGGCCACCCCTGGCTATCTGTTCAGGACCCAGTCCTTTCCTGGTACAATGGTGAGTTAACCCAGTGGTCGGATTTCTGCCAAACCCACTGCATGCATTCTGCCACCATCAAGCACTGTATGACAACCAGCATTGAAAGCCCGAACACTTACCTAACTACTAGGATTCCTGCCTGTTATGAAGAATTCAATGAGGCTGTTAGTAAAATCAAGGCCACAAAGCTACCACCACACCGACCATGGGACTGCGCTATCGATTTGTTACCCAATGCCATGGCACCCAAAAGCAAAGTCTACCCCCTGTCCCAAAATGAAACCCAAGCCATGGAAGAGTACATAGAAGAAGCTCTGGAATCTGTTTTTATTCAGCCCTCCACTTCACCAGCTGCTTCAGGGTTTTTCTTTGTAGAAAGAAAGATGGAGGCTTACGGCCTTGTATAGACTACAGAGGTTTGAACAATGTAACCATCAAGTTTCGCTACCCCCTTCCATTGGTCCCTTCAGCATTAGAGCAACTACGTGAGGCCAGGATCTATACTAAACTCAACCTCAGAAGTGCTTACAACCTGATTTGGATTCATGAAGGTGATGAGTGGAAGACTGCCTTTCTTACCACTAGGGGCCACAATGAGTGGCCCCTAGTGGTAAGAAAGGCCCCTGGTCATGCCGTATGGACTTGCAAATTCCCCTGCAGTCTTCCAGTCCTTCATCAATTAAATCTTCCGAGATCTTTTTAATCAGTGTGTAGTGGCATACATTGATGACATTTTAATTTACTCTACGTCTGAATCTGAACACATCCAGCATGTCAAGACTGTACTCTCCCGCCTGTTGAATAACCACTTGTATATCAAAGCAGAGAAATGTGAGTTTCATGTCAAGCAAACATCCTTTCTTGGGTACAACATCAGTCGTCTAGGCGTCGAGATGGATGACTCCAAGGTCAGAGCCGTCACAGAATGGCCGCAACTCACTACAGTCAAAGAACTTCAGAGATTTCTTGGCTTTGCAAACTTCTACAGGCGCTTCATTCGTAATTATAGTCCGATTGCGGACCCCTTAACATCACTATTAAAAGGCAAACCATCCAAATTCAAGTGGACCGAAGTAGCTACCCAAACCTTCATCAAACTCAAGGACAGATTCACTGCAGCCCCGATTCTCAAGCATCCTGATCTGCTCTTCGTGATCGAAGTAGATGCTTCCTACTGTGGGAACTGAGCCGATCTTTCCCAGCATCATGGTCAACTAGGCAAACTCTACCCTTGTGCCTTCTTTTCGAGGAAACTAACATCTGCTGAACGCAACTATGATGTAGGTAATAAGGAGCTCTTATCCATCAAAGCAGCAATAGAAGAGTGGAGGCATTGGCTTGAGGGGGCGGTCCATCCATTTCAAGTCATCACAGACCACAAAAACCTGGAATACATTAAGAGTGGGAAACGCCTGAACCCACGTCAAGCTCGTCGGTCTGTGTTCTTCACTCGTTTCCAGTTTATTGTTACCTACAGACCCGGCAGCAAAAACAGTAAGGCTGATGCTCTATCCAGACGTCACGACTCTTCAACTAACAATGTCACACCTGAACCTATCCTTCCGTCATCTGTCATAATTGCTGCAGTAACCTGGGATATTATGGAAGAGATACAACAAGCCCATCAACAAGAACCACCACCTGCAAACTTCCCCATGAACAAACTCTTTGTGCCTCAAGGACTACGTCTCAGAGTCATGCAATGGGTTCACACCTCACTGAGCTTCAGGACATCCGGGAATCTCGCGTACTCTCCACCTATTACAGAATTCCTTCTGGTGGCCATCAATGTTAAAATATGTAGTAAACTATGACAGGTCCTGTCAAACTTGTGCTCAATCCAAAACCCCCAAAGAACTTCCTTCTGGCCTTCTCCAACCAATACCCATTCCTCAGCGTCCTTGGTTTCACTTATCCATAGACTTTATCACAGACCTACCACTCTCCAACGGTTTCACCACCATACTGGTCATTATAGATCGCTTCTCTAAAGCCTGCGGTTTGATTCCCCTCAGAGGTCCCCACAGCCATGGAGACGGCTCAATCTTTATTCCAAAACGTCTTTAGAATCTATGGTCTGCTAGAGGATATTGTTTCTGACAGAGGTACTCAATTTACCTCTCAGGTTTGGAGAGCGTTCTGCAAGCAACTTGACATCAATATTAGCCTCACGTCGGGATACCATCCTCAATCTAATGGTCAAGTTGAACGATTAAACCAACAAATCGGACGGTATCTCAGGACTTACTGTAACCGTGAACAGAACCGGTGGGCAGAATTTCTTCCATGGGCTGAATATGCGCAAAACTCCTTGACTCACTCTTCCACTGGAATGACCCCCTTTCAGTGTGTCTTGGAATACCAACCCCCCTTGTTCCCGTGGTCTAGCGAACCGTCATCAGTGCCTGCGATTGACGATTGGATCAGACGTAGTGAGAGGGTGTGGGACAGTGCCCATGTTCGTCTACAGAGAGTTATCCGAACACAAGAGTTCCAGGCCAATAGACGACATCGCCCACACCCTCCCGACCAACCTGGAGATTGGGTCTGGCTGTCTACGAGGGACCTCAGGCTACGGCTACCGAGTAGGAAGCTCAGCTCCAGATACGTTGGCCCGTTTAAAATAATCAAACAGATTTATAAGGTCACGCATCAGTTTGAGCTTCCTACTAATTACTGCATCTCTCCATCCTTCCATGTCTCGCTCCTCAAACCGGTCCACCCGGATGTTGACCCCAACGCTGTGAACCGTAAACCGCCGCCACCACTGGATATTGATGGAGCGCCATCTTACAAAGTGAACACGTTGCTGGACTCAAGGCGTCAAGGTGGTCAGCTCCAATATCTGGTGGACTGGGAGGGCTATGAACCTGAGGAGAGATCATGGGTGGCTTTGCACGACATCCTGGATCCGTCGCTCGTTGAGGACTTTCATCGAGCCAGATTGGCTCGTCCGGCACCACGACCGTGGGGACGCCCTCGTCGAGCGCCAGGAGGCGCTCCTGGGGGGGGGGATTCTGTAGCACCACGCCAGCAGAGGGAGCCCTCACCTGAATACTGACTGTTACCACTCTCTCTGCCCCTCTGCACCCACTTCCTGTTTGGCAGCCATTAAAGCATGGCCCAGGCCAAACAGAGGTTGCGAAGTATTGCCAGTTCCACTGCTTTACCGAGCGTTTGTTTTGCACTTCTTCTGGTTTACCACATGGATAACTTCTCGCCTGTTTCTGGATCTTTGCCTTTTGGATTACCCCTTTGGTTGCTTGCCATTTGGACTGATTACTCGTGTTTTTGACCTTCTCGCCTGTGACCACAATCTCTGCACTACGTATTGGATTGTTATTTATTATCTTTAATTCTTTATTAAACTTCTGCAAATGGATTCCTACCCGGTTTCCGCCTCAACCTCTTTACAGAAGAAGACAAGATTATTTACTCCCACCCCCTTCGTAATACTAAAACCTGTTATACTAATACAGTATGCAATAATACATGAACAAGATATCACACCTACAAACACACATGTACAATATACATTATTTTTAATGTGTTATATATACCTTGTACAGCTTGGGACTTTACTCATTATTATACCATCATCACATATCAACATAACACGTATTAAAGATAATTCCTGGATTTACTATACAGTAAAAATACAGTATATATACACATATATACACATTCCCATGCATACATATATACAGTATATATACAGTATATATATATATATATACTGTATACACACACATACATTTTTTATGCATACAGAGATATTTAATTAAAAGATCAAATATAATCAGTGTTGATGGTAATAAAAATTTCTTTGGATAGCACGTGTCACGCATGAAGAGAAGTCAAGGACTTTGTGGAACTGTTGCCAGAAACGGACTGCACTCTAGCAACACCAACGCTCCTGGCCAAGTGTCCTATACTGTGCATTAAAAAGACAAGATTTTGGAGGTCTACTGCGAGAAGGTAAATGATCTCCTGCATCCCAGCCTCTTGTTGTCTTCCCCACTCTGATGAACTTTGCTCTGTGAGTGTCCTATACTGTGCATTAAAAGAGACAAGATTTTGGAGGTCTGCTCTGAGAAGGTGGATAGTTTCCTGCAAAAGAACCTCCACTTGTCTGTCCTGATCTGCTGATTTTATTGGATCAGAAAAAATCCAGAAAAGACAACATAGTAATGACATGACATGTGTGATATGAGGTATGATATTCCTATTCTTTTCTTAATATAATGCACGGTGATGCAATGACCATATTACATAATTGTGGGAATTCCCATGCCAATGTTATATAAATGATCATAGGGTCAGTACATACTTCAAGGAGATTAATAGACAGCAAGTTATCTTGGCACTTCCATAGTTATGAGTAATGACCTTCTATTGTAACGATATCTAATAGTACCCGAAACACAAGGTAACGTTCAAGTACCTCTTTCCTCATTCATGTACTGAGACAGAACCATTTATTTGTATCTAGATTTAAATAGATAAATATTTAGACATTGCTTAAGCTGTAACCCCAATCTGTTCCAAAGTTTGAAACCACATACACACACACACACTTTTCCTAGTGGTTCTCACTGCTTGAATTTTAAAGTTACCACATCCCCTCAGTTTATAACCCCCTTCTCTCTGTGTAAAAAAGCTTTTGAATGTTAGTAAGAAAAATATGTTTATTGGCTTTATATAAAAGCTGTGCAGTATAAAAATCAACTAAATCGAAGAACAATTTAGACTGCAAAAATAAAATATTGGTATGATGACAAAAACTAACCCAGTGTATAGTTCTTACTGCACGCTTTTGGATTACAAAGAGAGGATGTAGTGAACTTTTTTAATTATTCCCCCAAACTTCTATACAGTAAGTCAAATATGGCAAAACTAATGAGAAGTACAACAAATACAGTGCATTATATGCTAGGAAATATTTAGCTTCTCAATCCCACTGACATACCTTCCGTAGAGGAAGCAGTGTCTGAGGATACGTACGTGGAGAGTTCTATCATCGTGGCTTTGGGAATTGGTGTAGTTAAATCACTCCCGAGTGGCAAGGCTCCGGGGGTAGACGAGTTCTGCCCGGAATTCCTCAAGGCTCTGGATGTTGGGGGACTGTGTTGGTTGACACGCCTCTACAACATTGCATGGAAGTCGGGAACAGTACCTCCGGACTGGGAAACCGGGGTGGTGGTCCCCATTTTTAAAAAGGGTGACCGGAGGGTGTGTTACAACTATAGGGGGATAACACTCCTCAGCCTTCCTGGGAAAGTCTACTCCAGGGTGCTGGAGAGAAGGGCACGACCGTTAGTCGAACCTCGGTTACAGGAGCTCCAATGTGGTTTTCGTCCCGGTCGCGGAACACTGGACCAGCTCTACACCCTTGCAAGGGTACTGGAGGGTATGTGGGAGTTTGCGTGAGATCGACAGACGGATCGGTTCAGCATCTGCAGTAATGCGGTCACTGTACCGGACCGTCGTGGTGAAGAGAGAGCTGAGCTGGAAGGCAAAGTTCTCTGTTTACCGATCGATCTACGGTTCCACCCTCACCTATGGTCATGAGTTATGGGTCATGACCGAAAGAACGAGATCGCGGATACAAGCGGCGAAAATGAGTTTCATCCGTAGAGTGGCTGGACTCACCCTAAGAGCTCGACCATCTGGGAGGAGCTCAGAGTAGAGCCGCTGCTCCTTCACATCGAGAGGAGCCAGTTGAGGTGGCTCGGGCATCTAGTCCAAATGGCTCCCGGGCACCTCCCTGGTGAGGTGTTTCGGGCATGCCCAGTCGGGAGAAGGCCAAGGTGAAGACCTAGGACACGCTGGAGGGACTATGTCTCACAGCTGGCCTGGGAACGCCTTGGTGTCCTCCCGGTGGAGCTGGAAGAGGTTGCCAGGGACCGGGAAGTCTGGAATTCCCTACTGAAACTGCTGCCCCCGCAACCCGGACCCGGATAAGCGGAGGAAAATGGAATGAAATGGGATATTTAGCTTTAGCTTTTTTTAGTGTCTTATGTGTGCTTTCCAAATTATTTTGCTATCAATACTTACTCCTAAAATGGTATTTTTTGTCACTTTATCTATTTCAATAGTATATAATTTTATTACGAAGTAAGAGTTGTTTTTATATTTCCAGAAAACATAACTTTTGTTTTAATTAAATGTAGGTATAGTTTATTGTCATCCATCAATTATTTTAATTTAATTAGTTCCTTGTTAACATTATCTATAAGTTTACTAAAACTATCACTAGAATAGAATACATTTGTGTTGTCTGCAAAAAATAACAACTCTAATAAGTCTGACAAATGTGTCATTTATATAGATATTGAACAGCTTGGGGCCTAATACAGATCCCTGAGGGACTCCGCAAGCAATGGCCAAACACTCTCCCAACTTCACATACTGTTGTCTCCCTAATAAATAACTATGCATCCAGTTCAAAGCCACCCCCCGTAATACTGTATTTTTCAAGTTTTTTGAGTAATATTGAATGATTGATGGTGTCAAAGGCTTTTTTTAAATCAATGAATATCCCAACTGCATATTCCTTACTGTCTAAACTATTTGTTATCTCTTCCACTGCCTTAAGTATTGCCACTGATGTTGACCTTCCTGACCTGAAAGCGAACTGACTATCATTAATTATATTGTATTTATCAATAAATGATTTTAATCTCTTATTAAAATGTTTTTCAAAAATTTTAGAAAACAGAGGGAGAAGCAAGATGGGTCTATAGTTTGTAAAGATATGTTTGTTCCCATTTTTATACAGTGGTATTATTTTTGCAATTTTCATTTTACTTGGAAATGTCGCAGTTTGGAATGATAAATTACATACAGTATGTACCTTAAGGGTTTGAAAATACTTCTTATTACTCGTTTAACTAACATCATATCTATATCAAAACAGTCAGTGGATGTTTTGTTTTTACAATTATTAACAATATCTATTACTTCTGCCTCACTTACTCCAGAGAGAAACATTGTGTGTGAGTTGGTTGATATCAGTGACTCCAATTTATTACATCTAGACTCCGGGATATTTTCTGCCAAATCTGGTCCAACATTGACAAAAAATGTATTGAAACCATTTACTATTTTATTTATATTATAAATATCTCTATTCTCATCAATAAAATAATCTGGATATGTATTGTTATTATTATTATTATTATTATTACCTTCAATGACATTAAGTATTCCCCAACCCCTTTTAGTATTATTTTTATTAATATTTAATAGATTGGTTATATAGGATTTCTTACTAGCTCTTATTATATTAGTCATTTTATTTTTATACAATTTATATCTATGTTCGGATTTTTCAGTTTTTAATTTAATGAATCTTTTATATAATATATTTTTCTTTTTGCAAGCATTTTGTGTACCTTTGGTCATCCATAGAGATTTCATAGCAGTGTTATTTTTACTTAATTTACGGATCAGACAATTTTTGTCACATAAAAGCAAAAGATGTCTAAATGTGTTGAAGGCACAATCGACATCCTTTTCTATGTATTTAGTATTCCAGTCTTGTTGTGATAAATCTGATTCAAGTAAGTTTAATGCGTCCTCAGTTCGTAATTGTTTAAATACAGATTTTCGAGGGGTTTTATGATAAACATAATTATAGTCATTCCAGAGTTTTCCTCTATATCCGTTCCAACAGGTCGGACGAAAACTGAAATGTACGAAAATCAAATCTATTTTATCCATAGTAAATCATTTAAATCCAATTAATACGTTCACCCACAAATATTAACGGTGAACACATTTTACAGACAATATTAAAGGTTTACTTGCAGAAATCAAAGCGTAAAACATATAAATAAACATGTATTACTTTTAACTTTATTTAAGGATCTTAAACACGGTAAAAAAAAAAAAAAATTTTAAACTCAAGTTTATAAAGCGGACGTAAACTTGCTCACTTGGACTTTGTTGTAAATTTCCGCTGCAGGTACAATAATCATTACACATTACACTCAACTCACTATCTGTTATGTGTCTCCCTTAAACCTGTCCCTGTGCAACCTGTGTTAGCTATGGAACGTTTTAATTACAATCCTACTCTAGCAGACACTACGTGTTCGTAATTTGAGTTCTTTCATGTATTAAATTTTAGAACAAATCAACGACGAAAACTGACTTCCCACTGTAGTTTTATAGCTTAAAAAAGTATTCTCCCATTCTTTATGGAATCAATATACCATTCTCCACTAAAAAGGGCATTGCATAAATATAATAAAAAAATATACATTTTCTGACCAAAAGGTATTTAGTATACTGCTTCCATCTACGACAACTATTGCAGAAAAAAAAGAAGGAAAACACTTGCATGGAAGTTAAGAGTTCAAGTACCGCCTCTTCTTGCCTGCAAGACAGCGCTAAGGGCTAAGCTCAAAGAAGTCAAAGTTAGCAACGCTGTCTAGCTACCTAGCTTTGACGCCCACTAACCTTTCACGGTTTAAATGGCATACAGCCTAGGGATTCTGTAGATTGTTAGAGGTTTTTGCCAAACCTGGTCTAATGGTAAGCAAATTCCTGAGTTTATTAGTAACGTGCTGTAATTACGAGCTAAGCTCCACGGCTAGCATGTTTATTAGCTTCCTGGCTACGTTAGCATTCCGGTAACCGCTAAGTTAGCCATGGTGTTCTGGCATTTGCACCGTGTAGTGTTACGCAATGCTTTGGCGATTGTGGGATGTATTAAATGTCAACGTGGATTGTGTTTCCATTACATAGTTACGCTGTTATATGTATTAGCTTTTCCGTTTAGCTTGGTAGCTAGACTGGATCTTAGTAAAGTTAATGACACCCAGCTGTTAAGTCAGTCAGGTTACATAGCTGCGTCTTTAGTTAAACTTTTACCTGCTGTGTGCTGTTAAGTTGGCATTATGTTAGTGGACTAATTCTTCTTGTGTCCGTGTGCAGATTTATGAGTGTGTGCAACCATGGGTGACATGAAAACACCTGATTTTGATGATCTCCTGGCTGCCTTTGACATCCCAGATGCTACAGGCTTGGATGCCAAAGAGCCCATCCAGGAAGGAACCGATGACAAACATCCCAACGATATGATATTGAGTAATCAAACAGATATTCCTACTGTGAGTGTGATTGTGAAAAACACACATCATCAAGAGCCGTCGGAAGGTTTTGGCAATGGGTTTCACTCATCTTTGCCAGCTTTGCATAATGGATTTAATGCACAGGAATCTGGCGACATGTCTAACGGCGCCTTTTCCAAATCATTTGTGTCCTCTCTGAATGGGGAGAGCGAGTTTTCAAGCGAGTTTCTGGGAAAGGCGCCGATACAACACAAACCTGATGCAACGCCAATGTTTTCTCAGTCACGCTCCCACACCCGTTCCACATCAAGTCCAGAGTGTGAAGACGGTTTATCATGGAGGGACAATATGCACCCAAAACAAGAGCTATCGTCTTTCCCTGAAGCTTCCATTATGATGGAACCTTCAATTGCAGACAATCCAAAAAAGACTGAAATTTGTGTTTTTAATGATTTCCAGAAAGACAATGATTCTCCAAGAAGTGAGGAGCCACATGAAAGTGGTGCTGGTCATAAAATGACAAGAACACACATTGGACTTCCCCCACTAAGCAATAACAAGTCTAACTGCAAAGCAGAATCCTCAATGGGCTCATTTTCACACATCAAACCATACACATCTAAATCTTGCCTTGAGGCTCTGGTGGCTCTCAATGCTAGGAAGGAGCCTAGCGAGCAAACTAATCCAACAGAATCACCAGCAATCCACAACGACTGCATGAAGTACAGCCCCAAGGTGCCCATTTCCCCACATAGTCCCATGAGCCCTTTAGAAGCAGTGAAGCGCCTCATGAAGCCACCCGACAGCCCCATAAGCATCTGCAGCGACAGCAGCGGCAAGGCTTCTCCTGCGCTGACTTCAGGGTCGCCTCCTGTCATACCCAAGGTCAGGATAAAGACCATCAAGACCACCAGTGGGCAAGTGAAGCGCACCGTTACCAGCGTGCTACCTGATTCTGAAACAGATGATGTTCACTCCGCCAACGAGTCCTCTCCGTCGCAGAGTTTAATGAGCGAGGATGGCGCTTATTCACCCAAAATCCTACACAGCAAAGAGGAAAAGAGTTTACAGCTGACTGAATCGGCAGCAGCCTTCCCTAATTCACTTTTTAAAAAATCAGCTGCACCTCGGACACATAAGCAAAAGAGGACATCCTCTACTAAACACGCAGCCAGTGCTAACTTCCTTCCCAAAGCAGTGCACCTTGCCAGTCTCAACCTTGTCCCTCACAGTGTCGCCGCCTCAGTGACCGCCCGCGCAGCCTTGCATCAACCCGGTCAGCACACACTCTCCTCAACGGTGTACAGCACCGTCCCTTTGGT
This sequence comes from Oostethus manadensis, assembly GCA_024372805.1. Classification (NCBI taxonomy): domain Eukaryota; kingdom Metazoa; phylum Chordata; class Actinopteri; order Syngnathiformes; family Syngnathidae; genus Oostethus; species Oostethus manadensis. The sequence goes on along the minus strand of QODF01000137.1, from coordinate 2,574,522 downwards.
GCATCAGATCAAAACCTGCCCGCGAACATCTGTCCCCAATACAGCAGCAGGGACCTTAAACCGGCTGCTGAAAGACGCCAACCCCTTGCCAACATATGTGCCTGACCTGAACCCCCCGCCAGGGAGTGATATCCGCCTCCCACCACGGGGCTATTCCTGTCTGGAGTGTGGAGACTCTTTCGGGCTAGAGCGCAGCCTTGCCTACCATTACAGCCGCAAGAGCGTCCACATCGAAGTGGGGTGCACTATCTGCTCCAAGACAATGGTGTTCTTCAACAAGTGTGCCATGCTGGCACACGCACGCAAGCACAAAAGCAACGGCACGGTTATGCAGTGCACACAGCTCCACATGAAACCAATCGCAGAGGAACACATGTTTGCACCTCTCAGTACAGAGCTGGTCAGATGGGACTCACAATCATCAACATTAGGCCCACTTAAGAACCAGCCCGTCATGCCGCTCTATCCAGACGATGTCAGCCACCACAGACACCGCTGCTTGGAGTGTAACAAGCCCATGGCGGACCAAAGAACCCTGGCTGGGCATTATCAGTCTCTGTCAGAAGATAAGAAAGCATTTGTGAGTAGACCTCTTACTTTAAATATAAAACCATAATAATAATTCTGCTGAATAATGTCAGTTTTATGAGATAATTTTTTGTCTCATTTGACGTTCTGGTGTGTTTATTTAAGATGGGCCTATTACAGGATAGCTAAAAATATATCTGTTGTGTGGCACTGATTGTCGATTAATCACATTTTGAAACAATTGAGGCAAAATGGAGTTCACTGCTGGTCGGTCACCAGCAGAAGCGTGTTGATATCAGTCTCCCTAAATTTGCTGTCTAAAGAAGCAACAAGACAGGCCACCACAATAACTCCACAACTCCTACTGGCAATATTATTCTGCTCACACCTGGCATGGAAACAGGAGTACAGAACATCCTATTGAAAATATATGTAATAATAACAATGATCAACAATACTCCCCCATACCCCATCAAAAAACCTGTTTTCAAACGCTGCTGTTTTCGGGTTGTTCGGTTTTATATTTTTTCCAAAATTTGCCGTAGTTCTCCTTCACTGTCTTATTGTACAATATTGCACGTAACAAACGTTACTTTAGACCCTTTGGTACATTGATAGCGTTGTCTGTTTATTCAGCCATTTTTGATCCAACACCCAAAACCAAATCTCTTGATACTTTTAAACAACTAAAATAAAAAGCATGTTCTTACCTCCCACATGGAAGTCATTATACCCCGGCTTTGTCGCCCTACTAGGATGTTGTCACCGATTGACTGTTGTAGATCTTTGCTAACACAGTTACACCACAAGTGTTTGCTGTTTTTTTAAATTATTATTATGATTGAGTACGGCTGCAAAATAATACACCCTGGGGCCTAAAAAGGTTGCAAGTACCACCAGTCTGAGGTGAGAAACACTAATGAATTTGAGAAAGAAGTTATGGCAAAACATGATGTTGGTGTCCACGTAGCTCTCTCGGCTCATTGCCAACTTGGACAACAAGAGTCTTCAATAAAGGTTAAAGTGGTGTTAAATCTTCATTTATCTATTTTATTTGTCATTTATATGTATTTTGGATTGTTTTGTCACAACTATAATTATTCTATTCTATTTTTGGGTGTCTGGAATGGATTAATTGGATTTATTTTATTTAATATGGGAAAATTTGATTTGTTTTTTGTAGTATTCGGTTTTCAACGGACCCTTTGGAATGAATTAATAATGAAAATCGTGGTACCACTGTCAAGTGCCCATCCCTAATATTACACATACAGTCTATGTAAGAGTCTTTTAAAAATGTATGTTATGCATTTACTTACTAAGGAGGTGCCACTTATTTTAATGAATTTACTGTTAAAATTGGCGGCTCAAATTTATTTTTCTGCACATCCATCTTCCTGAAATTTCTTTCTATCCTACTTTTAGCAGCCTTTTTCGTGTGTTCTTCTCCTACAGATTTGCAAACTTTGCTCAATGTTGCTACCTAACAAGTGCAGCATGAAGGCACACCAGCGCATCCACACACACAAGTCCCCTTACTGCTGCCCCGAGTGCGGCGCCATGAGCCGCTCTGCAGACATTCAGAAGCACGTCAGGGAAAACTGTCTCCACTATGCACGCAAAGCCTGGTACAAGTGAGTGACCCATCACCTTTCCTGATAAGAGTGAGAGGCAATAGAAAGTAAAAAGGACAACTGATGTTACTGGTTGGTTGATGTTGTGACTTATTTTTACTGCAGATGTCTTCACTGTGAGGTGGTTTTTAAGACCCTTCAAGGACAGAAGACTCACATTGAGGACAAACACTGCGTGGTCCTCCACAAGTGCTCTGCCTGCCCCATGGCCTTCAAGACCTCCATTAGCTATGAAGCCCATTTAGAGAATAAACACAGCGCTAGCAAACTACTCCCTCAGTAAGTTATGACCTGTATGACATCATAATTTTAATTTCTATATTTTTAACTTCTTCTCTGAGCCAAATGTCTGTATTAACTTTACAGGTTCAACTTCAAGTGCTCGTGTGGGAGGATTTTCCAGAAGAAGTCGTTGCTCTTTCAACATTTTCATCAGGATGCCAACAAGCGTCTTACGTGTGTGTTTAAGTGTCCAGAATGCAACTCGGTTTTCTCGCGAAAACAGCTGCTAATGCAACATTTCAAGGTAATGTAGTAATTATGAGCTGATCTCATTTTAATCTTGGTGCGTACAAAATATGCCTGGGGGGAATCTTTCTGGAATGTAATGCGGGGGTTGGTTCACCTTTCAATCATTAAACAAAAAAGGCTGTGTTTTTAAGCTTTTTTTTGCAACATAAGCAACGATAAGTGTTTAAATGTTGTCACTCTGGGATCTTTGTAATTTGTGGTCCCTAAAATTGCTTACCACCTGGTATATCTGTATTTGTTTTTGTAGAGCATGCATGGAGGAGAGGTGAGGCCAGAGTCAGAGGTGAACAGTAAAGAAACAAACAAAAGTGATTTGCAACACGATTCTGATTCCATCCACGGCCCCGTGAAATGCACTGATGGTTCCCGAAAGAAGGCAGAGAAGGACGGCAGTCATCGTGTGAAGCCCACTGGCTGGACATGTGGGGAGTGTCTTCAGTGGTTCCCTGAGCGAGATCGCTACATTTCACATTTGAAATCCAAGCATGGAAAGGTTAAGAACTTTTTTCAATCATTCATTACTGAAGTTGTAGGATTTTCCCACTTTCACTGCTGCAGAGATTGTTGGTGTCTTATTAACAGAAAATTTAGAGGACAAAAAAGTGTTTCAACTGTAAAGGTTTTTTTTGTGGGGGTTGATGAAACCGTATTTTACCAATTTCCTCACTAGTTTGCATAATTGCACTCTATGAGCTTTCATCCACTTTTGGATTAGAATACAGATGGTCGTTGGGTTTCAGCATTTTGTGGTTACATTTGCGCCCCCCTAAATGTATCCATCCATCCATCCATCTTCTATAGCGCTTATCCTACCACAGCTGACTACCGGCGAGTACATGTAGACAAACAACCTTTCACACTTACAATTATTACTTATACCTAATTTAGAGTCTCCAATTAACATATAATAACCTTCCATATTTTTGGAATGTGGGAGGAAGGTGGAGCACCCACAGAAAACCTACTCCTACATGGGGAGAACATGCAAACTCCACACGGAGATCAGAACCCCTCAATTTATTAAAAATGTAATTTTTGTCAGTGAATCACACACAACTCTACTGCTGCAACCATCGTTAAGGATGAAGATTGTATCGTAACGTCCATCTGGATTTTGTAAGCACTGTGGTCGATCAACAAAACGGCAGTCGTCCTTCCGCACCCACACATATGCAGTCAGGACTCAGTCGGAAATCAAAAATCTCTAACACTGCAACTGCCAGGTGGCTACAATATTCTGGAACATGGTAAAGGGTCTGCTTCTTTTTTTTTTAATTGGTTTGACTCAATTATTGTATTTAGCTCCTCCCTGAGTCACCACCTTATCGTGGTGGAGGAGTTTGCGTGTCCCAATGATCCTAGGAGCTAAGTTGTCGGGGGCTGTCATGCCCCTGGTAGGGTCACCCATGACAAACAGGTCCTAGGGGAGGGACCAGACAAAGAGTGGCTCAAAAGACCCTAATGATGAATGATACAATTGGACTTCGTTTTCCCTCGCCCGGACGCGGGTCACCGGGGCCCCCCTCTGGAGCCAGGCCCGGAGGCGGTGCACGATGGCGAGCGTCTGGTAAACCCAGTAAACGAGAGGGTAGTTTCCCTACGCCTTCGGGTGGGGGGACGGGTCCTGACTCTTGTTTGCCCTTATGCGCCAAACGGCAGTTCAGAATACCCGCCCTTTTTGGAGTCCTTACAGGAAGTACTACAGAGTGCTCCCTCAGGGGATTCCTTTGTTCTGCTGGGTGACTTCAACGCTCATGTTGGGAGCGACAGTGAGACTTGGAAAGGTGTGATTGGGAGGAACGGCCCCCCTGATCTTAACCCTAACGGTGTCTTATTAGACTTCTGTGCTCATCATGGATTGTCTATAACGAACATCATGTTCAAGCATAAGGGTGTCCACATGTGCACCTGGCACCAGGGACACCCTGGGTCGCAGTTTGATGATTGACTTTGTGGTTGTGTCGTCGGACTTGCGACCACATGTTTTGGACACTCGGTTGAGGAGAGGGGCGGAGCTGTCAACTGATCACCACCTGGTGGTGAGTTGGTTCCGATGGTGGGGGAGGATGCTGGTCAGACCTGGCAGACTAAAACGCATTGTGAGGGTCTGCTCGGAACGCCTGGCAGAGTCCCCTGTCAGGAGGAGTTTCAACTCCCACATGCGGGAGAGCTTTCACCATGTTCGGAGGGAGGCAGCGGACATGGAATCCGAGTGGGCGATGTTTTGTGCCTCCATTGTCGATGCGGCCAATCGGAGCTGTGGCCGTAAGGTGGTCGGTGCCTGTCGTGGTGGTAATCCCAGAACTCGTTGGTGGACACCAGTGGTGAGCGATGCCGTCAAGCTAAAGAAAGAGTCATATCAGGCCGTCTTGGCCCATGGGACTCTGGAGGCAGATGAAAGGTACCGGAAGGCCAAGCGGTCTGCAGCTCTGGTGGTCGCTTAGGCAAAAACCCAGACATTGGAGGAGTTCGGAGAGGCCATGGAAACGACTTCCGGATGGCTTCAAAGAGATTCTGGACCGCCATCTTTGGCGGGGGAAGCAGTGCACAGTCAACACTGTGTATGGTGGGGACGGTGTGCTGCTGAACTCGACTCGAGATGTTGTGGACCGGTGGAGGGAATACTTTGAAGACCTCCTCAATCCCACCGACACGCCTTCCAACATGGAAGAAGAGCCTGGGGACTCTGAGGTGGGTTTGCATATCTCTAGGCCTGAGGTCACCGAGGTGGTCAAAAAGCTCCTTGGTGGCAAGGCCCCGGGGATGGATGAGATCCGCCTGGAGTTCCTTAAGGCCCTGGATGCTGTGGGCGTGTCTGGGTTGACACGACTCTGCAGCATTGCGTGGAAGTCAGGGTCGGTGCCCCTGGACTGGCAGACCGGGGTGGTGGTCCCGCTTTTCAAGAATGGGGACCGGAGGGTGTGTTCTAACTATCGTGGGATCACACTCCTCAGCCCTCCCGGTAAGGTCTATTCAGGGGTTCTGGAGAGGAGGAGCCGCCGGATAGTCTAATCTCGGATTCAGGAGGAGCAGTGTGGTTTTCGTCTTGGTCGTGGAACTGTGGACCAACTCTATATTCTCGGCAGGGTCCTTGAGGGTGCATGGGAGTTTGCCCAACCAGTCTACATGGGTTTTGTGGACTTGGAGAAGGCATTTGACCGTGTTCCTCGGGGAATACACTGGGGAGTGCTCCGGGAATATGGGGTATCGAACCACCTAATCCAGGCGGTTCGTTCCCTGTATGACCGGTGTCAGAGTTTGGTTCGCATTGCCGGCAATAAGTCGCACCTGTTTCCAGTGAGGGTTGGACTCCGCCAGGGCTGCCCTTTGTCACCGATTCTGTTCACTGCTTTCATGGACAGAATTTCTAGGCGCAGCCAGGGCGTTGAGGGCGTTTGGTGGCCGCAGGATTGGATCTCTGCTTTTTGCAGATGATGTGGTCCTGTTGGCTTCATCGAGCAGTGACCTTTACCTCTCACTGGATCGGTTCGCAGCTGAGTGTGAAGCGGCTGGAATGAGAATCAGCACCTCCAAGTCCGAGTCCATGGTTCTCGCCCGGGAAAGGGTGGAGTGCCATCTCCGGGTCGGAAATAAGGTCCTGGCTCAAGTGGAGGAGTTTAAGTACCTCGGAGTCTTGTTCGCGAGTGATGGAATGATGGAACGCGAAATGGAAAGGCGGATTGGTGCGGCGTCTGCAGTGATGCGGACTCTGCACTGGTCTGTCGTGGTGAAAAAAGAGCTGAGCCAAAAGGCAAAGCTCTCGATTTACCGGTCGATCTACGTTCCTACCCTCACCTATGGTCATGAGCTTTGGGTAGTGACCGAAAGGACAAGATGGCGGGTACACGCGGCCGAAATGAGTTTTCTCTGCAGGGTGGCTGGGCTCTCCCTTAGAGATAGGGTGAGAAGCACTGTCTACCGGGAGAGACTCGGAGTAGAACCGCTGCTCCTCCGCATTGAGAGGAGTCAGATGAGGTGGTTTGGGCATCTGGTTAGGATGCCTCCCGAACGCCTTCCTGGGGTGGTGTTCAGGGCACGTCCAACCGGTAGGAGGCCTCAGGGAAGACCCAGGAGACGTTGGAAAGACTATGTCTCTCAGCTGGCCTGGGAACGCCTGGGCGTCCGCTGGGAGGAGCTAGACGAAGTGGCCGGGGAGAGGGACCTCTGGGCTTCCCTGCTTAGGTTGCTGCCCCCGTGATGGATGGATATTGTATTTAGTGTTTTATTGTATTTTATGTCATTTGTGTGTTCTGTATACAGTGTGAGTAACTTTGGAGTTAGTTTCAAATAACGCCAAAACTCGACTTGCAACACAGCCTTGGCTTGGAACTGAACTCAAGCGTATTTCCCGAGGCCTGCCTGTAAATGAGAATAGATAGTATAATAATATACAGCAGTGTTATTTTATAAATACATCATTTTTTATTTAGATTATATTTAGGTTTTTATGTTTTCACATTGCGTTTGTGGTTTTATGCGGTGGTTAATCAATCGTTTTGATTTCCACAATAAAGCATTATCTAATCTTTAGTACATAGCTAGTAATGACATTCATATAGCTCAAACACGTCATGTATCAAAACTAGTTAATATAAACTCGCACCCACCTGCAATAAAGTAATTCAATATAAATAATTTCCTTACAACCCTCAATAGAATGTGCAGGCCAAACAAATGAGATGTAATGTTAAAGCGTGTCCTTGGTTCAACTTTCTCTCTTCCCAGTCCCTGAAGGCCTTCCTCTGTCGACAGTGTGACCAGTCGTTCAACTCCAGCACGAGCTTAAGACGACACATTCGCAGTGACCACGATGGGAAAAAGAAAATATACACTTGCTGGTAAGATAAGTTTGAAGACATTTTTATTGTACAGTGGAACCCAATTTGTTATGGGACACTTATATTCTTATGGGAAATTACAAAATCAATTATCCATTCCAGAATTTTGATTATACAAGCAATTTTTAAGTAACATTTTAACATTCAAGCGTAGAAAGAAGTTAAGCACAGGGGCCGATAGCCGAAGGGGAATCAACCTCATGTATTGTGCTTTTTAATATTCTGTGTGTCATACAAGAGTTCAACGTTATTACTACTGTACAATATAAATTGAGCATGCACTACACTACATCCCATTCTTCTTTTTTCTTAATACCATTTTAGCCATACAGAAAGTCCTCTGTTTCCATTCTTAAGACACATAAGTCAGTTTTAGTGGAAGTCGAGGCTCACTTACCTTAATATCCAAGTCACTCACTAAATACTGTAATAAAAAGGTATCATATAATAATGAATGAAATATGTATTTTAACATTTTTACTAAGTTTAAAGTATATCTATAGATATATATATAGATATATCTATTCCATTCCATTCCAGTCCATTTTCTTCCGCTTATCCGGGTCCGGGTCGCGGGGGCAGCAGTTTCAGTAGGGAAGTCCAGACTTCACGGTCTCCGGCGACCTCTTCCAGCTCCACCGGGAGGACACCAAGGCGTTCCCAGGCCAGCTGTGAGACATAGTCTCTCCAGCGTGTCCTAGGTCTTCCCCGGGGCCTTCTGCCGGATGGGCATTCCCGAAACACTTCACCAGGGAGGCGCCCGGGAGGGATCCGGACTAGATGCCCGAGCCACCTCAACTAGCTTCTCTCGATGTGAAGGAGCAGCAGCTCTACTCCGAGTCTCTCCCGGATGACAGTGCTTCTCACCCTATCTCTAAGGGAGAGTCCAGCCACCCTACGGAGGAAACTTATTTCCGCCGCTTGTATCCGCGATCTTGTTCTTTCGGTCATGATCCATAACTCATGACCATGGGTGAGGGTGGGAACGTAGATCGATCGGTAAACGGAGAGCTTTGCCTCCCGGCTCAGCTTTCTCTTCACCACGACGGTCCGGTACAGCGACCGCATTACTGCGGATGCCGCACCGATCAGTCAATCGATCTCACGCTCCAACCTTCCCTCACTCGTGAACAAGAACCCAAGAGATACTTTAACTCCTCCACCTGATGCAAGACCTCACTCCCAACCCGGAGGGTACAGTCCACCCGTTTTCGACTGAGAGACAAGGCCTCGGATTTGGAGGTGCTGAGTCTCATTCCAGAAGCTTCACACTCAGCTGCAAACCGCGCCAGTAAACGCTGAAGGTCACAGCCTGATGAGGCCGTAAGGACCACATCGTCTGCAAATAGCAGAGACGAGATCCTAAGGTCGCTAAGCTGGACTCCTTCAAAACCTTGACTGCGTCTAGAAATTCTGTCCATGAAGATTATGAACAGAATCAGTGACAAAGGGCAGCCTTGGCGGAGGCCAACGTTCACCGGAAACAAGCTTGACTTACTGCTGGCAATGCAAACCAGGCTCTTGCTTCGATCGTACAAGGACCGAATGGCAAGTAGTAGCGGGCCACCAATCCCGTACTCGCGGAGCACCCCCCGCAGGACACCGCGAGGGACACGGTCGAATGCCTTTTCCAAGTCCACAAAGCACATGTAGATCGGTTGGGCAAACTCCCACATAACCTCCAGTACCCTTGTAAGGGTGTAGAGTCGGTCGAGTGTTCCGCGACTGGGACGAAAACCACATTGCAGCTCCTGTAGCCGAGGTTCGACTAACGGTCGTACCCTTCTCTCCAGCACCCTGGAGTAGACTTTCCCAGGGAGGCTGAGGAGTGTGATCCCCCTATAATTGGAACACACCCTCCGGTCACCCTTTTTAAAAATGGGGACCACCACCCCGGTCTGCCAGTCCGTAGGTACTGTTCCCCACTTCCATGCGATGTTGTAGAGGCGTGTCAACCAACAAAGTCCCCCAACATCCAGAGCCTTGAGAAATTACGGGCGGAACTCATCTACCCCCGGAGCCTTGCCACTGGGGAGTGATTTAACTACCCCAATTACCTCAGCCACGGTGATAGAACTGTCCACGTACGTATCCTCAGACTCTGCTTCCTCTACGAAAGGTATGTCAGTGGGATTGAGAAGGGCCTCAAAGTATTCCTTCCACAGACCAACTACCTCCACAGTCGAGGTCAGCAAGCTCCCGTCCGCACTGTAAACAGTGTGAACTGGGGGCTGCTTCCCCTTTCTGAGGTGTCGGTCGGTTTGCCAGAACCTTTTCAAGGCCGACCGAAAGTCGTGCTTAATAGCCTCACCGAACTCCTCCCACACCTGAGTTTTTGCCTCGACCACTGCAGAAGCCGCGTGCAGCTTCTTCGGGAGTCCCGCAAGCCATCCATGCTTGATAGGACTCCTTCAGCTTGACAGCAGCCCTAACCCCTGGTGTCCACCATCAGGTTCGGGGCTTGCCACCACAACTGGCACCGACCACCTTGCCGCCGCAACTATGATTGGCTGTCTCAGCAATGGAGGCTCTCAATACGGCCCATTCGGACTCAATATCCCAGTCCTCCCTCGAGATGCAGGCGAAGCTCTGCCGGAGATGAGAGTTGAAGACTCGACAAACGGGGGACTCTGCCAGACTTTCCCAGCACACCCTCACTACGCGTTTGGGTCTACCAGGTCTGTCCGGCATCCTTCCCCGCCATCTAACCCAAATCATCACCAGGTGGTGGTCAGTTGACAGCTCAGCCCCTCTCTTCACCAGCGTGTCCAGAACATACAGACGCAGGTCTGATGATACGACCAAAAAGTCTATCATAGACCTGCGACCTAGGGTGTCCTGGTGCCAAGTGCACTTATGGACATCCTTATGTTCAAACATGGTGTTTGTTATGGACAAACTGTGATTCGCAAAAAAGTCCAGTAACAACACACCGCACAGGTTCAGGTCAGAGAGGCCGTTCCTCCCAACCACGCCCCTCCAAATCACACTGTCATTGCCCACATGGGCGTTGAAGTCTCCCAGTAGAACTATGGAGTCACCAGCTGGGGTGCTCTCCAGAACCCCTCTGATAGACTCCAAGAAGGCTGGGTACTTTGAACTGCCGTTTGGCGCGTACGCACAAACCATAGTCAGGACCCTTTCCCCAGCCCTAAGGCGTAGGGAAATAACCCTCTCGTTCACTGGGGATGACTCCAGCACAGAGGCACCAAGTCGGGGGGGCTAATAATAAGCCTACACCAGCTCGCCTCCTCTTCCCTGCAGCAACTCCAGAGAAGAACAAGGTCCAGCCCCTCTCAAGGAATTTGGTTCCAGAGCCCAAACTGTGGGTTGAGGTGAGTCCGACTATATCTAGTCGGAATGTCTCCGCCTCTTCCACAAGCTCGGGCTCCTTCCCCACCAGAGAAGTGACATTCCATGTCCCAAGAACCAGATTTGGCCCCCGAGGATCAGGTTGCCCGGACACCCGCCCTCGACCACTGCCCAAATTGAAATGCACCAGACCCTTATGCTTGCCCCTGCAGGTGGTGGGTCTGCGGGAGGGGATATCATATATATATAGAGAGAGAGATTTTTTTTTTTTTCAGGCATATTACAGTATATCCGGTTTAGACATTTCCCCTGCATTTGATCACCTTCAATTAACAACAATCTTTATTGCCGTGCACCTCTTAGGTATTGCACAGACACAAAGACATTTACCACCAGTGAGATGCTGAAGAACCACATCAGTCTAATGCATGGAATCAAAAATCCTGACCTTGGCCAAATGCCAAAATCTTCCACCCAGGACTGCAGGAATATTGTGAGCAAGGTAGGAAAATGTTTTGAACACAAATATTTAACAATTATTGTCGGTGTATTCAGTCTTATTTTGATGACAGGATTGTGGACCATCAATAGCTGGTGCTCCAGAGGAAGCTGAGGACATGGCAACTTCTCTGGACGCTCCTTCAGCCAAGCGTGTGAAAACACAGTTCCGCTGCTCCAAGTGTGGCTTCTCCACAGTCAACAACGTGGCATTCCGGGAGCATATAGCTCAGCATAAAAGTGACGATAACACTCCTCAGTGTCTTCACTGCGGCCTGTGTTTCACGTCGCCGTTGTCGCTCAGCAGACACTTGTTCATCGTTCACAAGGTCAAAGATTCAGAGGAAGAGGAGGAGCGGGATAATCAGCTTGAAGCTGAGAAAAAGACAGAAGAGCGTATTCACTGTGACAACTCAGAGGTTCTAAATCCTTCTCAGACATAAAGACATTGAAATCCAACCATTGCTGCCTTTCTCTTGGAACTACACTCAACAAACATAAACAGAACTCTTTAATTTTTGTCCCATTTTTCATCAGCTGAACTCTAAAACGTTTTCAATGTACACAAAGGCCATGTCTGTCTACAGCAGAGAACATTCATCATTCATGATTTATAATCTATCCATCTCACAGATGTGGCAAATGAAGTTGCTGATGAGACAGCATGATTATCTTACAGATGTCCCTAAGTTTGGCCACAATGAAAGGCCACTCCAAAATGTACGGTTAGACTGTAATGGCCAAGGTGAGGATTTGTTATTTAAAAAAAGTCATTATCTGCTGTGATAAATACAGTTTACATCGATACCAAACATGTTTAGTGGGTGACATCTCAGGTGAGTATGCTGGCCATGCAAGTACTGGGATGTTTTCAGCTTCCAGGGATTGTGTACAGATCCTTGCAACATGAGGTAATGCATGTGGATGAATGACACAACAATACAGTACCTCTGTTCATTCAAGATGCCATCTATACAGTGAAATGCACTTGTGTTGTGGATGGAGTGGTCCATGGTGGCAGTGGGGTTATGGTATGTGCAGGTGTGTATTTTATGGACAACAAAAACAGGTGCCTTGTTGATGTCATGAGGATAGCAAGGATGTTTAGGATGCTCTGGATCACCATAAACGGTATTTGAGAAAAGGGTGGCCACACCGGATACTGACTTTTTTTTTCAGACCCCTGAATCACCCACAATATGGTTAAACTGCACATTTTGGAGTGGCCATTTATTGTGGCCAACCTGAATGAATTATGAATGCTCAGTAACACAGATTTGTGAACAATATTTGAGAGAAAGGCCTTTTGTGTACGGAAGTTTTATATCTTTAAGTTCAGCTCATGAAAAATGGGGGCAAAAATTAAAATTTTGCACTTTGCTCGATATTCTGCATGGACATGTCTTATAGGTTTAATAAAATACAGCAGTATTTTCATACAAGTTTTCATATTTTATGTTTGCATGTCAGGTATTGTATTCATTGTGCCTCTCTGCATGTGGCACTCATGATAGAGGAGAAGTTTGAGTATTGTTTTTACAACTATTCCATCCAACCTGAGAGGAGGGCAACACAAATGTGCCGGTACAGATTGTTCATACCAAAAACTTTCAGTTTTGTAATCCATCACTATTTGGTTGCTTAAATAACAGTGTTAATGCCATGCAGTATCCCATGAATGGGATTCTAGATACTGTTTTATGACACAATATTCATTTAAAAAGCAGTTATTTAACATTAAAGCCTACTAAAGTTAGGCTGCAGTCCACCATTTGAGCATCATATGCTTTTGTTGTTTTTTTAAATGAATGATCATTAAGGGCAAGCAGACAGTTGTTGAAAGAGAGGATCAGCAGTATTGATATTACCTGATATTACCTCGAACTAGTAGACGTATGTATGTAGTTTTGGTTCATCAAAAAGCATGCTGGGATTAGGAAAAGTATTATATACAAAGGAGGCAAGTATAGGGAACTGACTTAGAAAGCTGCACTTTTTTGCCTTAAAAGTGTGACAGTAACTACCTCTATAGTCAATGGCAGTGATTGTTCAACATACAGAGGCTTCTCAGTGCAATGCAGAATGTGCATTATGCCACAATTTTAATTTTATAAATTATAGTTAGGAATGATATTGATGCTACCAAGTCATATTGACTTAACTTTTTTGTGCTACACAAGATCTTTATTTTCTACTTTACATCCTCAGCCAGCGAGCATGGTTTGGTGCATTGTGCTTGTTGTGAAGGATATTTGTACTTTTGATAGCCTGTACAGTCACAACTTGTATACCTGCGATTGGCGCATTTCTGAAGCTATAATGTCTAGCATGCAGTGGTACATGTGCCTTGTTGTCATGTTTACCTAAAGTACATACAAATAAATTGCATTTAATTCTACTTCTCTCTTTCCGGTTTGGATATTATACACATGTGAACATTGACTTAAGTATTATGCTTGTAATTTGCAGTGGTGCATATGGTGTCCAATAAGGAAAAAAAAACACAGTGATGACTGCATTCCATTTGATTATTAAGGCCATCCTTTCTCAGTATAACTACAGTACTTGTCTGCCCCCACCTCCTACCTTGCACCAGAAGAGTAAAGACATCTCAGTTAACCACAAATAATCCCGGCAAACAACTGTTGAGAAATGAAGAGCTTGTCCATTTGGAGAGCAGGATTGCTGTCTTCTGTCATTCTTTTGTTTCCCACATTGCCATGACATCTTCAAGGATGCTTGATCTAGCTGAGATGAGACAGAAAAGTTCAAGGATGAAGCCGTTTCCAAGAGGAGTCATGTGGCCAACAAGTAAGAATGGTCACAGTGTTTCGTGATTATGCTGCTTTTGGGTATTCAAAAGGAGGATATTGTGTTCATTCAGGTCATTTCATGGGCAAGAAAAGTGTGGTTGATGCTGGACTAGTGGAGTGTCCTTATCAAATTGGAGCAGTTGGTGGTTCTGTGTCCAAGTAAAAAATCCGTTGGCCCTCTTGAGCAAGACGCCCAAAAATAAGCCAGCATGAAAACCCATGGACACAGGACATGCCCGTTTGTAGCTAGTAATTATTATTATTATTGTTATTGTCATACACATTGTGACTCTTTTGACCTTTGCATTTAGGAAGACACTGTGCTTGAGGAACATGCCCATCAACTTTTCTCACCATAGATGGAACAAAAATGTATCATGTATACCTGTACCTGCATTGTTGTTTGTGGAACCTTAATTTTGTTATTTACTGTATAAATAAACGATCTCTCTCAAATGATGGGTATCTTTTTGTTTACCAAAGTCCAGTGTTGACGTTGTAGCTTACCTTTAGCGCCCCCTGTATGTCAGATCAAACGGGCTCCGAAAACCACATCCGGGTCATAGTTCAAACATGCTACTATTTCTTACTGTCCTTACACCACGAGCTCACTGTTAAATAACCATGCCTTTGATAATAATGTGTGGTTATCCTTGTAGTGGCAAAACAAGAAGGACGGAAGAATTGAAAGCCTTTTTTAAACAAAACACCGACAGAAAGGTTCACGTTGTGGCGGACTCGGTTCTGGCACTTGAGAAGAACGCCGTGTATGCAGGCAAGTTTAGCTAGCCGCGGCTAAACTCGTCTAAGCTCACATGTAAGACCATAACGTATCCACGACTTGTTTAAGTTCTTTATTTAGTGACTAAAAGAGAGACCTTTCTATACAACGAGTCGGTAGCGAGCTGAGCGATGTCCCACATAATTGCTCACAATGACATAAATATCATATTGTGTTTTCGGTGCGGCCGTTCGATAAATAAGTGTTTATTTTAATTGTGTGAGTTATTTTGGATCTGTGTACCGCAAAACGTGCCAATATAGTGACGAACTTACTTTTAATTGATGGTATTTTGAATGGACTTTGGCGCAGTCGCCCTGTTGATTTGTATTCTCACTGGACACCTCATTAGGTAACCCTGCACACACCTTTGACTGAGATGTTCTTGAACGTATAAATTTAATGGTATGTTTAGTATAGATTTTGTATAAGCCTTCCAAGCCAGTAAAAAAATCTCTTAATGTTACATATTTCTTTTATTATATGACAACGATCTAACTTGGTTGATGCTGTATGGTAGTTTCAAGTATTTATTCAAATGTTTCAAGTAAGATGTTCTGGGGTGGGAAACTATGATAAATATGCTTTTTGGCCCACAATAGTCAACATACATTTGTAAAAGGAAAATGAACATGTGTATTTGTAAACTTTGTTTACATGTTTCAGATTCTCAAAAGGAAAAGCAGGTCAGAGCTGCACTGAAAGCTGAAGTGGAAAGGTTGGTGTACCTGTGATATATTTATTGTCTTCATCTTCTTAATGTCTGAATTTGTTGTTTTTAGGAAAGTCAATAAAGAAGACATTGTGATATTGGATTCATTAAACTACATTAAAGGTAATTTACTCATCATGGTAGTGTAGTACCCTTTAAAACCTTGTAATTTATTATTTTCTTCCAGGCTACCGCTATGAGCTTTTCTGTCTCATAAAGCATGCACAGACACCACACTGTCTGGTACGTACTACCTAAAAAAGTCCCGACTATTTGATTAGTAAAATCATTGTTTTAATTTTGTGAAGGTGTATTGTTTGACGTCAGATGATGTGAGCTCAGCGTGGAACGCTAGGAGAGATGCAGAGGCACAGTATGCGCAGGACATGTGAGCGACCACAAAACACAGTACAAACTAGAAATAGTGCTTATCACCCAAACTGCCGGACTCTGGTCTTGTCTTTTGTAGCTTTGATGCATTAGTTCTGAGATTTGAAGCGCCAGACTCCAGAAACCGGTGGGACAGTCCACTTTTCACCATCCTCCAAGATGATGAGCTTCAATGTGAAGCCATAGCTGATGCTATTTTCAAAAGAAAAGCTCCTCCGCCCAATCAGTCCACACAAAGTGTAAGGCACACGCATGAACTCTATCTACACAGTACATTTTATATGAGCACAATCATGCTTTCTATGCCACTGCAGCAACCATTGTCATCTGCAAACTTCCTGTACGAGTTGGACAAGATCACACAAGATGTGTTAATGGTAGGTTTAAAATATTTCCTCTGATATTACCTCTGCCAAGCACAAAAGCAGGGAACTAGTGCATAATCATGGTAGTGAGGCTGTGGAGCACTTCCCTGGCCTACACATGTCTGAAAGAGGTGGGCCTGGGTCATACAATTGTGTTGTCTCCTCCCACCAGTTGCACAATACAATTAAACACGAACACCCAGAACAATCCACCAAACCTTATGGTACACTTGTGTGCAAGGTTTTTGTCATACAATTAATATAATTGCTCCTCCTGCCACTTATTAATGTCAAACAAAAGTCTTCAAATAAGATGCAGAGTTAGAACAGGTTCAGTAATACAGTGGTATATAATGAAGCAATAGCACTGGGTGGCAGGTATAATATTATTTTTGTTGCTAGCTGATTTATTGTGAGAGTGTTTCACAACAAACAGTAAATGATCAGTCCCGAGTGACACATTTTAGCACAAGAATCGCCTAACGGTGGCTAATGTCAGTCATTAACTCTGTGTGAGTGCCTCATAAAGGACCCTTGTCTACAAAACAAGCAACTCCTTTCACCTTTTGTAATTATTGCCTACCTATTGACTGATGTGCCTGCTAATGCATGTCACTACTTTGGTTTGCTTGTCTGTCCTACTTTGTTGTCTTTTTGGACAAAATACTAACACTTTGTGTTTTTGTTTGGTTATTGCAATAATATTTTTTTATACTGTATGTAATTCATCACTAGTGTATCTGTCTAAAAATATTCCCAAATGGATGCATTCTGATAGGTATTTTGGTCTCATTTTAGGCAATTTTTAATGCACAGAAGACAAGTGTTCCTGGGGATCTTGTTTCAGTTCCTGGGGCGACAGAAAAAATATCCTTGAAGTACTCGCATAAACACATGAGATTATGTTATTACCCCTGTCAGCTCTTATTGAGCTGCCACACTTAAGTGTCTCAATGCATCATTTAGTTTCAAAGCTGAATGCCATTGAAAGAAACAGCAATTGATGACAGTTTCTACAAAAGAAGAATGACAAGTTAGAGGTTGGTGGAATTTTATTGGCAGTAGCGGCACAGATGACTGTCAGGAACAAACATTTTGATTTTCTTGTTTTGAACACAGTGTAGGCACAGAGTGAGTCCCTAGTACATTTAGTTCTGCACAGGGAACACAACAGAAACCATTCCATTCCTTAACAGTATGTTAAACATTGAGCTGACCAGAAGCATCAACATGGCAGAGCTGCGCAAATTCCGGCGGCAGTTCATCAGCTACACCAAAATGCACCCAACAGAGAACACGGGAGAAATTTGCAATATGTTTGTCCAGTATTTAAATAAGAGCCTTCATTAAAGCATTTTGATACTCTTAAACCCTTCAACATTTTTTACACATTAACAAAGCCATACATTAGACAGTATTGTACTTATAAAATGTGCAGTTAGATGTTGTCACTCTTGTCAAGCATCTTCCTGTTAGAAAATATTGAATGAATTGACTTGTGAGACAGCACTCTGCTAGATTCATAGCTGCACCACTGTTTTCCCTCCCGCAGTGCCAGCAAACCACTTTCTATTTAAGTTACCAATAATTAACCATTTTTCCATATTCGATGCCGCTTATCCTACAAGGGTCGCGGAGGTATACCATTTAAATTATTTTAATATTTGCAAGTTAAAGTAGAGATCCGGCGCAGACAGAGCAGTTTGGCAATACGCCAAATGAAATAAAGACTTATGGTCAACCTTAACACAGGGAATGGAATATAAATATAACTACCCCACATTATTACTAGTGGTGTTAGAGCTTTTGTTTATTTTTATTTATTTATTTTCACTTTATTGTGCTTACTTAAATCTTACATAAATTAAATATTGTATTTGTATTTACTTTCTTGTGTTAAATGAATTTGGGTGTGCAAGTGATAGGTGCATAAGGGGGTAAAGGAGCAAAAAGGTAAATGTGATTTAAGATCAATGATATGAGTGGACAGACTTCCTTTGTCACTGCCAATGTCAATTGGCTTGTGAAAAATTAATGAGTAATGAAGAAATTACAAAAAACAACAATTTAAATAGATGTATAATTAATAGTAATTGTTAAAAGAGAAACTTTTTTTTAGTGTTACTACAATAAACCAACGGTGTCAATAACAGCATTGACAGTGACGAAGGAAAGCTAAAATGTAAGGAGAATGTTAACTAATTGAATGACGTTGAATTTTTAGTATGGTAAATGTAACAGCAAAATTGTAAAGCTTCATAATTGTGACACAAATCTGACAAATGCAACAAAAGAAATAAACATGTTTACCTAAAAAAAGGAAAGAAAATAAAGAAATATGCAGCAACCCCATACTGCAAATATGTAGGGATTTGCTGTACATTCAATTATCCAGATATAAAACAGAACTTGTCAAAGCACAGCAGGAGAAAATTTACCCAGTTTATTTAGCAAATTTGTGCTTTCATTCAACCTATGTAACACATAAATTAATGTTCAAAATAATAACAGTGCAATGTGACTAACCAGATTTTTTATTTTTTTTTGCTAAATGGCAAACAAGTTACCAGTAGATGCAGTAGATTTTCAGAAAACAAACAAGACCCAGCATGAACAGCGTACTTTGATTAAAATGTTGATTAGAAAGGGGAAAACATATGAAGAGGTGCAAAAAATTGTTGGTTAAAATGATCTCCAGTGCCTTAAAATAGAGAGCAAAATCAGAGACACGTGGCAGAAAACGTTAGACAACTATCGTAATGTATTGAAGAATAACGAGAAATGGAAAAGGCTCAGCCAATGCTTATCTCTAGGATGATCAAAGAGAGTCAGGAATTACCTCAAAGTACTGTGACAAAAGATGTCTGTGTGAAGCTAAATATTTTTACAAGAATCCTCTGCAAAGTCCCTCTGTTTAAAAATGGCATGTACAGAAGGGGTTGCAATTTGCCAAACACATCAACTGGCAATGGAGGAACATTTTGTGGACTGTAAAATTGTTCTTTTTAGGGTCCAAGGGCCGCACACAGTTTGTGAGACGACCCCCGAATTCTGAATTCAAGCCACAGTACACAGTGAAAACAGTGAAGCATGGTGTTGCAAGCATCATTATATGGGCATGTTTCTCCTACATGCCCAAACACGCTAGTAAATGAGCAAAAGCTTAGTTCCAAACCAACAAAATTAATGTTATGGAGTGGCCAGCCCAATCCCTGAACCTTAATCCAATTGAGAACTTGTGGGGTGACGTAAAAAATGCTGTTTCTGAAGCAAAACCAAGAAATGTTAATGAATTGTGGAACGTTGTTAAAGAATCTTGTAGTGGAATAACAGCTGAAAGGTGCCACAAGTTGGTTGACTCCATGCCACACAGATGTGAAGCAGTTATTTAAAAATATATAAAAAATAAAACTGCGGTCATACAACTCAATATTGGTTTAGTGATTCACATGATTGCCAAATGCAAAAAACAAAAAAGTTTGTACAAAATAGTTTTGTGTTTGTAAAGTCACCGGCACACACATTTTTGAACACGTCCCCTTACACTACACAATTGCCCAATTGCACAGCTTTAAGAGCGTGCATATCATGAATGCTGGGTCTTTTTTGTTTTCTGAGAATCTGCTGTACCTACTGGTAACTTGTTAGCCATGTACCAATCTGCTGCTAGCACTGCTATTATTATTATACAACTGTATATTTATTCATCTCTTCGTGTATTCCTTTTTAAAATTAAACTGTGACACAGACAATTAAATTCAGTAACAGGATTGGATTGTCAACAGCAAATACTGTACAGTCAACTGTAGGAGATGCAAAAAACAAACAATGTGTGCATTGTTCTGGAGACACTTTAGACATGGGAAAAATTGCTCTAAATTGATAGAGGAAATGTGCTTTGTAATAGTTGATGCAATTTACTGTATCTGACCTGACATGCTGCTATAAGAAGCAGGCATGTGCAAATTCAAAAACAAGCCTGTAAACTGAGTAATACTGACATCTAAACTTAAAATATACTGTATATAAGCAGCAGATGTTGCTAGCTGTGATAATTCAGATACACCACAGTAGCTGTAATATCGTCACGGTACATGCGGGCCAGGTCCTCTGGCAGGGCAAGCATGGACGCCAACCTCTCTTGACACAGTTCGCCGTACTCACCTGTACCCAGAGCGTGCCTAATGAGGTGCGTGGCGGCATTGGAGTCTGTAGCAGGTGAGGCGCGGGCCTGACGTTTGGTCAGGAGTTTGTGCATCTGACCGAGGTTCAACTGTTGCTCCGACTGAGAAACCGCAGCCTGGGATGCAAGGAAGGGAGGACATGTTGACTGATCTAACATTCATCTCACTGAGGATATATGTTCTGTGCTTGCTGTTATGAAAAAATGGATGAATAGTGGATTGTATACCTGATAATACCTGAAAGCAACCAGCAATTCATCACGGGCCAACTACTTTGCTGCCTAAATGGGCTCAAGAGAGTAGTTTAAGTTGACTGTTGGGCTGTTTCAACTAATTTTGATCCAAACTTGTGGTTCCCATGTTGACAAAATGAGCGCGTCAATGCTATTGTATCACAGAAATAACTTTACCCACCCCTTAGTGGTGTTTTCAGCAGTTGGATTGGCTTTTGGCTGTTATAAACATTTGTCAATATGCTGGAACCCCACCTGTAGATGAATGCTGCTCAGGTGCTCACCAATGAGCCTCACGGCGTCCTCATTTCTCAGTTCATCCCATAGGCCATCCGTCCCGAGGATAAGGAAGCGGTCTTGTGGTCTCACTTTGTGATATGTGACCTCCGGGACAGCATCAAGATAGGGTGGCGTTAAATAGTTGGGCAGAGTATAGTGGTATAAGTTGAGAGAGTCCAGGTCCATTCCGAATTCCAGGCTATCTAAAATGCTCTGTTGCAACTTGTGGTTCCACTTGAACCTTACATCACCAAACGCACGCAGGGGCATCAAAACCTGATGACATAAACCAATCTTGACATGCTGCATACATCTCACTGGAGCTACTGCTAGGATATCCTCTCACCCCAAGAAGTCTCTCATCTGTGATTACTGTGTCTCTCTCTGAGGACGGGTGTTGGGCTCTGATCCGTTCTACTTCAGCCCGGTTCTGGCAATTGTGGTCTTGGGAAAGGGGCACAGCGCTCCACGAGCCGTCAGCCTCCTGAACACCTAACACAGCTCTGCAGTCACCAGCATTCGCCACGTGGATCCCATCCGGCCCAATGTGAGCCACACAAGCTGTGGAGCCGGCAAACGCAACCTGGAGACAAAAATCACACATTTTGACAAGCAACACTGGAGAAATGAAACTTTACAGTAGTCGGCACAGGTTACACAAGACGAGATGATACACGAGATTGAATCTACAAGTGTTACACTCTTCTGCACTCTGTGATTATGCTACAGGCCCCGCGTCCACCCACCGAGACAGACTGTATGACTAACAAAAGAGCTCGATCAATACATGCAATGTTCTGTGGAATAAAGGCGCGGACTGGTCGCCAGCCAATCGGAGGGCAGACAACCATTTACACAATTTAGAGTCTCCAATTAGAAGAAACCAAAGTAACCGGAGACAACCCACGCACGGGGAGAACATGTAAACTCCACACAGAGATTCTAAACCAGGTCTACCAGATCTCCTGATTGTGTGGTCAACACGCTAACCACTCGGCCATCGTGTGGCTACACTGACTACTCTTAAATTATATTCACATTTCATTTTTACAGTCTTGTCCCTAGAGAACATTGACTAAAATAATTGCTTAAATGTAAAGGGTATACTTTTGTTAAACACTAGAAATGTCATTTAAAATACATGGACAGCAAAGACATTATTGTGATACCTGAATGGCCGTGCGTCTCATGAGGTCACTGGAGAGAGGAACCTGAGCCTCCAAGGAGATGTCAGCATCAAGACGTCTGAAGGCATAATGCAGGGCATCTGAAGGGCTGGGATAAAAGAGACATTATAATATACAGTACACTCAATAGAGACGTCACTTGAGGCAAATAGACAATCTAAAAGATATACAGTATAGCACAAGCTTCACAAACATAACTAAAATGGCAGTATGACATCAGGTGATCCCACTGCACTACAGTGCTGCAGTAGAGGTCATTACAAAGTAGTTGGCATTTGCCACAGAATAAATGCTTTTTTTTTGCAATATCTGTAGCATATGGTGGGTATGCGCCACATAAATGTCCGTGTTAGGGAGATGCTGACCACCTACCACATGCCTTCCCTGTGTTCGTCGTCGTCTAGCAACTCCTGCCAGAAGACTCTGAGGTGATCAATGTACAGTGAAGCAGAGTGCCGGTAGTTAACATCTGCACGGTGCTTATACCACTGCAGTATAGGTGGAATGGGGCTGCCATGCTCCATGTACACCTCCAGCTCCTCCAGGCTGCTCTTGGGCATCATAGCAATGGTGATGTAGTACAGCAAGCGCTCGCTGACAGCCTGCGCACACGCCCAGCCGCCGTGGCCATCGAACACGCCGAAGAGCATGCCCCTTGCCTGGGAAAAAAGGATTTAGATTGAGCGAACGACAGGACAATGTAACTTGGCATGAATGGAATGCCTAAGTACCTGCAAACAGGTGGCTGCACTGTGTCGATCCTCATTGGGGGTGTTGGCGGCTAAGTGGTTGCTCTCAAACTTTCTCACCAGTCTGACGCCCCTTCCATCAAACTCTGGTATGCTCACACTCTGTAGTAGACGTTATATTGTAATTAGTAGATGCACTGCATAAACGACATTAATATAACCCAAAACACATCCTATATACAGTGTATATTGCTCCAATTTGACTGAGCAGACAATATATTATTGTGATTGTAGTGGCAGTGCTTTAACTAAATGAGAAAGGAAACCCATTGTGATCTTATGCCCATGCTCTAAATTGCAAACATAACGTGTTTGTGAGTATAAAAAGTGGGACACGGCGTATTTACCTGCTCATTTGATCGCAGAATGCTGTTAATCTGAACTCTGCTGAGTTGAAAGTCAAAATCCTGATGCGTCGAGAGGGAACGTACAGGTTGGGTTCCCAAATTGTGCTCGCCAACCCGGGAAAAGGAGTGAAGCTGCTGTCCAGGTTGCAGGTGAGGCAAAGGAGGGAATACTTCAAGGGGGCACCACTAGAAAAACAAAAAATGACATCTTTATTTACTATGCCACTTGAATGAAGCAACAAGCAATACACAAAACAAGAACCTGCGGTGCATTGGAAAAGTTGGTGCCTCTGGACACTCGTTGAAGAATGCTGGCGTACAAGCGCCTCCACATTTCTATGGTATTTAAGATATATTTGTAACTAATCTAGCCACTTGGACACCTGTGGACAGAGAAGCGAAACAATGTCAGAAATGAGGGGGCTAAGTTACCGGCGCGATGTTTATTTAAGCTAGCTTTCGTAAATAGAGGAAAGGTTAAATGATGTGGAAATTGGCATGCCGCTATCTAGGTGCACTAGCTAACGTTAGCATGCTAGTTGGCTAGCTCCAATGTAACCGTGGAATTAGTTCAAAACACAGCAAGAGCGAAAAAATAATAATGTAATAATAACGACAGGCCGCTATGGGGGCGCTCGCGTCATGTATGGCAAATGGGGAAGAAAAAAAACTTTAAGGAAAGTGGTTATCTAACCTTTGTAAAGTATTGAATGGACTGAAAGCAAAGAGGGGCGCATGTCACTGACGTTACACGGGACATCAACTGTGACGTAGCAAACCGGAGCATCAGAAGCTAGCATCGTTGTATTTGCTAACAGTGACATTATGACATAGACGATGTTTGCTTTTGAATTGCAGTACTGTCTGTCGGAATAATTCAGAACAAAGTAGATACGAAATGTGAAGCAATAATAGTTGCGTTGTCAAAGCAAACAAAGTCAGGAAAACAGCCAAATAAAAACAAAGCACTTCATTAAAAGATGACCGTCATTGAATGAGCACGCGAGGGTTTTCCCCTGGCGGCGACACAACTACTGTGATTCAGTAAACTACACTCCAGTGCATGGTTAATAATTATGGCTTTCTAGTTTACCAGAAACATTTCAATCAAGTCAAGTTGAACAAGTAAACATTTGTGGGTACATCTTCACCTGTTTATTCCCTATATAGCCCTCAAGGTAAGCATGCTATGCTAAGATGTAGAGACTTTAGCATTGTTGTATAATGAACTTTAGGTATTTGTCCTTTTTTAAATATCCGTTTGTGTATATAATAGAAATATTTAGTATATCGGAGTTGATGGATTGTTTATTTTGAAACACACAAAAAAGAGGAGGAGTAAATGTTTGTTATACACTTGTCATGTCAATTTAGCTGGCTTTGCTATGTTAGTTGTTTATCTAGCAGTGCTGCATTGACTTTTGGCAATAATGACAGTAACTGGTCAGTGAAAGTTCTGGAAACTACTGGAAGAAATGGACAGCAACAACCTCAATGGTGAGTAACATTTGAACAATAAGCAGCTGTGTATGTGTCTTGAGGGTACGCCTTCTTGATTTCATGCTTTTTATTTCAGCCACAAAAACAGATCTCAGTTTGCTTCTGGAGTGTGTCAAGTTCCAGATGAACTGTCCTGATTTGCAGAAGGAAGCGCTTATCACTATTAACTCCATATGTGAGAAGAGAGGTAAGAATGAAGCATCACTGCCATGTACATACAGTACATAATAAATATGTCTAGTCCAACATCTCGCCTATCAGCGATAAAGTCAATTGCTTTTAAATTATTATTGTACATTTAACATTTGTACAATTTCAGAGGACAATGTGGACCTGCTGAGAGAAATTGGAGGTGTGGCATTTTTGTACAACCTCTCCAAATCCGTTATTATTCATTCAGATGTGAGGGTGACGGCCCTTTTTACACTGGGTACGCTAGCAGAAGCCAATGGTACGTACCACATGCTTAAGGCTGGACTACGTACGGATGTACATTTACCTATGTTAATGGTTTAAATGTTTTTTAATTTAATCTCTGAATGTCCTGAACCCTTATTTCCATGCTGATAATTCAATTGGGCAGAATAACACTGCCCGGAAAAGTTGCCATAGCTTGGATGTACTAGTTTACCTTCCTGTAGATCAGTGGTTCACAATTATTTTCTGTCTTGCCCCTCCTACAGGACATTTTTCAAAATTTTTCTCATTTAAAAAAAAATATTTCTCCAATGTACATGTTTTTTCCCCACTGGCCTCTTTGGTTTTAAAAATGTTTAGGATATTCTTTAAAAACAGTCTACTGTGTTGTTTATTTTACCTTGCTTTTCCCACGACCACTGGGGCTTCCAAAATGTTATCTATTTATTGTCCTGTAATGGTGTCATCTGTCATCTTCTTCATCCTGAAGTGTACTGCAAGAATTTTCTGTGTCGAAAGGAGACGTTCATGGACCTCATTGGTTACATGATGGAAAAAAGCACCTCACTGAAACAGAAGAGTGTGTCTATCTATCTCCTGTCTGTGTTGGTAGCCAGCAACAGTAAGAGAAAGGCTGCTCGCTTACAATTCAT
The DNA here is from genome assembly GCA_024372805.1 of Oostethus manadensis. Lineage (NCBI taxonomy): Eukaryota > Metazoa > Chordata > Actinopteri > Syngnathiformes > Syngnathidae > Oostethus > Oostethus manadensis. The sequence continues at coordinate 2,548,571 of QODF01000137.1, read as the reverse complement.
TATCAAGTCATTTGCAGCCTCAGAAATGACTGTTGTTGTTGCAGAAGCAGGACAAACTTTAGCCCAAACCACTGGCTGTATAGAAATTCTGCTGGACCTCTTCAGGTATTTGCATCTGCACAAAGAACCACTAGTAGCACATTGTTTTGCAGATGTGCACTGATCTAAATGTTTTAGTTTGTATCTCTGCAGCTCCACATTCCCTGTCTCAAAGGAAGACTTTTTGAGCGACGTCAACACTGCGCACAACCTACATTTATGGGTGTTGGTGTCAAGTGCCCTCTGTGGATGTGTCAACAACCCTCAGAATGGTAATGCCAGCAAAATATAGTGTAACCTCCAAAAAAACTCTAAAACTGGGTGTTTAAATTATTGTGAAAGCCAGATATTTTTAAATATATTTCTGTGAGATCCCTATAATATATTTAACACCGAATACAACTAAACGCGTGCATTAAGCAAGACTAACCATTTTAGAATCGTACAAGTCTCAAATTTTTTTATGTTCAATAACACTGTTATACTGAAGCTAGCCGCACGGTGGACGAGTGGGTAGCAGGTTGACCTCACAGTTAAGAGATCAGGGTTAGAATCTCCGTTGGGCATCTCTGTGTGGAGTTTGCATGTTCTCCCGTGCGTGTGTGGGTTTTCTCCGGGTACTCCGGTTTCCTCCCACATTCCAAAAACATGCATGTTAGGTTAATTGGCGACTCTAAATTGTTCATAGGTATGAATGTGAGTGTGAATGGTTGTATGCCTGCCCTGCGATTGATTGGCGACTAGTCCAGAGTGTACCCCGCCTCTCGCCCAAAAAGTCATTTGGGATAGGCACCAGCATACTTGCGACCCTAATGAGGATAAGCGGTATAGAAAATGGATGGATGGATGGACCATCCATCCAGACCTGTCCCCAGAAGCAATCAATCAATCTGTTTGGATACCGATCGATACCAAACTCTGCACCATGGCCAAGACCAAATAGCTTTCCAAGGAACATACTACGCCGTGAAGGACTGAAATCCTGCTGTGCCCGCAAGGTCCCCCTGCTCAAGAAAGTCCATCTACAGGCCCGTTTGAAGTTTGCCACTGAACATCTGACTGATTCAGAGGAAGAGTGGGTGAAACTGTTGTGGTCAAAGGATACCAAAATTGAGCTCTTTGGCATCAACTCAACTTGCCGTGTTTGGAAGAGGAGAAATGCTGCCTATGACTCCAAAAACACCGTCCCCACCGTCAAATATGGAGGTGGAAACATTAAGCTTTGGGGGCGTTTTTCTGCCAAGGGTACAGGACAATTGCACCGCATCAAAGGGAGGATGGATGGGGGCCATATATTGTCAAGTGTTGGGTGAGAACCTCCTTCCCTCTGTCAGGGCATTGAAAATGGGTCGTGGTTGGGTATTCCAGCATGACAATGATGTTCATGGAGTGGCCTAGTCAGTCTCCACACCTTAATCCCATAGAAAATCTGTGGAGGGAGCTGAAGGTTTTAGTTGCCAAACATCAGCCACGAAACATTTATGACTTGGAGAGAATCTGCAAAGAGGAGTGGGAAAAAATCCCCCCTGAGATGTGTGCAAACCTTGTGGCCAACTACAAGAAACGCCTGACCTCTGTGATTGCCAACAAAGGTTTTGCCACCAAGTACTGAAGCATGTTTTTCAAAGGGATCAAATACTTATTTCATTCATGGAGATGCAAATTAATATATAACTCTTTTTGAAACGCATTTTTCTGTATTTTTTTTGTGTCATTGTTGTCTCTCAGTGTTCATAAAAACCTACCATTGAAATTATAGACTGATCATTTCTATGTTAGTGAGCAAACTTAAAAAAATCAGCCAGGGTTCAAATAGTTTTTTCCCCTCACTGTATTTGACAGTGCAGTGTACTTGATGGTGTGTGGATATAGACACAACGGCATAGGAAAAATCTTTCTTTGTGCAATAATAAAATTGATCAATAGCATACACAAATAAATGTGTAAATAATTTGAGTAGTATTATGTATTTAATCTATTTGTGTTTTTTTATTAATTAATTTAGTTAATTATACAGTGGTCGACGTCTTTTTGTACATGTCTGACAGTTAGAAATGTACATATATTACTTTAAGATGATGCCTAAAATACAACACAGTAAATAAAGGTTTGTATGAAAATGACAGTGACCTAGAACAGATTATTTCTATTTCCATTTATTTTCAAACTGCAAGGAAGATTGATAGATTAATTTTTAGTCATTATAAACGAATACAACACAATTTAAACACAAAGGTGAAATGTGAGGTATAAAAAACTATATTACAAATAAAGTAAAGGCTAATCGAGTGTGTTTGACTTTGGCTGTTCCACTGTATCTATTATATTGTAGCTCAGTGTTACCATAGCCATTAGACGGGTCCAAAAATATCCTCATTCTGCTTGACTGAAAAGCTCACTCACTTTTTGTTGGATGTGGTGTTACAGCTTTGAACTTTTTGAATTTTGCACAAATTCCAGAGGTGGCCCAGCGTATCTGTGTGACATCCTTTCCCGAAATAAAAAAGTGGCTTCATCAGATTTCCTTTTCCTGCACTGAGGTCTTTCAACACCTTTGCTCCTTCATTGCAATGTTGGTTGCCAACAATGGTAAGTAGAAGAGATCATTTTAACGCTATCTGTAATGATGTGAAAACCCTATTTAATTTCCTGTGTGTGCTTTGTTTTTGCAGCATATGTTCAGGAGCATTTTGCCACCTCTGGGGTGTTGGAAACTCTCATTTACACACTGATTTACCTGGCCTCTGAATCCGAAACATGCACTTTGTCTTTTCGCCTCTCAGTAATGATAACCAAGACCATATCCGCTTGTGTTGCCGATAATTGTGAGTATGTATTTCCCTTGTACACTCTCTTACATTTTACAGGAAAGCTATCTGATTCTCCACTATTCCTTGCAGCAACCCTGGCTTCAGCTTTGGCCCGGTATGGTGTAGTGTGTCATCTCTTCCCCCTGCTGGCTATCCCAAACCTAGACTGCGAAGACAGACTCACAGTGCTTGTCATGCTGGGCCACTGCACTGAGGCTTCTGGTAGGAACATCTGAAAATCTATGTTCCCTAGAGTAGGCATGCATGAGAATGGTGGACCACACAGCTGTTGTGATGTTGTGCTTATAATGCTTCTCCAGCAATGTCTTTCCCGCACCAGTGTAGACTTCAGCATTACTTACTGTATATGTTTTTATTTATTTATAAACCAATACACAAGGATTTTGTACTTCCACGTGCACACTTATTATGATTTTTCTGATTGCATAAGTCCATTCACAGTAAGAGGTACGGCAAAATGCAGTGTGCTGTCAGTACATGGATGTTGCTCTCAGCTTGCCGCAATGATGGAGTCTAATCATCCTAACCAGGGTCTAACACAAGTAGTTGCAATTCACAATTAAATTAAAAAGGAAATGGCAGATGTGGTTGTCATTTCCAGATAGTGTGCAGCGACAGTAATCAATGTTGGACAGTACTATACTATCAAAAAGTTTACATACTGTATGTACAGTAGTATGCATACTGAAGAGTAAGTAAGAAAGTGCCTAATTGAAACACAGCCAAGTAGTCCCTAGCTCAATCGCAGTTCAAACATTGCTCCCTCAATCAATCGTGGTTTTTCTCAAATTCATTAATGATAAATGTTTTGTAGTTGACTATGGCATAGTATTAGTCAAAAATATTAAAAGACAAGTTCTATGTGGTATTCTGACCACCAGGCGTCCCTAACGTGACATTAATGATGGAGTCAGCAATGGCAGGTCTGACATGATAGAGTTTTAAAAAAGTTCTCGTCCCATTCCATCTGGAAGTGGTAAGTTTTTGGCTTTTTTCTTTGTCCTTTTTTCCCACTTTGTTTGACTTGCTAGTCTAGCGCTGCTCGTCTGTTATGTCCCTGCAGTGATACCGTAGCCCGCACAATGTGTGTACACAAAGAATTGTAAAGGTGACCATAGGGGTGTTATTTTAAGTCTACTGGGCTCTAATAATGTTAAAACCTACATTTAGAAAGTCAGAAACAGGTTTTCTATGATCTAACTCTAAAAAATTTCATTTATTAATACTAAATCCTACTTCACAGAAATTCACTTCAGGAAACAATTAACCACAATAAACAAGAGATGACTGTAGCACTTTTTTTGCAACAGGACATCGCCACCTGCTGCCATTTTTTTCTACATGCAAAACTTGGGGAAATCACCACTGACTGGCCTCATATGCATGTTGCAGGTTTTTTGGCGTATGTATGGGTGTTTTGTGTTTTTTTCCAAAACCCAAACAAAATTGGTTATTTTCTGCTAGTGACAGAACACTGCAATGGACTTGTGTTCTTCTTGCCTTATTCAGTGGAGCACCAGTGTCAGTTGGTGCAGTGCGGAGGCCTACCACTCCTCATCACTCTACTCGCTGAAGACACCAGCGAGGAGGTCAGGAAAGCTGCAACGTTCATATTGCAGACCTGCAAACAAGCCAGTAAGTCAGAGTCAAATTATTAATGGATAGTCATATTCATTCATTCATTCATTTTCTATGCCGCTTATCCTCATTAGGGTCGCGGGTATGCTGGAGCCTAGATAGTCATATTTGTATGAAATTAATTTATCGTTGACTAGTGGGATATGTTTGTCTATCAATAAAGTCATGTCCTTGGGAGTGCCTGGTGAGACACTAAAACAACAAGAAGATGAAGAGCAGGTGGTCACAGAAGAACAATTTGGCCATCATTCTACCCCTCAAGTCTCTCAATTGCACCAAGGAGACCATTTTACACCACTGATCCCAACTTTTGGTGTTTCCAAAATGCTGGATGCCATGAATTCTCTGAAGAAGGAAGAAGGCATTAAAATGAAGAGTGTGAGTTTCTGTGAACGTGCTCCCAAAGAAAAGGCTGAAACAAGAAAAGTGGAAGTTCAGTGCTCGGTGTGCAAGGGCGCTGAATCCTTAATGCATTCCCGTGGACGGCCACTGGAGGGAGGCAGAGATGTACATGGCGCAAACAGGTTGGACAACGACACAGTTAATTAACTTCAACAATCTAATGTGATCCAGTCCGTTACAAAAATAATTATACTCAGTTTTGATTTACACTGACGAAAAGTGATTTACGTTCTTTGGCTTTTAGTCACCCATTGAAACCTGTAGGGCTCCAAGATGAAAATGTACCAGGACCTGTTAAATGCAGTGATGGAGAAAGTAAGACATTATTCACATACACAATATGTTAAGATGCTCTGAGGTTGGAGTAAATGTGTACTCTTTTTTGAAATGTCGTGTTTGGAATCTCAGTGTTGCAGGACAGTAACATGCTTAGGAAGGGAATCCCAGGGGAAAAACAGCCCCCCTTTAATGAAAGATGTGCAGGTAAGTAATCGGATGCGTCTTTGTGAAGCCAACAGCCTTGTTTTCGTGGATAATCCAGTGCTTTTCTCTTGACTGTCAGGTTGTGTGTTGCCTTTTGAGAGAGTGACCAGTCGCACTTTTGCGTCACTCCTGTCGTCCTGCTATCAGAACTGCGACATGCACAGGGCTTTCCTCGAGGCCACAGAGCGGTTCAGATCCCATCACCGCGGCTCTCTGTCTGGGCGACATAACAACATAGTGGAAGCGACTGACCCAAAACCAAAGAGAGATCCAATGGCACTGGAGAGCCGTGCAAACTGGAGGCCAGGGAAGATTTCTTGTTTGAACTTTCCTAAAAGTAAATCATCATTCATGCATTATTCATGTGACCACATCTGGACCAGAATTTATTGGGGCATTCTTCCATCCATGGTCCACACATCTACTTTGTCCCTAGAAATGCACAATCCTGCTAACAAACTTTGTCTTCTTGATTCCTGCTTTCTTCCCTTTTAACAAGATGTCAGCCTGACTCCCACGTACAGAGGAGCCAAGTACTCGCTGCCAGGATGCAGCTGGAAGAGGCATAATGGTAAGAGTGACACAGAAAGTGGGTGATTGATTACAACCATGTGTAGTGGTAAAACCATTAGTCACCAAAATTGTCTGTTATTGTACAAATATTTAATTTGTGGGTCCTGAATGTACCCCTTACAGGGATTACTTTGACGCCAATGCGGAGAACCTTCAGCAGGACGGGTATGTATTTAGCAGCCACATTAATGCCACAGTGCACACTCACCAACCAAATAGCAGAAGCATATCAACATTCATTATTTAATGTTCCATTTACTGTTCCATTCCCCAATTCCATTCCCTTAAGCTTGGCTTGCTGAGAAGGCCCTTGAGTGTACAGTATGTGCATATTCCCATTGGATATATTGTGTGCGTGTGGGAGCAGAAAAATAAAAAACCAAACAGCAAGAAAGAATGTTTGAACTGCAGCCATTGTTTTCACAATGCGGGCCAGTGCTGGTTCAGAGCTGCACAGTTGTATGAAACACTGTACTGTTACACTGCCATCTCATCTTACAGTACATTTTGTGTGTATATACACAATATATGTCATGTCAGTATGTCATTATTTGCTTGAACTCCACATGCTGCACCAGCTTTGCTGATTCAAATGGTACCACAGCATGCTAAAGTATTTTTTCTTTTTCTTCTCTCTGTCATGCTGAGATATAATATTTTTTGTATTTTGAAATTAGTTGAAAACATTCAGCACTTCTGTTTTTTCTTATTTGTTCCCCTCCTCTCAATTCTTCTTGTGAAAATGTTCCTTTCTTATCATCTGCAGACTTCCTTCATTCTGCTTTACAGATTATTCCACAGTTGATGTCTCTTTAATGGATGCATTTACTTGCTCATATTTTTCCACTCTTTGAGTAGCCAAATGACGCACATTTGCAAGACTGCAATTGCATTATTTCTACCCTACAAAGAGGCAAGAAAGGAAATTGAGAACTTGATGAGATTATGAAGGCCATTCTGCAGCTCATCCAGTGTGCAAAAAAGTTTGAGAAGAGATTTCAGTATCAGTTCCCATCAAACAAGTTCCAATTTGCCCACTTCCTGCTGAGTGAAAACCTTCCTCTTGTCCCAACAACAGTTAAGCAGGATTGCAAAACTCAAGCCCATGTTACAGAAATGTTTTTAAATGTGGATCCAGATTTGTTGAAAGTTTGTCAGCAATGCATGATGCACAGTTACACTGGTAAAGTACCATCACATGTGTACTTGGCCATTATTAAAAAGCTGTCTGAATGTCTTTGATCACCCCATGGTGTAGTCCTGGTAAATGGGACAGCTACAATGTTACCACAGATAACCTACAAAAGATACGTACACCTACAAAGTATTTAGAATGACTGCATGAATAGATATGCCACTAATTCCCTTGTCTTTTTTCTGCCTTTTAGACAAGTAAAGCCACTTTGGTGCTGCTGGCAGTGTACGATCCTGAGCCAACAATCCCATTTTAACCTTTTTCTTAGTCTGAATATTAATTGTTTTACTACAAGTTAAACCTTCAGTTGTATACGTGTGCTCTTGTTATAGTATTTGGTTGTTATGTGAAGTGTAAAAACTTGTTCTGCTGCACTTTTTAATAGAGCAGTCACTGTCAATAGTGTTTGTTTTCAATAATAAAACATTGTGAGCTTTAGGTCTTTATTGTTTAACCCTATTTACACCCACTTTCGAGGTTTTTTATATTGAGGTATTGACGTACTGTATTATCAGATTGATACTGCTAAAACAACAACATTTTGGATAGGTCTGATAGTTAACTTTTACTAATAAGTCACATTTTGGTGTTTGAATACTTGAAAAAAATTACCACAATGTCTTAACAAAATGTATGTAATGTAATGTAAAAGTGAGTACACCCTTACCATCCTATTTCAACAACCATTTTTCTACATTGTATCTTTTTAAAGGACATCACTATAAAAATGAAACTTGGGTATACCTAAGTGTAGTCAGTGTACAGCTTGAATTGCAGTACAGACATACAAGCCACTAATAATGACTGATAAATACAGTAATAGCTGTGGATTTTTATTGTATTTTATTGTAATTTTCATTGGACAGTAAATGTATATTGCTATACTAGGTGTACCCTGACTACTGACTACTATTAAAGTATACAGTAATCCCTCCTTTACTGTGGTTAATTGGTCACTGACCTGGCCATGAGAAATGAATTTCCCTGAAGTAGGATGCCTTATTTTTGTATGTTTTTTTAACATGTTCGAATCTCTGCTTGGCATCTCTGTGTGTAGTTTGCATGTTCTCCCCAGGCGTGCGCAGGTTTCCTCCGGGTATTCCGGTTTCCTCCCACATTCCAAAAACATGCACGTTAGGTTAATTGGTGACTCTATATTGTCCATAGGTATAAATGTGTTGGTTGTTGTGGTTGTTTGTCTATTTGTGCTCAGGGATTGACAGTTCAGGGTGTACCCTACCTCTCGCCCAAAGTCCAAGTCCAAGTTCCAGCACACCCCCCACGACCCTAGTGAGGATAGGTGGCATAGAAAATGAATGGATAAATGGGTTTAACATTAGAGCCCGATAGACATTAAATAACACCCTTATAGTCACCTTTACATCACCTTTACTCATAACATGGTAGACAAAATAACCCATTTAAAACATACAGTAAATAAGACTTGTGCTCCTGTGTGTAAGCCCCTTATTGTAATTAGTATGTTATGTTATTACTATGCCTCTTGTGAGATAATTCAAACCTGCAATAATAGTCTGTTTAAAATGTGCTTATATATGCATAACTATTTAATAATTATAGGCCACGATGGAGTGAAGACACAAAGTTCGAGCTGCGATGTGATGAGGGACAACTGCATACAAATTTTAATACTTCTGTCTCTTGAAAAGATATTTTTTTTAAATGGTTTCTGAAATGAGAAGGCTGTACTCACTTTTGTATGTAATGATAGTTCAGCATTTACACATGTTGTTAGTGCATGCATGCTGTTTTCTCTCAAGCCACGGACAAGAGGCAGGAAATCGACAAGACCTTAAGGGCAGAGGTTGTGTTTATGGAACTGTGCTATGACAGGAATCACAACTTGAACGCATTAATCACACTGTTTGTGAGTTCTGGGCGAGCATCTCCAAGAACACATCGCAATTTTGAATATATGCTTGATGAAGTGAGCTTTCTACAATGAGTCTCTCCCAGTCTATGGAGACACGGTGAAGTTGCCATTAGCTGTGAGCGTAACTGGGGACATTGGCGCGTGTTTTCTTGGGTGGACAAGTGGAACATAAACGTGATGCAAGCCATAAACTCTGGTTACATGACTGAAGGGGAGTATATAATTCCCTTCAGGCTTAGGCTGAGACGGTGGTGGCTGCTCATACCCAGCCAGTGACTAATTTGTCAAGATGGCAGTGGGTTTCTCATGGACCAAGACAATCAAATTTGAGAACTTTTGACCCACAGGCCCCCCAAAATCCCTCTTTCGTCTGGAAAGAATGTGGCCTACTCACTCCCTCCCCCCTCCCACATCCCCTGTGACTGTGAGAAGGCACTGGCTCTTACATGATCTGCGCTGGAATTTAATTTCCACATGTGCACTCGTCACGCTCGACCGTGCACATTGAAGTCATCTACATGCACTTCTCTTTCTAGACATTTTTTGCCACAAAAGCACACATAGTGAATAATACCTTTATTTCAGTTGGAAAGCCACAAGACCTTACAATGTCTTTGTGGAAAATATGGTGACTTGGTTACATTGCACATCTTGGTAGTGAGTTAGGCTATCCCTTTTCATACAATCAAAAGTAATGGACTGATTTGGTTTGGTTTATTTTAACTTGCAGAAAGAAAACTTGCCTTCTTTCCCACTACGCACTCCTCAACACCAGCATTGAAAACACAAGTTGTTCTTGATGATTAAGGGCAATAAAGGGTTCACATCACCTGAATGGTGTTGCTGCTTGTGTCTGTGGGAATGTCATCAATGAGGTCTGGCTCAGCTCCTGCATTCACAGACAACTTCTTGAGGGATTCACTAATGCTTTCCTCCCGCTGCTTCATATCCCCAGCACCCAGAACCTTGGCTCGCTCTCCTGCTGGCTGTACAGCTGGCTCTGGTTCCTCTTCAATCTTTTCCGGTTCCAAAGTAGAACTCTCAACAGCAGCTGTGTCGTCTTGAGATCTCTTGCTCACCAGGGCCTCTATGGGAGTTTGGTATGGTTGGGGTGTGCCATCAGGAGTGCTCAGCTCAATGAAAGGCAATGAAGACATCGATGATAGATCATTCTCTCCCTCTGCAGCCGGTGTTGGCTCTGGAGTGGTCTCAACAACACACGCCTCTGGATTGGGATCAGGATCCGGTTCTGGGGCTGCTTCAAGCTTGGACATTAACTTTTCATCGGACAGACATGACACCTCTGCTGCTTCCTGGCCAACCACCACATCCAGCTTCTCTGCTCGCATCGTCTCCTGAGCTGGCGTCACATCGCACGTTCCCATTTGCGTCGTCTTTTGGTCCTCGGCTGGTTTCTGGTCTGGGTCATCACTGTCGACTGAAGACTCTCGCTTCCGGATGATCTTGTTTCCCATGATGAATCTGTGGAGAGACAAAAAGGCGATTTATGGCATCATCAGACGAAATATGGTCCAATTTGTATCTAGTCCACCTTACAAACATAGCTAAAACCTATGCCACATTCCCCTTACACTGTACCTACTCGGCACCATAAGACAAGTCACTATTGATATTTTTACATTGTCAAAACCAGCTGCGACTTTTTTGCCAGGTCCATAGGTCTGGGCGGTGCAGTGTTATACTCTACATTTTCCCTTTTGTTGTAGCGCTCTATTTGGTTGCTCTCCTCAGTCTCCTCTTAGATCAAATGTGTCCTAGTCACAGAGTGAGGAAGTAAAAACATCTTTGAATGTTTAAAGATACTTCATATTGTGCTTTTTGTCCTTTTCAGAGCGTCTCATGTTGTCTTGGGTGTACTCCTGATGTATCTCCCTGTTCTTTCTCTGGTGTGAGATGCAACAAAGCCATACACGTGAAGTACCCGCAAAAAGTCAGTGCGACTGCTGTTTTGTATTAATCCAAATCACATTAGATAATTAGAAGAGTTCAGTGTACTGTAGTGTTCCTGGTAGCGTATTTTGGCTTTTTAGGTGATTAGTGCCCCGCCATTGTCTAGCATCTCAAAGAAAACTGGCTAATCCGAAACAGCAGCTTGTCATTGCACTGTAATGGCTTTCTGTAACGCTTATATTTCACTTTTTAAGTTACCTTTGCCACCTGCATTCTGCCCAACATTGAACGGCCCATTAGTGGGATGTCAGCAATAATTGGGATTTAACTCCAGCCATCCAGTCCGGGTCGCGGGAACATGAGTCTCAGTAGTGAAGGCCAGACATCCGGGTCCACGGCCACCCCAAGGCGCATTCCCAGGCCAGCTGGGAGACCTAATCCCTCCAGCATGTCTGAAGTCTACCCTGGGGCCTCCTCCCAACTAGGCATGCCCAGAACACCTCACCAGAGAAGTGTCCAGGATGCATTTGGACTAGATGCCCAAGCCACCTCAACTGGCTATTTTTGATGTAAAGGAACACTGTTTCATTTCGGACCCTCCCAGATGACCGAACTTCTCACCCTGTTTCTTAGGGTGAGTCCAGCCACCCTTCAGAGGAAACTCATGTCAGCCGCTTGTATCCAAGATCTCGTTCTTTCGATCCACCGATCCAACCTTCCCATGAAACCCCAAGATATTTGAACTCCTCTACCTGGGGCAAGACTTCACTCCCAACACAGAGGGTGCAATACACTCTTTTCCGACTGAGAACCATGACCTCAGTGCTGAATCTCATTCCAGAAGCTTATTTTCTGCTGCAAACCTCCCCAGTCCACAATGAAAGTTACAGCCTAATGAGACCATCGGGACCACATTGTCCGCAAATAGCAGAGACAAGATCCAAATTGTACTTCCCTGACTCCTTGGCTGTGCCTAAAAATCTGTCCATAAAAATTATGAACAGAATAGGTGACAATGGGCAGTCTTGGGTAAAACCAACGTTTACTGGGAACAGGCTCGACTTACTGCTGGCGTTGCGAACCGAGCTGCTGCTCCGGTTGCACAAAGACTGATCCCACATGCCACCAATCCAGTATTTCCAGGGCACCGCTTCACAGGACACCACGAGGGACGCGGTCGAATGCCTTTTCCAAGTCTACAAAGCACACGTAGGCCAGTTGAGCAAACTCCCAGGTACTCTCCTGTACCCTTGCAAGGGTGTGGAGCTGGTCCAGTGTTCTGCAACCTGGACAAAAACTAAATTGCACATCCTGTAGCTGAGGTTTGGCTAACAATCGTACCCTCCTCTCCAGCACTCAGGAATAGACCTTCCCAGGGAGTGTGATGCCCCAATACCGTATAGTTGCAACACACCATCCAGTCACCCTTCTTGAAAACAGGCACCACCACCCTGCTCTGCCAATCCAGACTCCCATCCAATGTTGAAGAGGCGCCTCATTCAGAGATGTTGAGGCGCTGATGACAAGATGTCATTTCATTGCTTTCCAAAAACGTAAAGCGAATATTAAGACGGCAGAGAAGTGAAATGACAGTTTTAGAAGGACCTGAGGAAGCCTTTTACTGATTTGTTTAACTTAAGGTGACCGCCCTTAATAATTAAGTTATTAAGTAAATAATTAACAAATAATTAAGTAATTTCTCTGTTGTAAAGATGCAGTTTTACGCAAATTATTATCATTATTGGTATTATAATCGCACAGTCATCCCAACAGGAGTCTTGTAAAACACAATCACTTCGTAAAATACAACCAGCAAAAGTATTTCCGAAGCGTTAATTATGTCTCGCTTATTTTCCAAACTACACAACATTCAACAATACCCGCACCGGTGTCAGCGCAACCAAACATCATCATCGTTTGCAAGGACGATGCAAATGCGTTCATTAGTTGAACCACAAACTCACCAGACTCTCGTGCGCTAGCCCGGCCCCCTTTTCCAACTGGTGAAACTGTAGCTCCACGTGCATTAAAAAGCACCACGAAGCGGTAATACGACCACTGTTATGTTTCGTAAAGAGATAGCAGACTCGGGAATGTTGGACCCACCTTGTAGGACGCGTGCAGCCCGACGATGGAGACGAGGCAGGGACACCCTCTGTCGCTCGCTCGCTCCAAAAACATTAAGCGCACCCTCCGCAGGGGCGCGCCTGCCTCCTTGCCAACGCGCGCTCCCAAGGACTGAAGTCCTGTTGTACCTCCCATTCACCCACGTTGGAAAGTGTTCGTGTAAATATTAGTTTTAAAATTGATTCAAGCTGTTATTGAAGTTCATTTACCAGACGTAAACACCGATCAGCTGACATATCTGTTGACCAGTGCTGCGTTCACGGCGGCTCGTTCTTTAGAAACACCACGCTTATTTATAGAAAAAACATCCTCCCCGAACACGTATTTACTCTACATTGTACGGAAATTACGCTGTTATTTTGCTTATTTTACTTACAGTGGCGTGAAAAGTGTTTACCCCGTCCTGATTTCTTGTCACGTTTGTCACACTTAAATGTTTCCGATCACGAGACACATTTACATATTGGTCGATGACAAAACAACTGAACTCAAAATGCATTTTATTATTAAGGGAGAAAAAAATCCAAACCTACATGACCCTTGGTGAAAAAGGACCCCCCCTATTAAAACATAAATGAGATTAATTGAGATCTATCAGTCTGGAAAAAAAGTTGGGACTCCGGCAAACCACAATGAGAGCCACTACCCAGAAATAGCAAAAACATGGAACAGTGGGGAACCGTCCCAGGAGTGGCCAGCCAACCAAAATTACCCCAAGAGCGCAGAAATTCATCCAAAATGTCACAAAAGACCCCGCAACAACATCCAAAGAGCCGCAAGCCTTACTTGTCTTAGTTAAGGACAATGTTCATGATTCCATCATATGAAAGTAGCTGAGCAAAAACCGCCTGTATGACAGAGGTCCAAGACAGAAACCACTGCTCGACAAAAAGAACATTAAGGCTCATCTCAATCCTGCCAGAAAATATCTTGATGATCCCCAAGACGAGACAAAAGTTTGTCTCGTCTGTAACTTTTTGGAGAAATGTATGTTATGGCCACATCTGGCCTAAAAGTAAGACTGCATTTCAGAAAAAGCACATCAAAGCAACAATAAAACATGGTGGTGGTAGTGTGATGGGGCTGTTTTGCTGCTTCAGGAGTTGGGAGACTTTCTGTGATAAATGGAACTATGAATTCTGCTGTCTACTGAAAACTCCTGAAGGAGAATGTTCGGCAATCTGTTTGTGACCTCAAGCAGAAACAAACTTGGGTTCTGCAGCAGGACAATCATCCAAAGCACACCAACAAGTCCACCTCTGAATTACTAACAAAAACAAAATGAGGCCTGAATCTTACTGAGATGCTGTGGCATGACTTTTTTTAAAGTCATGAGCTTCATGCTGGAAAACCCTTTCAGTGTGGCTGAATTACAACAATTCTGCTAAATGAGCGGGCCAAAATTCCTCCACAGCGCCATAAGAGACTCATTGCAAGTTATGACAAACGTGTGATTGCAGTTGTTGTGGCTCAGAGTGGCCCAATAGCTTATTAGGTTTAGGGGACAATCACTTTTTCCACACAGGGCCATGTAGGTTTGGTTGCGTTGTGGTTGCCTTGGTTGGTAAAACCTGCATTTTGTGTTCAGTTGTGTTGTGATCTTACATTTGTTTGATGATCTGAAACATTTAAGTGTGACCAACATGCAGAACAATGAGTAATCGTAAGGGGGCAAACACTTTTTCACACCTCTGCTGATGGAAATTTCATCACTGCAGACAACAAATAAATGTATAAATGGTACACTTTGGGCTATAAAATAGTAGGTTCAAAACCTGCAACACACCATAACAGAATTTTCTGGAGAATTCGGTCTTTCTGGAGAGACTACGTATCTTAAGCAAGGTTTTGATCAAGCCATCAACATTTTGTGTGTCTGTATGCGGGGTATGTTGATGCACGTAAACTGTGGATAAAATAAAAATGTGCAATAGACTGACAATAAAATATTTTTCTTAATCAGAAAAAGATACGTAGAAAACTTCTAAAGCATTACAAAGTGTCCGTTTTGTCATAGTCCATTATCAAGTGAAAAAAATGTCTCGCACAAGACACATGGCGTCATCTTTGTCCCTGCCGTCGGCCAAAAGCTCCATCTGTGTCTGCAGTCCATCCTTCCTGAGAAACCCGACTGCTGCTGGCGACGTCAGACCCTCGCATTTTCCCTGCTTCTGTGTGCTCGTGGCGTGAGGCAATGTCTCCATCTTGGTGATGTCCAAGTCTGTCTCTGACCCACAGGACACATCTTCACACACCTCCTCTATGGTCTCTGTGACTGGCTTCACTCTCTTCTTCAATGAGGAAGCAGTTTCCCCAGCCTTCTTACCGGCTGCATCCTCCATTTTGTCTAAAACCTGTGTGAGAATGCCGGGTAAGTGTTATTCACTTCATTTCACTTCACTTCACTTCATTTATAATATAAACAACGCCACAACTTTCGGAAACAGAAACATAGCAGAAAAAAAAGACAAACTACGCCACCTGCTGGTCGGACAGGAGCGCCACATTTTGGTGTCCCAGATAGGCGACAGCAGCTTCCACCATCTCTTTTTCGTTCATACAGTACAAAAGAATTCTGAAATAATCATTTCAACAATTAATAACAAGCGTGAACGCAGACTAGTGTCACTTCAAGCTACCGTGAGGCTTTCTTCTTGCTGGTGGTCTTCAGGGGCTCCTTCTCCTTTAACTCCTCGTAATTTTTCGACATCCACAACGGCAAAGCCCGGCGTCGCTTCGGCATGTTGGCCGCTTAAGTTGTCTCCGTGATAGTTTGATTTGATAGATTTGATAGTTGTAGGCTTTTATTGGTGTTTTTGTTTTAAAAATAGTTAAGCCATGCTTCTGTCGGCAGCCATGACAGGGCAAACCATGGCAAGTCACGTGATCCGCGTTGCGTGGGCAACAGCGCTACTCAGCGGACAAAAATAAAACTCAAGTCTATTGTTGTGGGACACACAAAATTAAAGTTCACTTTTCAAATCCTCAGTTGACCCAAAGCAGATTTCTCTGTTTCAAAACTGTTACATGCTTGAAAAAATATGTATATGTCAAAATAGGTAATATAGTTTGGCCACTTTCATGAAATACTAGGTGTAATGTTAGTTGAATTGTGATCAAAAAGTAAATACATGCACATGGCACAGTCACAGACACACAATGTAACCCAAGTTTTTTGTTGCGGGGTTTAATCTGGGCCTTGAAATCGCTGCGTGGTGTAATTAAAACTGTGGAACTGAGAAAATCTGATTATGTTACGAAACGCCGGTGCTCGGCTAGCTCGGCGCGGCATGGCGAGAACCCCGGGGAAGGAGCGAGCAGGACGTCAGGCAGGTAGGTGCGAAAAAGAGTTTTTAATAGATGATGCTGCGAAGCAGCGAAGAAAAACACAAACCGGTCCACAGGAGAGCGAGGCACAACTGACATCCAACTGGAAATAACGGCACTAACGGGAAACATGACAAAATGGCAATGACCTGACAAACTAAAGGTGCACACACCTGAACTTAAATAGCCCCACCAACAAATGAGGAACAGGTGTGTGTACTTAAGGGAAAACTAAAGTGCACGGAAACCACCACCACACAGGAAAATCCCACTAAAACCCAAAACTGTCACGGGAACAACACCCGGATCGTGACAGATTAGCCAAAGTCACATCTCTCACTGGGGCTGCACGGTGGCTGAATGGGTAGCATGTTGGCCTCACAGTCAGGAGGTTCTGGGTGGAGTTTGCATGTTCTCCCCGTCCGTGAGTGGGTTTTCTCCCACATTCCAATAACATGCATGTTAGGTTAATTGGCGACTCTAAATAGACCATAGGTATGAATGTGGGTGTGACTGAGTGCATTTCTTTGTTTGTCTATATGTACCCTGCAATTGACTGGCGACCAGTCACCCCGCCTCCCGCCCATTGTCAGCTGGGATAGGCTCCAGAACACCCGTGAGGATAAGTGGTATAGAAAACGGATGGATGGACATCGCTCCCACACAGCCTTCTGTTAGTGCTTCCAGTTGATATTTACTGAAGGCTTTGGATTTTTTTCCTCAGGCGTCTACATTTTATTACCAGTTAATGAGCCTTGGTTATTCAAGATGACATATATACAATATATCACTTTTATTGTCTTTTCTGTCCTTTTTTAAACTTCTCTTCTATCTCAGACTGTGACTCTGTACCCAAAGCCAGCCCGGCTCTCATTCAGGCCTTTTAATTACACCGTTAAAGCTCCTCGCTTCATACAAGTGCTTACTTACGCCTTGATTGCAAAGACCAGCTTTGTATATTGGACTAAATTAAAGAGTAAAGAAATAAAACGGGAGGGAGGAATCCACTGGGTCCTTTCCCTTTAATGCTCTCCAGGCGGGTGCACATTGGAAGGGATCTAATAAGTGACGTGGTGTTGTGTAAAACGTCATTCATCAAGGCACTTGAAGTATTCATATTATCTTTTTTCACCATGTTTCTGTTTTTCAGATAACTTCCAGATCTATAGCCTAAACATAACATCATTAAAACAGCTTTCCGAGAGCGCAGCCTCCGCCGAGCGCCATAGTTCCCCCCATATTGTGAGTCACACAAAAGAATGCATTTTTTGGATCAGTCTTTGATATTTTGCAGAACCTAATGAAAACTTGTCGTGTATTTTTTAAGTGCACTAAACATTTTTAATAGAGTTATATGCACAAATGCAAAGAACGGTCCTATCTCGCAATACTAAAGAGTCCTTAAAAAAATTCCTGGATTCTTCTATATCCCATTTTCGACAATTCCTAAAAATTTCAAACCAAAAAATAAAGTGATTAACGCAGCCAAAACCCTAACCTTGTGCTTGGTGAAGGTAATGATACACAAATGTAGTAAAACTCTGAAGAAGCTACAGCCAAAGCATTGCAGGACTGCTCATCCTCCTCCAGGCTTGCTGCCACATCCACAGATCAGGCTCTGGACTAAGAAGATTTCTGTTTTTCCACTAGGGAAAAGCTTGTCACTGCCCCCCCCCCCCCTACTTTTGAATTTGTGGGTCAAACATGATAGAAAAAAAATATTCTAAATCTAGTGACATGAGATCATTAGTACTGTAGTTTGCGTTCGTATTGATTTGATCTTCTGCGTGTTTTCAAAGCAAACAAAATGCAGAGGAGCACAGTCTCATTCACCTTTTATAGACTACACAGGCATTTTAAGGTGATCTGAGTTGAACCAGACGCTTGAACCGGAGGGGTCAAACAAAGAATCACTTTCTCTTAATCTAAATATCCACAGCTTCCTGGTTGCATTTTCTTTTGCCAGAATTTTGCAAACTGGTGACAAGCAGACTAATCTTCATGGTCGTTTTCTTGGGCTTAAGTCCGCTTTTGATTAAGGGTCTCTACCCTTGGCCATCTGGCCCACAAACGCTGGTGATTGGCCATATGGTGCTAGAGAGAAAGATTTTGGGATACCAGCATAGTTTAAATTAAACAAGGAGTCTCCATCGGTTGTGAAGAAGAAGCCATTGAGGGTGGAAAGGTGGTGGCATTATTTGCAGTATTCCATCCCAGTAGAGTAACAGACAAAACACCTAAAAAAAAAAACTCTGATGTGAAGAAACAAGGTACTCCATTCCTATATGCCTTCTGTGGATCAAAGATGAATGTAACTCTCTGTTGTCTAAATGTTATGTCCAGCAACCACCAACCATTTTCCCACTACAGGAAATAGAGCTGGTTGTTTTCTGTTGGATTGAATAGGAATCATATGCAGGTTTAACCCACAGATCGGAGAAAAAAGCCTTAAAGATTTATTTACAGACTGAAAGTGACACAAAACATGCAAGACCAGTGTTGATTCCCAATGTATTGTATTTTTTCCTCATCAGTTGCTATTGGGCTCAGACTGGGTGTTATGGCATGGTATCTTCTTGTTCTACATCATTGCATATGTGTTAATCTATGCAGCAATATTTGTTTACTCCTGTGGGACTCATGGGACAGTTAGGCCGACTCTTCAGCCTCATCGGGATGATTGAAAACAAATTCAAGTAAACATTCGGAAAACATGTCTTTAACTATGAAGAAATATTGCAGCCACAAAGATAAGGGATGATACAAGAAAAAAGTCTTAATTTAAGAGAAATAAGTCTTAACGTTTTCCATTAAAAAATCACACACTTATGAGAATAAAGGCATGGTATTAATGTCTTTCATTTTTTGAGAATAAAGTCACAATATAACTAGAAAAAGCATTATTATGAGGATTTAAATGTATGTGCATAAAGTTTAAACAGTATGGTATTTTTTTGAGAAAAAAATTATTATGAGGAAAAATATTTTAATTTGATGATGAAGCATAAAAACAAATGATAAAAATTGCAATATTAAGAGTAAAATATAGCTATTGTATCCAGATAAATGTGCAATACTACAAGAATATACAGTACATTCTACTATATACTACTTCTACATTATACTCCTGAACACTTAAAAACATAAACCACGCAATGAAACATCTTTGATATTTTATTAAATATCCATCCATCCATTTTCTTCCGCTTATCCGAGGTCGGGTCGCGGGGGCA
>QODF01000137.1:2417412-2520980 GCA_024372805.1 Oostethus manadensis | reverse complement strand
AAATTGTCCATCGGTATGAATGTGAGTGTGAATGTTTGTTTGTCTATATGTGCCCTGCGATTGACTGGCGACCAGTCCAGGGTGTACCCCGCCTCTCGCCCAAAGCCAGCTGGGATAGGCTCCAGCATCCCCGTGACCCTAATGAGGATAAGCGGTACAGAAAATGAATGAATGAATGAATGTTAGTATAATAGTATAAAAGATAAATATGTTTTTATCAATTTTGTTTTGTGCCTTTGTGTTCCTGTGTGTGAGAAGAGTGAGTGAGGCCACTGTTGTTTTGTTTATGAGTGCATTATGTCATTGTTATTTATTTCCTTTAATTGCAAACACTGTACATAACAGCAATAAGATTGTGAACAGTGATATGTTTTTTGAAGTGGTGTAGTGAGCTGTCTGCGCAAGCGCAGTGAGCTTCCCCTCCCTTCCCCCAACTAGGTCTAGTCTTAAATCCACCCTCCTCCTCCTCCTCCTTCTCACTTTCCCACTTCTTCATCACCACAACTTGTCTATGTGTGTTCCATGGCGGCTCTTCCATTAGTTTCAGCAAGGAATAAATAAGGTTGTCTTTGTAAAGCAGCAGCGATCATTACGTGACTGACGTCAGCATGTAGATGGAACACGTGAGGGACTCCAACAGTTTGTCGCCCGAGTTTCTGAGTAAAGCCACCAGAGAAGATGAAAGTTGGTAAGTAAGACGCAACCTATTTTATTTTCATTGTCGTTGGTTTACTTTACATGATTTGGTTTATCGTCAGCTAGCGTATTTCACATGCTAATTAGCGCCCACTGCCATGTTTACTCCTCCTACACGCCCCCCGGTTTGAAAACCAGTGCCTTACCATATGTTCGCCTGCATTGGATTGGTAACAAAATTTGATCCAAGTAGCCAATCCATTCTTATTTTTTCTGTATGTGTCCCTCGTTTATATTACGTGTACACAGCCCTGCTCAATATGATTGTACTCTAGCATTCAGGAATCACTCATTAAGCTCCTCAGTTTGCTATGAATTCATCAAATTTGCTTTTAATAAACAATTAGTTACCAGACTACAACATTGGGTCCACCTACATAGACTCCAACACAAGAACTGTATCAAAAAGCCACCTTTAAGCTTACATTATTATACAGTATTTGTTAAAGGGATTGTTTCGATTTTTTTTTTTTATGAAGTTGTATGACATCCCCATCATGAGTGTAGTACATCAACAGCGACTTACCCCCCAATTCATCCCGTAAGTCTAGTTCTGGTCGGATATACAGTACTACCCGAAACATTTGAATATCAAGTAAAAGTTGTTTTATTTTGGAAATTTAACATAAACGATGAAACCAACAAATTGTATTGAGCCAAATTGACATATCTCAAGCAGTTCCTTGTTGTAACTATGCTGAGTAAGATTGTCATATTATAAAAATGACAAACTTACAAACTCAGAAAATTATATATTTTTTAAAGATGCAAGACCTGATTAGCAAAATTGATTTGCATATTATTTGATTATATACTGTAACATGTCAAATTCACCTTTTAATTTGAATTGCAGTAATACAACAACCTTTTCAGGATATTAAAATTTTCTGGGTAGTACTATAGGTGATGAAGAACATAAATCCAGTTAGTAGCTGAGATCACATAAGTAAGGTTTTCTGCTCATCAAAACAATATGCATTCAAAAGAGTAACACACTTGCATAACAAATATGCCTCCTCGAAAAAAAATCTGACCTCACAAATTGCTCGGCTTTACTTTTCTCTTCCATTATATTAATGCGCAAGCGTCGCTGCCACAGTGGATGACGATTCGCTTTTTGCAGCTCTCAGCCATCACATACACAACATTGAACAGCTCGGCTTTACTTTTCTCTTCCGTCTTAATAATGTGTTGTTAGCACGATCTAATAAGACGGATGATGTACTACCCTAATGATAGGGATGTCATACAACTTCAAATGTGTCAAAAATGTGAGCTATCCCTTTAACAAAGATAATAATGTGAGTTTGACTGCCAGAGGCAATAATTACTTTAGTGTTAGTATGGCTGTCGTTTACAGTAGTGTAGAACTGCAATGCACTATCACTGGAAGTCTCATTTAGTTAAGCAGAATAATCAAAATATCCAAAACACTTCCAAAAAGCAATAATAACATGCTAGATTTTCAAACTTGCATTGAATCTTGTTTAATTGTGCACATTGTGAGCACAGACTTTATACAATGTGGAAGACAAAAGGAGTTTGAGGGAGCACATGTTATTCCACAACATGGCATACCATCACTGAAATGTTCTTCAAAAGTTATGATGTGTTTAGTGTTGTAGCACCACGCACACACACCACATTGGTGAAAAGCCTTTGCAAATTTTAGTGCCCTCGGGGTCCAATGGTCTATTTGGATCATTATTTTAACGCAATGGCTTGGCGCCGACATGTTTGATGCTTTTACTGTCTTTACACATTATTGTGACCCACGAATGCTCATCCACAGTGGCATGTAGCTCGGCAGCTTTACAGAGAGAAAAAAGGGGGTTTGTGGGAAGTAGGAGTGAGATTTCAGCAAGCAGATGGCAGAAGGGTTGTGTGTTTATTCATCCCGCCGGATCTCATCCTGCCATATACATTCAAGGCCAAAGACAGCAAGTTATAGACACACAAATCCCACTAAGCTCTGTTGGGCTTTTCTTTATTCCTTGTTTGTCCTATCACTCACTCACTGTCTGTTTGTTGCCTTCTTTTACAGTCTGGATACTTCTCCTTTTCATTGAAGAGGGATTTGCGCGGGCTCAAAAGACTGCAGGTAAGATTGGGATTTCCTCTTGTATTGTAGAAAGGAGAGACAGAACGTTACACACATTCCACGTTTTTGTTTGTTTTATGACATGACGTAACCTCCACTCATGCATACAAAAATGTGTATTTTTCACAAACGTATAGTCTTTCTGCAACAGTACAGTTTATTGAACTGATATTTTGTAAGACAAAACATGAATTAAGACTTTATTGAGCTTTTTAACATATCATATCAGATTGTATTGTGTTTTGTGTTGTGCAGAGCAAGGCGCGGTGTCTAAAGTGGTGAAACCATTACCTTCACAGAGGCCGGCGCGTTCTCATTACTGTGGGAACTGGATAAGACACATAGAGGGCGGCACCTTCAGCTCTCCCAACTACCCCAATACGTACCCTCCTAACAAGGAGTGTTTGTATGTGCTGGAAGGTAAATATGAAGGGGGGGCTTTGCATTTCATCGTGAGGATGAAATTAACAATTGTAACTGTTGTTTTTTTCTCCTGGGTACTGGGTAAGTGTGCAGTCAAGGTTGCTTAAGCAACTTTTAATGGGATAGTTCTGAAATTTTTACATCAGTTTGTATGACATCCCCATTATTCGTGTAGTATATCAACGGTGACTTACCCCCCAGTTGGTCCCGTGAGTCCAACTCTGGTCGAATTTTGGTGATGAAAAACGTAAATCCGATTTGTTGTTGGGGCTACTTAAGTGAAGAGTTTGGCTTCTCAAAACAATATGCATCGAAATGTGGCGCAACAAAATTCATAATAAACGCAGTCAAATGTCAAGGGAGACTCATTTGGATTATGAAATCTCCCTTGGCAAAGAAATTTTGCTCAGCATTTGAAGGCAGCTTGACTCCCATTCAGCTGTTATGATGCTGGACAAGACACAAAAAAAAAACAAAAAAAAAAAAACAATATGCATCCAAAAGAGTAATACATCTAGTCCAGATGCCTCCCGGACGCCTCCCTGGTAAGGTTGTTTCGGGCATGCCGAGCCGGGAGAAGGCCCCGGGGAAGACCTAGGACCTAGTCGTGGAGACTGCTGCCTCTACGACTTGGACCCTGATGGATATATTATTCCTTTGAATGCAAACTGTTTTACAAAGTCAAACTCTTTACTTAAGTAGCCCCAGCCCCTAACCAAATCTGCATTCTTCATCACCGAAATCCGACCAGAACTGGACTCACGGGACTAATTGGGGGTAAGTCACTGTTGATATACTACACTAATGATGGAGATGTCATACAACTTCATTAAAAAAATCGGAACTATTCCTTTAATAGGCATGGTAGCATTGATCCTAGTGCTAAGATTACGTGAGAGGTATCTTTCGTGGTCTACCAATACTGTAGCACTACTGAAAGAGGTAATGCAGAGTTGCCATGGCAACACCAAGTCTGCTGTTACTACAAAGCAGTGTAACAAATAATTGTATTGCATATCTTTCATGTTTCTTACTTTCATAAACAAAAAACTTTATTGTAAAACATTACCGTAACTCTAGTCCATATATGTATATGTCAGTATATGGTGCTAAAAGTAACTCGCCTAACTTCCCCTAGCACTGCCCCGGCAGAGGGTCGAGCTGCTGTTCGACAAGGCCTTCTACATTGAGGCGTCGTTTGAGTGTCGTTTCGACCACATCGAGGTGCGGGATGGGCCCTTCAGCTTCTCGCCTCTCATTAATCGCTTCTGCGGCGCCACCTGTCCGGGATTGGTCCTCTCCAGCGGCCGCTTCATGTGGATCCGCTTCTTCAGCGACGAGGAGCTGGAAGGCATCGGCTTCCAGGTTCGCTACAGTTTCACGACAGGTGGTTGCTTTTGTTTGACAGGTAGTCGTCTAATAGTTTATAATAATGAGAAAATCACATGTAAATATCTTCATCCAAAGATCCAGAGTTCCATCTGCATGTAGGAGGACTCTTAAACCCCATCCCAGGTAGCAAAACACTACAACTCCTTTTTATATTTCAACATGATGCTTAGACTCAGCAGTTCCCATTCTTCCTCTGCAGATTGTCAGTTTGAGCTGACGGGCGCTGACGGCCTGATCCGGTCTAGCCAGGTTGAGGAAGAGTATAAGGTGAAGCCAGACCAGGCTGTGGACTGCATCTGGACTATACGTGCCCCATCCAAAAACAAGGTACTTTACATGCTACATCATATTGTTTGTTGCTTAGACATTACACATGTAAGAAGCCCAAGTTTATTGAAGGAAAAAGTGATGAGAAAAATTCTTACCTTAAATAAATCCTAATATTTAAAGCCAGAACATTTGCAATGTAAAGGGACTGTAATAATTAAAACAATTTAAAAAGTTACACTTAATTCACCCATTCATACCTAGATTGTAGGCTTTCTCTTTGCTGTATTTCATTTTTAAGCATGCATATAGTTTTTGAAGTATAATCGTCCAGTTTTTTCACGCTTTCTCACTGTATAACTCTGTATTTTTTTATTTATTTGTGGTTGCGTTTTGGTCTCGTGACATCTTGTGTGCTGTTATTTTGTACTTTGCGCCCACACCCTGATCATGAACCCATGGAGAGGTGCATGTGATGCAGCTTTCAAGTTGAAGGCGATCGGTCCAGCGACTTTTTCTCAGGTCTGCCGGTGGATCTTTATGGTGTGGAGCGGTGTCAGAAGGTCCACTGTTGCCAGCGGGTTTCAGGGTGCTGGACTGCTGCGTCCTGGAAAGGACAACACAGGCTGGGAGGCTGATTTGTCTCAAGACGGAAAGGGGCACTGAGAGTGACAACGAAAAAGTCAGACAGACTAGTGGTGTGTGTGTGTGGCGAGGGAATTGTGTGTTTGTTTGTTTCCAATCTGTCTCCCGGTGGCTGGTGGGGCCCGGCGTCTGGACAGCTGGTGTTTTTGCCTTCCCGGCTCTGGTGCTCTGTCGGGGCTGGGTACTCGGCCTCTCTTGATTTATGGGTGCAGCGCTACCTCTTCGGGGGCGGTGATGGGTTGCCTTGCTGCTCGTCCATTTCTCTGCATGCTTGCTCATTTGCTGGCTTTCTTCCTTACCTGCCCCTTTGCCTACCTTGCTGGGGTCGCCCTTCCGTTGTGGTGGAGACAGAGTGCTGGCTTGGTGTTTTCATGCTCCCTAGCATTCTGCGTTCTATGCAACTAGGATACGGCTTTCAGGTGTGTGTGTGCGTGCTTTTATTGATTTATTTTTATCTATTTGTTTCTTTTTCAATAAGCGGGTCACAGGGGGTTGGCTCTGTGAGGGCGGGGACTGGGTGTTCCACCTTTTCCGCCCGGACATCCTTGAGGGTAGGGGGGGAAATATCTTCTTCGGCCTTGAGCTGAGCAGTCACGTATCAGGGACCCAGGCCTAGGCTTCTTTTCTATAGGCAGGAGCCAAAATTTTGGGGTAATCGCACAGTAATCACACAGTTATCAACTTGCAAAGTAAACATTTCCTGTCATTCTAACTGTAATACCACCCTCTTTTCAAACACAGCAGTCTGCCTTCTTCTTCTTTGGTATTTGTCTCCTTTTTTTAAGAGTTAATGTGAGTTGCCAAACTTACTGTGACCGGGAAGTGCAAAACACATTTAAAAAAATGCCAACCAAAGTACTAAAGTGGAATGTACTAAAGAGTTGTAAGAAGTGATAATATTTGGACTAATCAGTTCTGGGGATTTGGTACATTCGTTTTCCGGTTTATGTTTGTAGCCAAGAGGTGCAAAACACAACAAAAAGCAAACCAAATTACAATTACACCACTCAAAAGGGATTTTTTTTGCTGCCCTAAAACATCCTGAAAGGCCAAGTGGATTGACATGCCAAAGACGGCGTCATTTTCTCAGAAGTAGTGATAAGGGAAATGCCCCTCATCTGTAGCTCTCTCTGATTTGTACATGATCCCAAGTCAAATACTTAATTGTGTTTGTACTGTGAGTTGTACTTCATAGGACTCAAGTTTCTACAATTGGTGGTGTTCGCTTGACAGTCTTGGGCTTGAATGGCAGAAGTTACCTTTGCTAGGAATCTGTGAATGGACAAAACCCCACAAACAATCAATGATACAGACCAGTTCAAAAATTGCTGGAATTTACCTTTTGCCTACTTGGATCTTAACGAAGTTTTAAGTAGAGCTACAAAATGAAAAGCAAGAAGGGGGAGTGTGACAAAAAGCAGTTTGAAAAAGTAATTTATTGAAAACAATTAAACTGAAATAGGCTGTTTATCAGCTGATCAAAAGTTTAAGACCATCACTCAAAATATGAGAAAAAACTCTCCAAACCAGAAAAAATAATGTTCTCAGTAGGACTCAGTAATGAGTAGCTCCACCGTTCTTGTTAATCACTTAAAATTAATTTGTGCATGCTTGATGCGAGTGTTTCCAGGAAGCTGGTGGGAACATTGCTCCAAGTGGTGAAGATGGCTTCACGAAGGGCATCAACTGTCTGGAACCGATGGTCATTTTTATAAACTCCCTTGCCGTCCATCCCCAAATGTTCTCTATGGGAATTAAATCAGGGGAACATGCAGGATGGTCCAAAAAAGTGATGCTATTCTCCCTGAAGAAGCGAGCATTGTGAACTGTAGCATTGTCCTGTTGAAAAACCCAGCTGTTACCACACAGACGAGGGCCTTCAGTCATGAGCGAGGCCCGCTGCAACATCTGCACGTAACCAGCCACCGTTTACACTTTGCCAGGGAGCATCAAACATGGAAAGGTGGAAAAGTTTTACTCTCTGATGACAAAAAATTTAACCTTGATGGTCCAGATGGCGTCCAACATTACTGGCATGACAAGGAGATCCCACCTGAGATGTTTTCTACCTGGCGCAGTGGAGTGTGATCTGGGGTGATTTTCCATTCAGTGGAACACAGGAGCTTCGGGTGGTGCAGGGTTGTCAGAAGGCGGCTGTTTACGTGCAGATGTTGCAGAAGGCATCCCTCATGACTGAGTTCTACTGAGAACATTTTTTTGTTCGGGTTTGGAGAGTTTTTTGTAATTTTTTGAGGTCTTTTTCTTTGATGGTCTTTAACTTTTGAACAGCTGATAAACATCCAATTTTCAGTTTGTTGTTTTTAAATAAATTACTTTTTCAAAGTGCTTTTTGTCACACGCCCCCTTCTTGCTTTTGTATATTGTAGCTCTACTTAAAACTTCAAGATCCAAATGTGCAAAATGTAAATTGTAGCAATTTTTCAAATAGTCTTAAGATTTTTATCAGGTTTGTATAGTCCCATGGAAGAAATTTTGTTATCCTAATTTGGTAATGGTCATAGAAATGGCTTAGTTCAGAGGTCTCAAACTCTATTTACCTTAAGGCCGCATGAGGCGTAGTCTGGCTGTGGCTGGGCCGCAGCCTCGGCGCACACAGATTCACGCACAATTTAGATTATTGGTTTGTTTTTTTTGTAAAATCTTCTCAAATGTTTATTTTTTTAACACTAAATAAGATAAACAAGGACGCTGGTGTAAAGAAGTTGTGAGCAAATTGACTAATAAAATTCTCAATCAACAAATAAATAAACCAACAAAATAAAACGAACAAGGACCCTGGTGTAAACAAAGTGTTCAACTTTCCTCGGGTATATCCCTTCATTGGTAGTCAATTTGTATGGAACTGTATAACTGTTTTCTCTACAAAACTACTAATAAAACAATCAACAAATACATTAACAAAATAAGAACTAATAAGTATTTAAATCTGGCCACACGGTGGCTGTGTGGGTAGCATGTTGGCCTCACAGTCAGGAGGTTAAGGGTTCGAATCTCCGTTGGGCATCTCTGTGTGGAGTTTGCATGTTCTCCCCATGTGTGCGTGGGTTTTCTCCGGGTACTTCGGTTTCCTCCCACATTCCAAAAACATGCATGTTAGCTTAATTGGCAACCCTAAATTGTCCATAGATAGGAGCGTGAGGGTGAATGTTTGTATGTTTGCCCTGAGATTGACTGGCAACCAGTTTAGGGTGTACCCCGCCTCCTGCCCAAAATCAGCTGGGATAGGGTCCAGCATACCCGCTACCCTATAGAGGATAAGCGGTATAGAAAATGGATGGATGGATTGAAGTGTTTAAGTCAGTAATACATTTCAGTTTTCAGTTACATTTTACAGTTCTTTAACCTAAGTCAATTTTTTTTTACCCCAGTTCTTTAAACTCATTCTGAAAATGGCTTCTCTTGCCTGCTTTTTACTCCTAGGGACATGGCAGTGCTTCCTCTCACATAGCTGAGCCACATTTGTTTAGAAAAAAACATGTTTGGGTCTTTGGAATATACTCTATTTTATTTCACTTGGCGTGTTGTGTTTAGCCGATGCACAGAGAACGGTGCAGCCCTATACATGGCCCTGACATCAATTCCACTACCACACCCTCCGGCGTAGGCAAGGAATCCATCATTGCAATCTGCACTCTGAACCAGACCAAATCCACGCGAGGGCACACCACAAATCGACGGAACGCGCTGTGTGCTGCAACCCCCATTCAAGCGCCTTTTCTTTTTTCCATTTAAGATGGGAGCAGATGAGGACCACGAAGCGCGGCGTGCTCAGTTCGACTCAGCCCAACTCACCCCCACACACATTTGACTGGACCCAGACCGCAGACCACACCAACAAGTTCCCCGCGCTTCTTTTATCTCGCCAGGCAGGCATCACTTTGATTTATTTGGAGAGAGAGATAACCTATACACGTCGTATAATATCACGCTGGACAGCAACTTAAAACACTTTTTAGGACGTAAACAGCGAGCTCGGACGAATGTCCGCGTTTACTTATTCAGGCACAGAAGATAAATATTCATGGCAACGCTGCGTTACCATTCATTCATTGAAAAATCTTTCTCTGCTTGCATCAAGCCCAGTCGATGTCACGCCCTTGAGAGTGTTATACCCCACTGTGATTGGTTGGTTTGTCGGCCCCGCACACAACACTGTGCCGTTCATATTGTTGCGTTGCGGGGAGCACTTCCTGCTTCCCAGTGTCCTTTGGGGGATTGTTTTACAAATGTCTGTTTATGACACCCTGAGTGAGACGGTCATGATGAGTATTGACATCCCGTGTTTCCGCTGCTGGGATAGACAATTGACAACTTTAATCTTACTCTTTCATAAATAAAGACTTTCCATTTCTTCACTTCCTTGTGAGGGCTGCATTAAGATTAAAAAAACATTGCCCGCGGGCCGCAAGTTTCTGACCCCTGGCTTAGTTTATTTGGAACATGCATGATTTAAAGTTCATTTGAAGTTCATTTTGTCTTCTTATTGAATATATGTTCAGTTTCTTATATTCAGACTTTTAAAAGTACATCTCCATTTGCTATACATTTTTTTTAAATTGTCTTAATATAAGAAATTGAACATGAATATAAGGTTTGTTCTAAGGTGTGTTCTAAAGATATAAAAACAGCTAAAAAGATGCAGCTAAGAAGGCACCGAATGGGAAACACTTATTCCGCCTATAAAGCCTTCTGAAAAAGATTCCAAAAAGCACCAACAATGCTCCAAAACATGTGCTCATGGCTCACGTAAGGATTGTCTATGATGGGCAAAATTCCAAAAAAGTGCAGTTTTCCTTTTAAGGTGGTAATTCCATTCCATTCCATCTTCTTCCGCTTATCCGTGTCCGGGTCGCGGGGGCAGCAGTCTAAGTAGGGAAGTCCAGACTTCCCGGTCTCCGGCGACCTCTTCCAGCTCCACCGGGAGGACACCAAGGCGTTCCCAGGCCAGCTGTGAGACATAGTCCCTCCAGTGTGTCTTAGGTCTTCCCCTGGGCCTTCTCCGGGCTGGGCGCGCCCGGGAGGCATCCGGACAAGATGCCCGAGCCACCTTACCTGCTCCCCTTGATGTGAAGGAGCAGCGGCTCTACTCTGAGCTCCTCCCGGATGGCCAAGCTCCTCACCCTATCTCTTGGGGTAAGTCCAGCCACCCTACAAAGGAAACTCATTTCCGCCGCTTGTATTCACGATCTTGTTCTTTTGGTCATGACCCATAACTCATGACCATAGGTGAGGGTGGGAACAGCGATTTGAACGATTGGTAACAGCGAGCTTTGCCTTCCGGCTCAGCTCTCTCTTCACCACACTGATCCGGTACAGCGACCGCATTACTGCTGACGCTGCACCGATCCGTCTGTCGATCTCACGCTCCAACCTTCCCTCATTCGTGAACAAGACCCCGAGAGACTTAAACTCCTCCACCTGAGGCAAGACTTCACTCCCAACCCGGAGGGTACAGTCCACCCGTTTCCGACTGAGAACCATGGCCTCGAATTTGGAGGTGCTGAGTCTCATCCCAGAAGCTTCACACTCAGCTACAAACAGCTCTAGTAAACACTGAAGGTCACAGCCTGATGAGGCCATAAGGACCACATCGTCTACATATAGCAGAGACGAGATCCTAAGGTCACCAAGCTGGACTCCCTCAACGCTCCCACATACCCTCCAGTACCCCTGCAAGGGTGTAGAGCTGGTCCAGTGTTCCGCAACCGGGACAAAAACCACATTGCAACTCCTGTAACCGAGGTTTGACTAACGGTCGTACCCTTCTCTCCAGCACCCTGGAGTAGACTTTCCCAGGGAGGCTGAAGAGTGTTATCCCCCTGTAGGTGGAACACACCCTCCGGTCACCTTTTTTAAAAATGGGGACCACCACCCCGGTCTGCCAGTCCAGAGGTACTGTTCTCAACTTCCATGCAATGTTGTAGAGGCGTGTCAACCAACATCCAGAGCCTTGAGGAATTCCGGGCGAAATTCGTCTACCCCCGGAGCCTTGCGATTGGAGAGTGTTTTAACTACCCCAATTACCTCAGCCACGGTGATAGAACTGTTCACGTACGTATCCTCAGACTCTGCTTCCTCTACAGAAGGTATGTCAGTGGGATTGAGAAGGGCCTCAAAGTATTCCTTCCACCGACCAACTATATCCTTAGTCGAGGTCAGCAAGCCCCAGTCCTCACTGTAAACAGTGTGAACTGGGGGCTGCTTCCCCTTTCTGAGGTGTCGGTCGGTTTGCCAGAACCTCTTCGAGGCCAACCAAAAGTCGTGCTCCATAGCCTCACCGAACTCCTCCCACACCCGAGTTTTTGCCTTGATTACCGCCGAAGCCATGTGCCGCTTGGGCTCCTAGTACTGCTTTAGGAGTCCCGCAAGCCATCTTTGCTTGATAGGACTCCTTCTTCAGCTTGACAGCAGCCCTAACCCCCGGTGTCCACCATCGGGTTTGGGGCTTGCCACCACGACTGGCACCGACCACCTTGCGGCCGCAACTATGACTGGCTAGCTCAGCAATGTAGGCACGGAATACGGCCCATTCGGACTCAATATCCTGGTCCTCCCTTGAGATGCAGGAGAAGCTCTGCTCTGCCACGTCCGGGCGAGCTGCGGTCACTCCTCTTGTTATTCTTCATTAGGGTCTTCTGAATCACTCACAGCCCGTCACCTAGAACTTGTTTGCCTTGGGAGACCCTACCAGGGGCATAAAGCCCCCGACAACATAGCTCCTAGGATCACTCGGGTATGCAAACCCCTCCAACACGATAAGGTGGTGATTCGCGGAGGAGGGGTGGTAATTCATCATTATTAAATTTTAGCAAAGCATTACATTACAAACATAAAAACCTATCTGTTCTTCTAGATTTACCTGCGATTCATGGAATACCAGATGGAGAACTCCAATGAATGTAAGAAGAACTTTGTGGCAGTTTATGATGGCAGTAATGCCATTGAGGACCTTAAGGTAGTCATTTATTTGTCTTACACTCTTTTGGCACTATGAGAGAGATAACAAAATCATGTTTTTGGTAACAGGCAAAGTTTTGTAGCACAGTGGCCAATGACATCATGTTGGACACGGGCGTGGGCGTGGTGAGGATGTGGGCGGATGAGACGAGCCGCCTCAGCCGCTTCCGGATGCTCTTCACATCTTTCGCAGATCGTGAGCTTGTTTTATCCACATGCTCTTTTGTCTCTTGTCATCGATATGTGTAACAACACTCTCTAGTGGTCATTGCATATTTACTAATTATCATAAATGTGTGTTGCAGCCCCCTGCACAGGCAGTGCTTTCTTCTGTCACAGCAACATGTGCATCAACAATTCTCTGGTGTGCAATGGTGTACAAAACTGTGTCTTTCCCTGGGACGAAAGCAACTGCAAGGGTACTACTTGGATATGTAACATGTTCTCTTTGAGTATGTTTACACTCACGGGCTCCTTGTGCTGGTGTTGATGCAGAGAAGAAGCAAAAAAGTATTTTCCACCACATCACAAAGACTCACGGCACAGTCATCTGTGTGTCCACTGGAGTAGTGCTGCTGCTGCTCATCATTTCCATCATGGTGCAAATCAAGCAGCCACGCAAAAAGGTTGTAAGGACACAATGTGCTGTTCTGCAAAAAACAGCAGCCCTAATGCTCACGCTCAAGTAATGTGTTTCATCCATAAGGTGTTGGTACGTAAGAATAACTTGTTCCATCGCAGAGAATTCCTGGAGACGTTTGAGCCTCCACATTATGAACTCCTCACTCTTAGAGAAAAGGTTAGTTTAGTAGTACTTGGGACATTTTGAAGATATTAACTGTTGTAGTGCTTTGATGTCATCTTGGAATCTTTTCATCTTATGTTTATATTAAT
The DNA here is from genome assembly GCA_024372805.1 of Oostethus manadensis. Lineage (NCBI taxonomy): Eukaryota > Metazoa > Chordata > Actinopteri > Syngnathiformes > Syngnathidae > Oostethus > Oostethus manadensis. The sequence goes on along the minus strand of QODF01000137.1, from coordinate 2,507,584 downwards.
GTCACAGTTACACACAAAAGTATGGCTTAAGTGACCAAATTTTGTGTTTTTAAATGATTTTTTATTTGCTGAATTAGTATATTTTAGCTGGAATTATGTGAAAAGTATGTGGGAAAAGACTAACAAATTGTGTTAAGTGATATTGACAAAATTTTTAAAACCTTTTTAGTTACTTGCATTACTGGGAAAATAAGGCTGGGACTTTGACATGTATCACAATATTTTTAGGATGTATCACGATATGAGTTTTTGTCATAATGTCTTGTTTGTCATAATGTAAAAAAAATGGATTAATACAATTTGAAAATTAAAAAAATCAATGTCCACTATGATTAGGGGTATGAATAATTGGCCAAATGTGTGTATGTGTGTGAATATACATATGTGTGTGTATACATACATATACATGTCATTAATGCTGCTAATGTCATGCTAATGCAACTTTCTTTTTCTTTTTACCTTTCTTGTGTCATATATAGCTAAAAGGTAGCATTCCTGCTCTTTAACAACTGTGGCCACTTTAATGAATCATCATTTTTTTCAGACGCTGTCTGGGGACCTTGGGGAACTCTCAGAGGAGCTTGAGTCCTTGCAGGCCCTCAGGAGGTCCTCGTCTAGCTCGCGCTGCGTCCACGAGCACCACTGTGGTTCTCAAGCCTCGCTCAACACCATCAAAGCCAGTCAGGGTGCTCATGAGGTGGGGCGTGGATCCCTGGACCTTCCCTCATTTAGAGGCGAGCTCCAAAGATTCTTGCCCCCTTTGCGGGATTCTAACAGCAGCCTGCGGAAGAAGAGCTGGCCCAGCGTAAAGGCGGTCACAGCCCAGCAGGGCCAGTATAGCCTGGCGGAGCGAGCAGTGAGGCAGCAGGACAGAGTGATGGAGGAGGAAGACAAAGAGGACGAGAGCTACGATGTCTATGTGCGCAGAGGTGGAAACAGAAGAGGGAAGTACGAGATGGCCCAGCAAAGATCTTTATCCATGGATTTTTAAGAAAAAAATGTAAATACAGCATTTGTGCCACAACAGGAACAAAGTCACAAAGTAAGTGTTGACTTTTTGTACACAGCATTACCGGTAATCAAACATGTTTTCACTCAAAGTGTGACCATTGAGCTTCATTGTTAATGTATTGTTAAGACAAGAAAACGGTTGTAGAAAATGTTCTAGACATTGCATGAAATGGAAAATACTAAGAGTGTCCTGGAATAGACAACGCATTTTATTTTTGGCTGACTTTATAGTCCCTGGGAAGTGAGGTGTGTATATGTGTGTGTGTATTTTTTTTTATTTATGACAACACCCTAAATATCTACTTGAGTAAAGTTTATGTAGGCCGTGCCGTAATACAATACTGAGTATGCTGTTGTTCCATACAGGGTCCAAAATCCGCTGACTTTATGAGCTATGCCTCATGCAGCACCCTCAGTTATGCACCTGCACAATTTATGACACAACAGTAGCAGGTTCAAGACATGACGCAGCACACGGGTTGCCTATAAAATGTGCAATATATGTTAGTGTACATTACACGCACACACTTATGCCGTGACCACAGCCGGGCCCCTTTGATAAGAAGTCGACATTACTGGAAAAATATGGAGGACTCTTAGGGCCACAATGAATTGACAAGAAAATTAATCACAAACATATAAGAATAAAATCCTAAATGTTGGAATTTTTTTTAAAGGAAAATCATTTAAAGACTATTTTTAATATCATCGGCCCGATATTTGCATAACAACGTAATATGGGTTGATATCAGTATTGGGGTTTTTTCCTAAATAAAAACTGTTTTTTAAAGTGCTGTAGGGGCTACATTATTTTAGCGTACGTACATGATGACCAAAACAACAGTGTTTGGTTAATAACAGGCTGTATATATGGCTAACATTATGTCTGTGGTGTCTCTTTTGAATATTAAACTTGTGATTTGCAATGAATGCAAAGTGTTGGTTTTTCGAGGCGGAACCAAGACTACTTTCTTCAATACTTCCTATTACCAGGGCGAACACCATCACTCGGAAAATCATGGTGTGCACTGGATAACCAGCCCTTTTCTACCTTTTCTCTTTTGTTACACATATTGATATCGGCATCGGAAATTGAGTTGGACAATATTGGCATAACAGGGCCGCACGGTGGCTGAGTGGTTAGCACATTGGCCACACAGTCAGGAGATCTGGAAGACATGGGTTCAAATCTCCGTTGGGCATCTCTGTGTGGAGTTTGCATGTTCTCCCCGTGCGTGAGTGGGTTTTCTCCGGGTACTCCGGTTTCCTCCCACATTCCAAAAACATGCATGTTAGGTTAATTGGCGACTCTAAATTGTCCATTAGAGTGTGAATGTTTGTTTGTCTATATGTGCCCTGTGATTGACTGGCGACCAGTCCAGGGTGTACCCCGCCTCTCGCCCGAAGCCAGCTGGGATAGGCTCCAGCATCCCCGTGACCCTAATGAGGATAAGCGGTACAGAAAATGAATGAATGAATGAATGAATATTTGCATAACAGATATCTGACTCTTATGGCTTTTTTCATGAAGGAAAAATCTGACTTAATTCTTGTTTGATTGTGACTTTATTCTCAACAGCTGTTGTTTTTTCCCTGAAACAACTTTTTTTTTTTTTTTAATAAATACAGATTCCAAGACATTTTTTTTTTTAATCTTGTCTTGAAAAATATATGGCTTTATCCTCATAAGTTAAGTTTTTCTTGCTAAATACATACATTGCTCCTCAAAATATTTATTTTCTAAAAAAAAATACATTTGTTTTTTAGAAAAAAAAATCTTACAATTGTTTAAATTGTCAATGTTGTGTTTTTCTTTACTGTGGCCAGAAAAGTCCTTGATGGATACGATACGCACCTTATATTAAAAATATAAATAAATGTCATCATACATCTCATTGGTTGCAGTACTACGGTCCTTTGTGCAACCTTTCTGCTGCTTCTTTCATTATACTTTTCATGTCTGAGCATTGTGCAAAGTCTCTTGCAGAGACTCAAGGAGAACTCCTTAGTGATTCGTCAAAGAAAGCTATGTGTTTGTAGGACAACAGGGGAGTGTTCTCCCCACGGACAGCCTCTGTAAAGTTGGGCCGCCTCCATGCGTACACCATACTATTGAGGAAGCCTTGAAGGGACACACTGACAGCCTGAAGTGAGAACAAAACCTCATCAATCCTTGACTTGTTCATTGAATACATGGAAGACAAGACTGGTATAAAGCCCACCTGTATTATGTAAGCAGGAAACAGGCTGTGCTGTTCAACACGGGTCCATGCCATCAAGGTAGACAGTAGAATGACCAGGAGGGCTGGAACAGGAATACAAATTATCATTAGGGAACACCTAAACCCAACTCCTAACTAAAACCCTAACACTAAGACTAACTCCACACCTAATGCCAGCTCTGAACAAAACCATAAATCCAATCCTAGCCCTAACCAAAACCCTACCTCTGTGTGTATTTGTTTGCACACACACCTGGTATCCAGCAGAACAGGATGACCATCACCATGCTCCTGGCTGTGTAGAAGACATTTTTAAATCTCCTGCTTGAGCGTCCATCTCCTTCCACAGGAAAAAGTGCCTCTTCTTTGTGCTGTTCATACCACCAACCAACCTTATAGTAAGTAACCTTTCATTTAATTAAAAAAAAACATTTTAAAAACACATTCATTGAGACTTCTCCTGAATGTTCATAAAAGTCAATGACTTACTGAGCAAGACAACATCACAGGAATCACCACAAGCACAAGAAACACACGCATGAAAGTGTCGTGGATTATCTCCTAGCAATAAAACAAAACAGAGAGCTGAGAAGGTTATTGCTACATGTGGGTGTCCATGGACCAGGACAGCTAATATTGCCTGGTAATAATTTAGTGCAGTTTTCCAGACTGAGCCAAAATGGGACACAGGTCGCAGAGAAAAATGCTGTAAGTTGGGGACCTTTTTTTTTTTGACGTAACTGCTTTTTGATTGTTTGTTGTCAAACGATCTCTTGTATTATTTGTATATGTACAGCATATGTAAATGCTCCAATTAATGCCTGTTTTCTTTTAACAGTAGAGTCTCCTATAGTCGCCGGTGTGCATCCTACTGAAAAGGGGTTCTTATTAACGCCTGCTCAAAAAATATTGATAGAGTATTAACAGCTGTGGTTATAGTCAATTTCCTGATGTCCATCCATCCATTTTTTTCTGCTCATCCCAGGAAGCCCAGACTTTCCTCTCCCCAGCCACTTCGCCCAGCTCCTACTGGCCAACCCCGAGGCGTTCCCAGGCCAGTTGAAAGACTTTCCAATGTGTCCTGGGTATTCCCCGAGGCCTCCTACTGGTCGAACGTGGCCTGAACACTTCCTCAGGGAGCCGTCCGGGAGGCAGCCTAATCACCCCGAGCCACCTCATCTGGCTCCTCTCAACGCGCAGGAGCAGCGGTTCTACTCCGAGTCTTTCCTGGATGACAGTGCTTCTTACCCTATCTCTAAGGGTAACTACCCAAAGCTCATGACCATAGGTCGGAGTAGGAACGTAGATCGACCGGTAAATTGAGAGCTTTGCCTTTTGGCTCAGCTCCCTCTTCACCACAACGGACAGATGCAGAGTCCGCATCACTGCAGAAGCCCCACCAATCCGTCTGTGCATCTCGCATTCCATCCTTCCCTCACTCGTGAAGGAGGACAGGATCTCATCCCTGACCTGGAGATTGCACTCCACCCTTTTCCCGCCGCTCACATTCAACTGCAAACTGATCCAGTGAGAGTTGAAGGTCACGGCTTGATGAAGCCAACAGGACCACATCATCCACAAAAAGCAGAGACCCAATCCTGCAGCCACCAAACCGAAACCCCTCGTCACACTGGCTGCACTTAAACATTTTGTCCATGAAAGTAATGAACAAAATCAGTGACAAAGGGCAGCCGTGGCGGAGTCCAACCCTCACTGGAAACGGGTCAGACTTCTTGCCGGCAATGCAAACCAAATTTTGACACCGGTCAAATAGAACTGCGAACCGCCGGAATTAGGTGGTCCAATACCCTATTTTTCCAGAGCACTCCCCCCGGTACTCCCTGTGGGGCACAGTTGAATGCCTTCCCCGAGTCCACAAAACACATGTAGACTGGTTGGGTAAACTCCCATGCACCCTGAAGGACCCTGCAGAGAGTATAAACCTGGTCCACAGATCCACGACCAGGACGAAAACCACACTGCTCTTCCTGAATCTGAGATTTGACTATCCGGCGGATCCTCCTCTCCAGAACCCCTGAATAGACCTTACCAAGAAGGCTGAGGAGTGTGATCCCACGATAGTTGGAACACACCCTTTCTGAAAAAGTGGGACCACCACCCCGGTCTGACAATCCAGGGGCACCGCCCCCAGTGCTGCAGAGTCATGTCAACCAAGACACGCCCACAGCATCCAGGGCCTTAGGAAACTCCGGGCGAATTTCATCCATCCCCGGGGGCCCTGAGGAGCTTTTTGACCACCTTGGTGACTTCAGCCCCTGAGATAGGAGAACTCGCCAAATGGTCCCCAGGCACTGCTTCCTCATTGGAAGACGTGCCGGTCGGGTTGAGGAGGTCTCTCTTCCACCGGTCCACAACATCTCGAGTCAGGGTCAACAGCATACCATCCCCACCATATACGGTGTTGACTGTGCACTGTTTCCCCCTACTGAGACGGTAGATGGTGGTCCAGAATTTTTTCAAAGCCATCCGGAAATCGTTTTGCTTCCTTCCTTCCATCCATCAATTTCCTGGTGTATTTTTTAATTAGCTCCATAAGATGGCAGTAACTGTATTTGAAATAGCATGCGTCACAAGTATACTTGTTCATAAATGACCATGTGGCCATAAAGAGTTTCTACTTTCTCATGCACTCCAAATCATTATTTTTGTTTAAGAAGTAATTTACAATTATACAGTTTATATTGTGTTTCCAGCAGCCTCTCTCCAAATATGGCCTGCTTCCAAGTAACGGTCGGTCTTCTTTGCCATCCATCCATCCATTCATCCATCCACAGTCATAATCCTGTGCGTAATCAATGGCTATAATTACAGCATTTAAGGTATACTGTGCGATAAATGAAATATTTACTGTCGATTTTTCAACTCACAGCATCTGAGCAGGAGTCCATCCAGATGTGCAAGAACAGAATACAACTGAGGAGAAAAGTCAACAAATACATGAGGCATCCTTACATGAGGCATCCTTATTGTTCCTTAAAACCAAGGCACTTATCAGACCGTGAATATGGCATACCACAAGTAACATTTGTTGAATTAACTGGTTACCTGGTGCAGTATTTTCCATCATTCTGGATGGTCATGCTGCGTGAGGTGTCAGGGTCTGGAATCAGTAAAGTGGCTTTGATGAAAGGTGTGAGTACATATGCCAAGTACACCACAGTTGGGATCAACCTGTAATGTCATACAGTACACTTTAATAAGTGATGAATAGCATCCTTTCCAGTAAAACTTCAAAAACAGAGGTGTCACACTCACCATACTATCAAGTACATAGGTATCACGACTAGTTTGCTTCTGCAGGGACTCTGCATGTAAAACAGAGAAAACCTGTATTTACAGTACATTATGTAGCGTTGAAAATGTGCTATACAGCATAATCTGCAACATCTCACCTGTCTTAACTCGTTCTCCGCTGCTGTTGCTCTCCATCCTTGGATCGCATTCTTGGACTTCCATGCATAGACTACCACCAGCAGAAATGAGATGAAATAAAATGTCTGCCAACAAATGGACAAATTAAAAAAAAAAAAGAAATTGTTTTAAGGAGCAACTTAAAATATACAGCTGATCTACACAATGGGAAATATATTAGCTGTTAAGAGATATGAAAGAAGTAGCAAGGAGGTTTGCTCAAACTCATGCTACTGCGGTAAATAAACAGTCAGTACATTATTTGTTATTTTTTTAATAAACATTTCGTATTTCATAATGGATGCTAAAAAAAATAATATACAATCGATGCTAAGAATTATTTTGATGGAGTAAAATTGATGAAAACATCATGCAAAGTGGCGAGAGATTACTTTCCTCTGTATTTTGTGCCGTCTAGAATTAATACAAAAAAAGTTAATTGAAAGTAATTGACCTTTGCTGTAACTATAACTGTCCATAACGTAGTGTTATGGTAATACTGCTGAAGCTTTTTATATTGTGACTTCATTGGCTCATGAGGTAATTATTGTAGAAGGTGTGTGTGTCGGTCGTTACTTAACAAGTCCAATAAAAACATTATACAACAGGTCAAGTCCAATAAAAACAAACACTAGTCCTCATGACAATGAGGTCATTTTATTGTGTTCCTTTGGCTAACTCACATTCCTGGAATTTACTAGACACATGTTTTACATCTTATGCCAATCGCTTCTATGCAATAAGTACAGTCCTTTAAAATAATTTGACATAACATGGCAACATGTTGGCCATGTTAGTTCCAAAAAAAGGGTTTATCACACTACAGCAATTATTGTAGTAGCCTACAGTAAGTGTAAATTGTAGTTCACAACTGCAGGCGGGGGCCAGGGTGCAAAATCAAAGTAGCTGCTCTATAAATTGTGTGTTGCCTTTAAAATTAGTTAGCACTCTCCTGCAGTATGTGATGCCCTTATCTTGTGAACTGGCTCACTGTTTCTAATGCAAAATATTTGCATTTTATTTTCCATATTTGTATTTTGAAAGACCTTGTATGGACTCACACATTCCATCATCACTGTGTAACTAGCTTAACAAGTATCCACATCCATCCATCCATTTTCTATGATGCTTATTCTCATTAGGATCGTGGGTATCCTGGACCCTATCCCAGCTGATTTTGGGTATGTCTTTTGAAAAAAAAAAAAAAAGGTTTTGTTTGATTTTTTGTTTGCATTTTCAGGCTTCACCTTTCAACCTCAAACATAAGTACTGTAAAATCAAATTGTTCCTCACCAGTGACAAAGGCAAGCTGTACTGACAGATGGTGACGCTGTTGTCGTTGCTGACTTTATTCATGGCACTGGTAAACATCAGGATGAGAGCAGCCAAAAGGTCCGCCAAGGAAAGCTGGATCAAGAGGCGCACCTGTAATCATTAACACCAAACTTTAGTGCCATCACTTCAATCCGCTTGCATCAGAAGGTTGGCACAAACCTGTTCTTTCAGATACCTCCATCTCACTGTGGAAACAACCAGGACAGAAAAGCTTCCAATCACACTGCAAATCACACAAATGACATAACAAAACCTAGTTGTCACTTTCATAACTACGCACATGCACAGTTGAAGGTACTTTGGCACCATCTCAGCACCGGTCAGCACGGGAGCTCAACCAAGAGTTTCACTTCAGCCACCTGAGCGTCGAAAGCTGTTCAAACATTATCCATCTTGATTTTTCACCACTTTTCCTAGTCTTGGGAAGTTCGGAGTGTACAAAAGCTGCACACATGTTGGTTGACTTCCAGTTTGTTTTAATTCCAAAAACATTAACGTAAAGTGAATTATTTTTCTTCTAGGCATAAACTGTCAACATCACAAAATCTTTTATTTGTACACTCTACATTCTTATTATCCTACAAGTACTAGAATATAACAACATTTTTGAGGACACCTGACTGTGTCTAGCAATACAGTACAAATAAAACACGCTAAATACATACAAATACATATGCTGTATATCATAGCAAGTTTGAATGAATACATGAGTACCTGGGGGTTAGTGTGAGCAAATACACTGTAGAGAGAACATCAATCTGGGAAGGAAATGTGAGGAAATGTCACATCATATTGTCATTTCTGCACAGCTAGAATTGAGTAGTCCTACCTGATAAGTACTCAGTGTACCGTTGAGATCCATCGTGATTCAACCAGTCAACCCCCAACTTCATGTTGCAATTTGCCCACAGAGACTAAACACACTCCCTCCACGGCAGCCTTAAGGAGAAATGTGAGCGCCTGGCTAAGCACACGTGCACAAAAAAGTCCGAGTGGAAACAAGTCACGTGATGCGTCCTCCGCACCTGCCCCTGAATGTGTGTGCGTGCGGCCGCGTAGTACTCTGATACTGCACACACACTAACTGGACAATTCATTAAGCACATCATCTAATAAAGTCCAACATAAAAGCTGCGTTGTACAAAAGTTTGGCTTCACAAGGGTAATGCCACTGTTTTATTTTTGGAGCTGGTTGTAGGTTGCAGCGCTTCATACTAAATGTTTGTGTAATATACGTAGCGTAATGACTACATAAAATCCAATCAGAACGGAATATGTGTGTGTAATGACAGAACCCTGTGTGATTCGTAATGAATGATTCAATAACGTGCATTTCACGCTGCCTACAGGACGGCGCATAAACTGCAGGTCCCAACACTGTGCGTAACGGTGACATCAAGTGGAAGGAATTGTAACTGCATCGTGTTCGAGAAAACAAATTGTAACTGTAATTGACTGTAAGTATGTGACTACTTGTATTAGTCGTAATGTTGTGTTATGTCGACGCGGTGGCAACATGTAAACGTTCGTAAACACTGTGTTCCCCAGCTGTTGTTTTGTTGTTGTCAATAAAGTTCATTCAAAACGGTGACGTCAGGGGTTCCACGTTGGCCCGGACGTGGCAATCTTGCTGTAGTCCTTAGAAATCAACCTCAACGTCAAGCAACAATTGTGCCTCTTTTAGGGGGGGGATTTTCTTTTCTTTTCCCAAACAATCAAACATCACACTCCAGTCATGGGGCTGACCTTATCGTCAGTCTTCGGACGACTTTTTGGCAAAAAACAAATGAGGATTTTAATGGGTGAGTTAAAAAAAGTGTACGGTTGACTGTTAGCTTAGCCACTTGCTAGCTGGCTCTAAAAGGAGCTATAACTTCATAATTTACAAGGTTGAAATTTAGCAAAAATAAATAGCAAGCGCGCAGAACTCAAATACGACGTATGAGAATTTACTGTAAAGGCGTTAAAGTGGTAAAATGACAATTGACGTTTAGCTTGGAAGTCGACGTTTTTTCGACCGTCGCAGGGAAGTAGCATAACTTTACGGTGTCTATATATCTATATACATATCTATATACATATCTATATATGTATATAGATATGTGTATGTATATATATATGTACATATATATTAGATATATGTACATAGTCTTTATAGTTATTTTTTCCCATATTATATAAAAAGTTTTCCACTCAGGTGTAATGTCACGTACCACTCACGCCCATGCAGTTTGAGTCATTTAGCCATATTTTCTATGCATTTCCCAGTTCATCAAAAGCAAGTGTGAAGCCAGAAGACCTCATTTGTTGCAGATGGAGTCAAAATTTTAAAAAAACACCACTTTCAAACGCAAAAGGAGTTTTATTTTCAGTTCCTACTTAAAAACATTTTTTCTGAGACGAGAGAACCACCTTACAGCCTCTGGTGGGATGCTTACTGTATGACACTTGGAAAAAAGCAAGCTGTTTAGTTATATTGCGTAATATCTGACATGTTGTCATCCTGCCATTTTGTAACTTGTCATTTCTTAACATTCCCCCCCCCAACCACCACCCCAACAAGTCGGGCTGGATGCTGCAGGGAAAACAACCATTTTATACAAACTCAAGCTAGGCGAAATTGTAACTACCATCCCCACTATAGGTAAGACATCCTGATTGTATTACCTCAATGATAATTAACGCTGCTTATGACTGTGCATGACCTGTTTTTTCTGTTAAAAGTGTATCATTTTTTTTTGTCAAGGTTTCAATGTGGAGACGGTTGAGTACAAGAACATCAGTTTCACAGTATGGGATGTGGGCGGTCAGGACAAGATCAGACCCCTGTGGAGACATTATTTCCAGAACACACAGGTATGAGGGTAAATCACCATGTGTCCTAGTTGGAGGTATTATAACATACAGCTGTTAAATAGTCATCTCCTGTGAATAGTCTGATTAGTGATGGTTCTGTATCTGTATCCTATTATCTTAGTATCTTATCTGTATCTGTATCTTAATTGTTACTCACAAGTCATTTATAGCACCTGACCTCAATCTTTTCACAGCTAAGACACGTTATCCCTTTAGGTGAACAGCTATCTTATTGCTAGTTTTTATATTTTTCCTAATAAATTAAATTGTGCAAATTGTAGCTCACATTGGTTCATAGATTTTAAAAGATTGCACGCAGCAACACTGCTTTCACTGGATTTAACGTAAAAACAAAACAGGCTACTGTCGGCCGCAGTCACCAAAACAACATCAGCAAACTCAACTGTACTCTTTGCACTGACCCATTCTCCACCGACACACACACACTCTGTTGGTGTAATGGTACATGCTGCTCCCCTTCAAGGGAGAAGGGGCAGGTCCTGAAAAAACTAACAAATATTTTCAACCATCACTAAAAAGGCAGATGAACTCTAATACTTCGAGGAAGATGCATTGTTCCAGAGGAACAGGAGGAAATAAAATTTAAAAAAAAAACAAATACAGTGGTACTACAGTTAACAAACACCGCAGTCAGTCTAATAAGTCTTAACAATTATGTACGCTGTACAACCACTTAGCATCATATAATGCATGTCATAGGTGTCTCACATACTGTACATATCATACAAGTACATTTTGCTTAGTTTGTAGCAGAGATTTGACAGACATGTATTTATAGCAGCATCATCATCATAAGACATGTCATACTCTGCTTATTTTTAACAATATATTCTCAAATAAGCCAAATTTTACCACACAGTTATCACATATTTATACATTATTACTGACTTAGAGTTAATGGACAAGTGATGTGAGTGTTTTTCTGCAGAAAAAAAAACTCTTTTTGCAGAAAAAATTAAATACATTTTTTGAGGGCACCAAAAATTAGCAAATTGGCTGGGATGTGAGTGCTGAATTGCATATATATGCTTTTATCTTGCAGGGCCTCATCTTTGTAGTCGACAGCAATGACCGAGAAAGATTGGCTGAGGCTGCAGATGAACTCTCAAAGATGGTATGTATTGTTGGTGGTCAGAATAAAAATAAAACATTGTTTGGTAACATAAATATCTAAAAAAAAAAAAAAAAAACCCTCTTCTGACCAGTTACATTGAATCTTCATGATGACTGCTTGGCATTAACTAGCCACTGAAATGGTAAAAAAAAACACCAATTTACTGGTTGATGGATGCGTTTTTGTCATAAGAGCAGAAATTGAAAACGGGACATCAACCTTCTGTTTATAATTATGGCAAACCTGTCTTGAAAGACAAGAAAGCCATGGAACTTTGTCTGCATGGAATTAGTGAAGACTTTGACCAGGTAAGGACTCAAGCTATGGTCCTACTGTGTTGTCCAGTCCAATCCAAACAAACTAGGTATTTTGAAGGTACATTTCTGAAAAAAAATATAGACAACCTTTTTTCAGTGTATTCAAACTCTTATTATTCCATGTCAGTACCACTTAGACACATTCTGACTGGATGAATATTTACCTTGTGTGTGCTTTGTGGAAGAGCCCAAATTCATAGCTCTACTCCAAACGGTTCAATGACAGCTTCGTGTTTATCATTTTTTACCCACTTTAGCGCAAAAAATCAACATCCGTGCAAAATTAACATCCTTCATCCATAACTAGTGTACAAAAAGTTGGTCACAGTAAAACAAACATCTGCTAAGTATTGTAACTCTGGAGCCAATTTTACAAAAATCCAGAAAAACAATAGTAGCTCTGGAAGTGATCTGCTTTACTTCATTGAGAGCCCAATGAAGTGTGAAATGGCTGCAACTCTGCGCGCACTTTCAGATAGCACCATGGAATTAGGCAATCCCTATTAGATGCATGTCAATGTCTGGGGTGATTGTCGGTGTCAACTTTTGTTTCTGTGGTTTCAGTTGCAGGAGCAGGAGTTGAAAGACGCAGTCCTGCTCGTGTTTGCCAACAAACAGGACCTCCCCAATGCCCTGTCAGTCAGCGAGGTTGCAAATCAGCTGAGTCTCAACGATCTTCGCAGCAAAAAGGTAAGTCAATACCAATTCAGCAACAAGGTGCATCCGTCCTTCTCCTTACTTTCTGTTTACATTCCCACAGTGGCACGTTGAATCAACCTGCGCTACGCAGGGCACCGGGCTGTACGAAGGATTGGACTGGCTTTCCACAGAGCTCTCCAAGTAGATGGATTGGGCGGATGAGAACGGTGACCTTTTACGGACATTCAATCTGGAAACATTAGGTTTTTCAGTTGCGAACAGTGCTGGAGACCAGTATGATGGTGTTTTTTTAATTGGAGTGGGTGGGACTGAGGGATTGGGGGGTATTGTTATGTCTCCAACTTGCGTTTTGAATCCTTTTCCATTATTGTCAGATATCCTTTTACCTTGCAATGAGTAGTACTTTTGCATTCCATTGTATGAACCGCAATGCAATTTGAATACTTGACTGAGGTGTGGACCAACACAGCAGTGATTTGACTGTGTGAAGTGTTCTTCAACCACAGTGCTTGGATCCAAAAAGAAACATTGTGCCTTCTTTCACCCCTCTTCTTTTTTTACAATCCTGATTAAATGTCTTACCAAGTTACTTTGACATAAACAACCATCATTCATGTTTGTCCAGTCTTAAGAAATTGTTGAATCAGAGAGGGAACATAGCATGATGAAGTAGCATTCAAGGTTTTTGTCGCTATGTAGGCGCCAATGCTTGCTGCTGCGTTTTATAGCAAATACTAATACTAATTACTGAACACAATATTGAAAAACTAGATTCTTGGGGATTTACTTTCCATCATGCTTGCAGACCTGGAATGTTACTCACTGATAATATAAATGTGCTTTCAAATGTTTTGCAAAAACATTGACAATAAAGATTGAAAGATATTTCATTTACCTGCAGTATTATTTGTAATGTTTTTTGTTTGGAGATTCTTTTAATCAGTATGCACTGTCTAAGAGACTAAATGGTTAACAAAAAAATAATGTCAGTTTTGATTGACACAGTGAAAGATGCAATCATTTTAAAGGATCATATGCAAGGCTTCCTTCAGTTCTAGAGAGGGTACCAACATCCCAATGTGCCGCAAGCATTGTATCCCACCTTCTTCCTGCTTTGAGTAAATAAACATCCTGTGTAACACGTATGGGCACAAGTTACAGTGAGGGAAAAAACTATTTGGACCCCAGCTGATTTTGTAAGTTTGGCCATTAACAAAGAAATAATCAGTCTATAATTTCAATGGTAGGTTTATTTGAACACTGAGAGACAACAAAGACAAAAAAATCCAGAAAAAAAGAGTTATCAATTAATTTGCATTTCCGTGAAGGAAATAAGTATTTGATCCCCTATCCGTCAGCAAGATCTCTAGCTCCCAGGTGGATCTTATACAGGTAACGAGCTGACATTGGCAGCCCTCTCAGCTTGTTACCTGTATAAAAGGGACCTGTACACAGATGCAATCAATCAATCCAGATGGCAAACTCTGCATCATGGCCAAGACCAAAGAGCTTTCCAAGGATGTCAGGGACAAGATTGTGGACCTGCACAAGGCTGGAATGGGCTACAAGACCATCGTCAAGCAGCTGGGTGTTAAGGTGACAACAGTTGGTGCAATTATTCGCAAATGGAAGAAACATACATTAACTGCCAATCTCCCTCAGTCTGGAGCTCCATGCAAGATCTCACCTCGTGGTGTTTCAATAATAATGAGAATGGTGAGGAATCAGCCCAGAACCACTCGGGAGGAACTTGTCAATTATCTCAAGGCAGCTGGGACCATAGTCACCACAAAAACATTTGGTAACACACTACGCCGTGAAGGACTGAAATCCTGCTGTGCCCGCGAGGTCCCCCTGCTCAAGAAAGTCCATCTACAGTCCCGTTTGAAGTTTGCCACTGAACATCTGACTGATTCAGAGGAAGACTGGGTAAAAGTGTTGTGGTCAGATGAGACCAAAATTGAGCTCTTTGGCATCAACTCAACTCGCCGTGTTTGGAAGAGGAGGAATGCTGCCTATGACTCCAAAAACACCCTCCCCACCGTCAAATATGGAGGTGGCAACATTATGCTTTGGGGGTGTTTTTCTGCCAAGGGGACAGGACAATTGCACCGCATAAAAGGGAGGATGGATGGGGGCCATATATCGTCAAGTGTTGGGTGAGAACCTCCTTTCCTCAGTCAGGGCATTGAAAATGGGTCGTGGTTGGGTATTCCAGCATGACAATGATCCAAAACACATGGCCAAGGCAACAAAAGATTGGCTCAAGAAGAAGCATACTAAGTTCATGGAGTGGCCTAGTCAGTCTTCAGACCTTAATCCCATAGAAAATCTGTGGAGGGAGCTGAAAGTTTTAGTTGCCAAACATCAGCCACGAAACATTTATGACTTGGAGAGGATCTGCAAAGAGGAGTGGGACTAAATCCCCCCTGAGATGTGTGCAAGCCTTGTGGCCAACTACAAGAAACGCCTGACCTCTGTGATTGCCAACAAAGGTTTTGCCACCAAATACTTTCAAAGGGATCAAATACTTATTTCCTTCATGGAAATGCAAATTAATTGATAACTCTTTGTGAAATGCATTTTTCTGGATTTTTTTTGTCATTGTTGTCTCTCAGTGTTCAAATAAACCCACCATTGAAATTATAGATCATCCTGATCATTCCTTTGTTAGTGGGCAAACTTACAAAATCAGATGGGGTTCAAATCGTTTTTTCCCTCATTGTATGTTGTCAGCTCATGGTAGCAAAGGTAGCTCATTTGGCGAAGTTTAGCTACTCACTTTAGCTATCAACAGTCTATAACAGTGGTGTGAAAAAAATATTTCAGTTCATGCCAGAAACCCTCCAATGTGGCTGAATTACAATAATTTTCCACAGATGAGTGGGCCAAAATTCCTCTACAGCGCTTTAAGAGACTAATTGCAAGTTATCGCAAACGCTTGATTGCAGTTGTTGCTGTTAAGGGTGGCCCAACCAGTTATTAGGTTTAGGCACCTAGGCGCTGTATGAACGCAAGTTATTTTACTGAAATATAGCCCAAGTGGGATAAGCTGAAAGGAAAAGAAGATTATGCAGTAGTTTTTTGTAATTGTGAAATATACAGACATTTTTCTGTTGTTTTAAATTTGTTTTAAATTTAAATTTTATTTTTATGCTGGCATTGTGGTGATGTTCTAATATTTTCTGGTAGAAAAAAATGTCATTTTCAGCTAGTTGCATACAGCCCCATTAACAATACAGGTATATTATTATTGTACTTGTGTAACTACGCTGCATCATACAGAGTTATTAATAACATTTTGATCCTCTCATGACTCTAAAAAAAACAGCATCAAACCATACAAAAAGTCATGTTTGCCTAATGAAGTGTCCAGATATTTAGGTCATGGAGGTATATACAAGTGGAGGTATAAGCAGTATTTAATCGGTCTAATGCATTTATGACAGCTAATCAGGCTTGGTGAAGCTGGGTCACCTCTGACGTGTGTACACTTCACTGTCCATCTATCACCATTGAACACATGTACTCCTCATCACTTTTCTTTGCTTTTTTCGCCCTCTTGGATTGGACTGTAAACAATTCATGTGATTTGTTTGAGAAAGGTAAGTGCTGACAGTATTAGACTGACTCCAGCTAGGTTTCTTGAACAACATGGATATGTCAAAACTAATCAAATTCAGATTTAGACAGGAAAAGAAGCTGATGTTACCGGATGCTCTGCTGGTGCAGGATGCAGAACTTGACCCAGCATGTGCCCGTTCCTCGGCCCGCTTATTCCCAAGCCCGGGAGAACCTGGTGAAGGCAATTCCACCCAAACTGCTGTGTCTGTTGGCCTGCGGGGGAGTAGACTGTCGTTATGAAGGCCCACAGTGTTGGAAAGCAAACCAGCAGGTCATTCGAGGCGTTTTCTCCTCATGGTAAGACTATTTCATTGTAGTCTTGCCAATGCTGTCACACATCAAGTGCATTACTTCAACCCATAAATCCCAGGGTGACTGATGATATCATTGCCATGGCACGACCTTCCACAAGCTTGATTGAGAAGTTCGACATCATAGAACAGTTTCAAAGGTATTGTTCCTTCAATATTTATTTATGTCAAGTACACAAACAGTACACACGTTATCTTCTTTTGTGTGACTTCCTCCAGATTGAATATAAGATCTATCATAAACATGCAAGTACCAGGCGAGCATGCTCACTGTGGACCCACCTTGGACCCTCAAAGTGGCTTCACATATTCCCCTCAGATCTTCATGGAGAATAACAGTGAGACACTTTATATACAGTAGTGTTCAAAATAATGTAAGTCCAGTGTGACTAACCAGATGAATCACTGTTAATAGTATATTTTTATTGCTACAAAGCCAACAAGTTACCAATAGGTGCAGTAGATTCTCAGAAAACAAACAAGACCCAGCATTCATGATATACACGCTCTTAGGGCTGTGCAATTGGGCAATTGGATGAACTCCTGGCTGTCTTTGATCTTTCTGGAGCTAATAATTGGCTGAACCTTTGCCATTCTGGTTATTCTTCCATCCATTTGAGTAATTGTCTTCAGTTTTCTGCATATCATGAATGCTGTGTTTGTTTTCTGGGAATCTACCGCATCTACTGATAACTTGTTTGGCATGTAGCAATAAAAATATACTAATAACAGTGATTAATCTGGTTAGTCATATTGGACTGCTATTATTTTGAACACTACTGTACAAAACAGTACTAGACGTTCTAGTAGACAGTCAGTCAACATTTCATGAGCTTTACCAAGAGCCGGCCCTATCCAAAGGGTGCCCTAAGCAAGATTTTACATAGTGCCATCCATTTGCAAATGATGATTAATCATGATTAATTCTCATTTACAACTATGATTAATCAACTTAAAAGTTTATTTTGATCATTTGACAGCCCAAGTATATAGTTTTTGCAAAGTGTCAATGTAGTTCATGAAGTACCTAGAGGTATTGTGTGCGAACTGTGTGGTTATTTCATCCGCACTTAGAAGTCTTGTTATATCAGAGCAAAAATGTAGCGTACCTGGGCTGTGCTCACATTTGTAGATATCCATATGTTAATTTGATGACGTGTTATCTTACAAATGAAAGACAACAGTACAAATGATGTCATTTAATGTCTTCTGTAAGCATACATAAATCGCTGATGGGGGTTATGTAAAATTTTGCTCAGCGCACCACTTTGGGAAGGGACTCTTGAGCAAGATGGTGTGGAATGGAATGATTTCATGTTCTTTGTGTGAACAATTGCAGTTTACTTTTACAACTTTGGGATGCCAGATTTCGGTGTGTCCTCCCTCGTTGGCATAATAGATGGAGTAAAAGTGTTGGCCTTTGCTGTGGGTGAGGGGAGGGTCGCCGTGCACTGCCACGCAGGCCTCGGCAGAACAGGTTTGGGTGAAGATTGCATCGCTAGAGTCGTAGTGCGCGGCGTCTTACACAATAAATACACCTCTTTCTGATGACTGCTCCACAGGTGTCCTGATAGCCTGCTACCTAATCTACACGGTACGGATCAGTCCCAGTGAGGCCGTTCAGTTTGTCCGCATCAAGAGGCCGCGCTCCATCCAAACGCGAGCTCAGATCAGTCAGGTGTTTGACTTTGCTCGCCTGCTCAGTACACAACTGGTTCAGTATCCAGACCTCAACTTGAGATACGGAGCCCCTGTCAGCCTGCAGCACCATCTTAACCGCCAGGCTTTACTGCTGCATGGCCAGGAGGCACGCACCCTCAGATATACACCAAAGGTCAGAACTTAAACATTTTCCATGTCACTGAATGTCACTCACCCACCATCTTGTTATCAGGTGGTGTACCTGCTGTGCATGCGCCTCTTCTGCTTGGCGCTGGGTGTCCCTGCAGCTCCAGATATGAACGCTGAATTGGAGAAGAGGTCAGCCCTGAGGGTCCTGAGCAGGACAGTGAGGGAAACGCTTGTGTCCAAACAGTACTTGCCCTTGCTGAGGGAAAATCACCAGAGGCAAAAACTGGGTTTGGGCTCAGTGTGCTCCTGGGATGAGCCGTTGGAATTCTTGGAGAGGAAGAGGGACCTGCTGCTGGACAAACGATGCTACAGTGACTCTGACCTCAGCAAGATGGCGGTAAATGCAACTGAGAATTTGACCAAAATGTTACTGATACAAACTCAAGTAAAAATCTTCCGGCTGAAGAGTCTCATCAGGCATGATCTCAGTTTAGCGAGCATATAAAAGAGTAACTCCACAAATGGGTCCTTATTTGTACATTTTGTGATGCTTGATTGTAAATGCCACCAGCAGAATAAGGTCACGGTGAAAGGAAAATGTGGTGACAACCCTAGAGGAAGTAGAACTTGATGCAGGGATTAAAAGTGGTACACATCCTGTCCTGGTGTAACGCAATGCAGGCGTGCACCTACCTACTTTTTGAGGGGTATACTGTATACGTGTATAAATCTTTATATTGGACTTTTATTATAGACTTAGTTACTACTTTTTGGGGTCACTAAGTTGTGACCCACTTTATTTAAGTCAGACAAAGCACATTTTTAATAGCCTATGTCATCTTTTTAAATATTAATAGACTTAATTTTATGTATAAAGTGCACTTAGAGGAATTTATTAAGACGCTTTATAAGGGAATGAGGAGAAAGATGATAACTTCATTCATACAAATAATGCATACATTTAAATTAAATCTCAAAAGTGCACTAAATAAGACCACAAAATCCGATATTTTACTTAGAACTGTGCAATGTGTATATACGAGGAAGGAAGATGACAAATGTATTGTTCAGTTTTACTTCAAAATAAAAAGTTCCACATTGGCTGTATATATATTATATATATATAATAAGAGAGGAGGAGAGATGAAGGAGCATATCACATACACGTGCACAAACAGCTGTTAAATACATTTCCCCCGCAGCTTTGGCACCCCCTTTAGTGCATGCATAACCATTTTTTGCACTACTGCTGACTGGGGCTTGAACTGCATTCACAAATTCCCACAACATGCTACAATGAGCAGCGCAAGGCAACAAGTGAAAAGCTCCAGTTATCAACTCAACCAACTCTTAAAGCATGAGGAGCGTGTGAAATACCAACCTACATTTGCACAGCCACACCAGCTGCTGTGCGTTACACTGGCTTCTCAGTACAATATAATTAATTAGCGTTCAGTCAGCTACGTTATGTTTTATTATTAACAGTTAGCTTCTTTTTAAGTTTTAGGACAGTTAAGAATGTTATAATGCTATTGCTACACAGTAAATTAAGTGTTTAATGATGTGGGTCATTCTGTGGAATGGATTGTTTGTATTTCCATTGTGTTTTGTCCCTCAGGATCTGGAGATGAGTCCATGCGGTGCTCCCATGTTCGGGAATGGGGGTCCCTGGTGTGCACAAGATGCCATAGGACTTGATCTGAGACCATTTAGGTCCAAGACTGGCCCCCTTTCACCACACATGATCAACAAGAACCGGTCTTATCCATGCGATATGCAACCAAGCAGCCACTCTGCCAAGAGGTCAAAATGCACAGTTAAAAAGATTCTATCCAAGTACAGCTCCAACATTGAGGTAAATAATAATAACAATTGGAAAAAGTTGAATGCTCTAAAACTAGATTCTTCAACAGCTGCACAGAACATTTAATGATGCGTGCCCAACCTCTGTGGCCCGTGTCATTGCCAAAGCAATGGCACATCAAGGTCCACCGGGAGAAGCCGTCCTGCAGCGATCATCTCTGCTGCAGGTGCAACTTGCCTACTACATACTAGAACCTTCTGTGTAATGTTCAAGATATTTAGTTCACTCACCTTCCCAACAGGAGGAGCTGAACAGCAGTGAATGTGGCTGGGCTCTCGTGGTGACTGAATCGGATCCTCATGTTCTCACGTGTCTGCTGTGGACCTGGCTGGAGAAGCTGAAGGTCAGTGGACGCTATCATGGCAACGCTCAAATGTTATCCTAACCAATGCTGCCTCAATCTTTACACAGGAGCCTATTCTTAGCGCTGATGATATAGCAAAGCTGTGTTGTGCAGGAAACAACAACAAGCCTCTTGGTATGCTCAAGAAGGTAAAGAAGGATCCTTAAAATTCTTGTTAATGTTGAAGGAGAGATGCTTGATATTGGCTTCCTTACCGATATCCAGTTCATCCATATTGTCCAGCACTTTATTTCCAATACCAATAAAGACAGCAGCTCTTCCTTTGAACTAATGTGCGGTCACATCTTGGGTAACGAATGAACACATTATGCTTCTTTTATTGTGATGCCACTGAATGCATTTCACAAACAAAACAGTTATAGGAGAAAGTGGCAGATTTATATTGTTTTCAATAAAATACTTACTCAAAAAAAGTCATGACCAGTAGTTAATTAAAATGACACATTCTCCTACAATCAACAAGTAAGACAGGTTAATACACTAATAATTATTCAATTAAATATGAAATATACTCTTTGGAAAGCTGCACATTTGTGTGTGGCACAAGCATCCTTACAAAGACAAAGTATGAAACTAATACAATCAGTGAAATTATACACTGGGCTCATTTGGCATGTCACGCATGAAGTCAGCAAGAACGAAACATATTAGAATTAGACAAACTCTTCCTCAACCAGCCCTTTCATTGCAAATTTCATATTTACAATCCAAAAACCAGACTAATCCAGGCGGTTCATTTCCTGTATGACCGGTGTCAGAATTTGGTTTGCATTGCCGGCAAAAGGCCGGACCCGTTTCCATTGAGGGTTGAGCTCCGCCAGGGCTGCCCTTTGTCACCGATTCTGTTCACTACTTTCATGGACAGAATTTCTAGGCGTAGCCAGGGCGTCGAGGGGTTTCAGTTTGGTGGCCGCAGGATTCGATCTCTGCTTTTTGCAGATGATGTGGTCCTGTTGGCTTCATCGAGCAGTGACCTTCAACTCTCACTGGATCGGTTCACAGCTGAGTGTGAAGCGGCTGGGATGAAAATCAGCACCTCCAAGTCCGAGTCCATGGTTCTCGCCCGGGAAAGGGTGGAGTGCCATCTCCGGGTCGGAAATAAGGTCCTGCCTCAAGTGGAGGAGTTTAAGTACCTCGGGGTCTTGTTCACGAGTGATGGAAGGATGGAACGCGAAATGGAAAGGCGGATTGGTGCAGCGTCTGCAGTGATGCGGACTCTGCACTGGTCTGTCGTGGTGAAGAGAGAGCTGAGCCAAAAGGCAAAGCTCTCGATTTACCGGTCGATCTACGTTCCTACCCTCACCTATGGTCATGAGCTTTGGGTAGTGACCGAAAGGACAAGATCGCGGGTACAAGCGGCCGAAATGAGTTTTCTCCGCAGGGTGGCTGGGCTCTCCCTTAGAGATAGGGTGAGAAGCACTGTCATCCAGGAGAGACTCGGAGTAGAACCGCTGCTCCTCCGCATTGAGAGGAGTCAGATGAGGTGGCTCGTGCATCTGGTTAGGATGCCTCCCGAACGCCTTCCTGGGGAGGTGTTCTGGGCACGTCCAACCGGTAGGAGGCCTCGGGGAAGACCCAGGACACGTTGGAGAGACTATGTCTCTCAGCTGGCCTGAGAACGCCTCGGCATCCGCTGGAAAGAGCTAGACGAAGTGGCCGGGGAGAGGGACCTCTGGGCTTCCCTGCTTAGATTGCTGCCCCCGTGACCCGACCTCGGATAAGCTGAAGAAAATGAATGGATGATGGAATCTAAAGACCTGCAAGCTTGTTACTTCATCGCTCACTCGCCAGTATCATTAGCCGCAGAAAATCTGATACAGATATGAACTGATTTTTATGCCATTATCATAAGTTCCCTAGTTGAGAGTCAAGGAACGGAATGGCTTGATTATTGAGTATTACACCCTCACTTCCTTTCTTTATTTGTTTTAGCTTGAAATCCCCCAGAAATCTCACACCATTTATGAAAGGACTTCAATCGCTTGTCATCATGTCTTTCTAGTCACAGAGACACACCATATACTGTCTGTTGACCTGTGTGAGCACAGTCACCCGCCTATGTCCACACAAAGAAGATGCGGTGTTGCTTCGACTAATACAAGCACTGACAAAGGTAAGAGGATACAGTCGTGGGAAAAAGTGTTTAGCCTCTTCCGGATTTATTTTTATTGTTGTATGTTTGTTACACTTAAATAATTCAGATCATCCAACTAATTTAAATATTAGTCAACGACAACACAACTGAACACAAAATGCAGTTTTAAAATGAAACGTTTCATTATTAAGGGAGAAAAAATCCAAACCTACATGGCTCTGCGTGAAAAAGTGATTGCCTTTTACACCTATAATTGGTTGGGCCACCCTTAGCAGCAACATCTGCAATCAAGCATTTGCGGTAACTTGCAATAAGTTTTTGCACTGTGGAGGAATTTTGGCCGGCCTGTCTTTGCAGAATTGTTGTCAGAGGAGGGTTTCCAGCATGAACCGCAATTTTAAGGTCATGCAAGAGCATCTCAATAGGATCCTGGTCAGGACTTTGTTTAAGCATTTCCATGGCCTTTCCTTTTGTTTTTCTTCAGTAATTCAGGTGTTTGATTTGGATGATTATCCTGCTGCAGAACCCAAGTTTGTTATAGCTTGAGGTCACAAACAGATGGCCCAACATCCTCCTTCAGAATGTTTTGATAAACAGCAGAATTTGTGGTTCCATTTATCACAGCAAATCTTCCAGGTCCTGAAGCAGCAAAACAGCCCCAGACCATCACACTACCACCACCATATTTTACTGTTGCTATGATGTTCTTTTTCTGAAATTGCATAACTTTTACGCCAGATGTAATGTGTCACATACCATCCAAAAAATTTCACTTTAGTCTCTTGAGACCTCAAAGTTTTTTCGCAAAGGTTTTTTGGATCATCAAAGTGTCAAAATTGAGACCAGCCGTTTTTGTTCAGCAGTGGTTTTGGTATTGGAACCGTGCCACACAAGCCTTTTTTGCCCAGTGTCTTTCTTATGGTGGAGTCACGAACACTGACCTTAACCGAGACAAGTGAGGCCTGCAGTTCTTTGGATGTTGCTGTGGGGTCTTTTGTGGTCTCTTGGATGAGTCGTCGTGGCGTTCTTGGAGTGATTTTGGTTGGTCAGTCACTCCTGGGAAGGTTCACCACAATTCCATGTTTTCACCAAGTGTGGGTAATGGCTCTCACTGTAGTTTGCTGGCGTCCAAAGCTTTAGAAATGGATTAATAACCTTTTCCAGACTGGTAGATTTCAATTAACCTAAGGTAAGTTTTAACAGGGGGCACAATCACTTTTTCACACAGGGCCATGTAGGTTTGGATTTTTTGTCTCGCTTAATAATGAAACGTTTCATTTAAAAACTGCATTTTGTGTTCAGTTGTGTTGTCATTGACTAATATTTAATTTTGTTTGATGATCTGAAACATTTACTTGTGACAACAAAAAAGAAATCAGGAAGGAGGCAAACAAACAAATCATACCACTGTGCTCCTCTTAGAATCTAGACAGTGAGTTAATAATAACATGGACTATTTGTCTTAACAGAAGCCTCAAGAGGACATCGCGAGCTTTTCAAGTTTATTGAAAATTCTGAGGTGCAATTTAAGAAAAACTTTTCACAACAGTTACGTGACATGGGCCTGGAGGCACAATGCTACATTTTGAAGAAAACTATTTGGTTTTGGTCATAAAGGCAAAAGACTTGGTTAATGATGAATAAATAAATAAAGTGCATGTGTGGTTGAATGAAAATGGGGTACTGAATAAGAACTATGGCATTGATGTTAATGGAAATTGTTGATTGCAATGTTGAAACAGGAAAGACAGGGTCAAAAAACGTTTTGAGTAAGCAGTGTTTCGAGTGCGGCCACGCATCTGGGTTCAGCATGGCCTTAGTGCATAAACAAGCGGCTGTATTGGCAAAGGCTGCAACTTTAATAAGGAAACATGACATCAAGGAATGGGGGCAGAGACACAGCTGCCAAAAGAAAAATGAAAAGGGAATACAGTTGTCACTCGCAATATGGCGGTTTTTCAAAAGTTTATTCATTAACTACAAAAGCGCTCGGAGAGCACAGACCTCCACCAAGCGTCATAGTTCCCCCATGTTGTGATCCATCATAGTCTGTCGTGGCCAAGTCACATGCAGAGATGTCACCTTTTTTACCAGCCACTTTGGTGCAAATCCTTTTTTTTCCCAAAGTCATCTCTGGTAGACATGAAGAGATTATTGCACTTTTTTTTTTTCTTTCTCACAAACAAATTAGCTCTAAGAGCATCCCTCCCTCGTCCCTTCCCATGTTCGGTGTGGGCACAGAGACGCCGCCACACATTTTGACCAGCGACATTCGCCTTTAAGAGAAAGAAAGATGGAGAAAGAACTAACTTGCTTTGTTTCAAAGAGCCGATTTCATTTGCGCCCGACACATATTTAGATCACGTTTCTTTTCACTGACTAAATACAGACTGTTATGCCAGCACTCTTTTTCTGTCTCAGTTGTCTTATTTTATAAAAAATAAAAATAAAGCAATTCAAAATACATTCATTGTATTTGTCGATTGTTACACTGCCAAAATGCCATCTTATTTGGTAAACACTAAACAGTGCTTATGACTTGTAAGAACTGAAAAATGTCAAGCCTGTGACTTCACTCGACCGGTCTTGTCTTGTCTTGAGACTTACTTCCATTCCTTTCCAGTTTATTTCAAGGAACAGCAGCTCTACTCTGAGCCCCTCCCAGATGACTGAGCTCCTCACCTTCTCGCTCAGGGTGGAGACCTACAAACACTTTCACTGACCTCTGTCACTATTGATCTGCATGGGTGCATGCACTGTCTTGGCTGCCTGTCAACAGCTTACTTGGTAGAGTGGAGTATTACAAAGGCACACCCTTGGGTTATTGGTTCAAACGTGGCTCGATTTATCTTTTAAGACAACACATTAAATACTATGATTCGTTGTGCCTTTTGACGATCATCCTACCGAGCTATCACTATCCGCTTGGAAGATTGTTGAGGCCACGTGCTGAAATCCTTAGGATGTTTGCTCAAACCTGGCTTGAAGGGTATTTATTTTTACAGAATTTCCATTGTGAACAACTGTTTCCAAAGGTCTATAAACAAGCACGATTCAATTAAAGAAAACTAACAGACCTGCAAATGAGCAATCACACAAGCAACACTGGTAAGAAATTAACTCTGAACAGAACAGAGGTATTGTTTAAACAGCAGTACTGACAATGTGTTTCAAGGGAGGAGGTTGAAGTTTCTGGTTTAAATCTGGCTTGAAGAACAATTTACAAAATTTGCCCTTATTCCCTTGTGGGAGTCCCTCTTTTATTATACCCAGAAACAGCTGTGCACATTCCTCCATGGTTACGGAATAATTGGATGACAACTAGCTAACCAGACAGATTCATATCATCTGGCATGTGTTAGACTTTAGAAAATTGTTATCTTTTAAAGCAAAGCTAGGTAGTAATTATATTTCCATCAATTTGCAGTTTAGGACACAAATCTAAGGAATTCTTTATAGTAAACCATCTTGTAGAAGGAGTGTTTATTTACACAAGTTACATACAGAACCATCTGTGTTATTTACAAATGTACAATCAAGCATACTTACAGGATATATACACTTTGCATATACAGCAAACTCTGTCTCAATTCATAGCAAGAAATTTTCAAAATGTTCTTGAGTTTTGGCATGATCAAATTTCAAAAATGGGAGGCGGCGTGTACGATAGAAAACCTACAATGCGATTGGGGAGACCCAACTTGGAGAAAACGTCCACCGCCCTCATGCCCAGGATCCTCCTCAAAGCCACCCGGCTGATCTGCTGGAGACTAAGAGGCGTGTCTGAGGAAGACAAAACAATTACAATCAATACTTGCACAATCTAATATCACATATAATTATCATGGTTTATATCTTGACGTGCTTTTATTTTCTCTGTACTTCAGGCAGCTTGGCTGGGTAATGGTTTAATTTTATTTGAACATGCGTATAAATTACATTGGAATACATCACTTAATACAATTGGCAGTTCCACATGTCCAAAAGGAGTAAGAAGAAGCAAAGCTTATTTAATCTTACCCCCGTGGGATTTCTCCTATTTGAATACATTTGTAGACTTGCTGCAGTTAGTAAGTTTAAAATGCATAAGTAAGGTAATGTGACAGTGTGTTAATAGTAGTCTACGAAAGTAAATAAATTCTATTGCAGTCCTTATGAATGATAATCATAATAAATAATAATAGTAATGAGTGGAATATAAACAAATAGAACAGAACATAGTTGTAGTGCAGACAATGTGCTCACTATGAATGAAAGTTAGTGATAAGGTAAAAGACAGCATTGACAATCAAACAGGCAATTTACTCTCAGAGGAGTGAGGAGTTATTCGGTGTAGTAGTGAGTAGACATATTATTGGATGTACACAATAGTTCAGGACTCTTCTTGCTTGTATTTTGTAAACATCAACTGTTTGTAATGTTTCTTGAAATCACTCATTGTAGAGCTTTGTTTTAATTCTTTACTTAATCAATTCTGTAGTTTGATGCCACATATCAAAGTACTAAAGGTTTTTAGCCTTGATCTTGCATATTTGTGTTTTAAGTTTACTTTATTTCTATGATCATATTTCACATCTCTTGTTGAGAAAAATTGTATGACATTCTTTGGTAACTGGTTGTTGTTTGCTTTATGCATCATTTTGGCAGTTTTAAGGTTTACCATCATCAGCAAATTTTCATAATTGTGATTTTTGAAATAGTGGATTTGTGTTTTCCCTATACGCCGCAGTATTGCTTATTCTAATTGATCTTTTTGGCAGTACATTAAACGAGTGAAGTGTACTTTTGTAGTTATTTCCCCTTATCTCCACACAATAAGTTAGGTATGGTAACACCAGAGAACAATAAAGAGTTTGGAGTGATTTTTGATCCAAGACAAATTTTATTTTATTCAAGTATTTCTTGCTACTTTATGTTGTATGTTTTTGATGTGAGGTTTCCAACTCATTCTGTCATCAATTATGACTCCCAAAAATGTATGTTTATTTACCGTTTAAATTTCCTCAATTTGAATTTTCTCTCAAGTATCTCTTCTGCTAATACCAAATAGCATAATTTTAATTTTACTTAGATTCAAGGATAATCTGTTTTTTTCAAACCATTTTATTAGTATAATAATTCCATTGGAAACTTTTCTTATTAGCTCTTGTGTGTTTTCTCCAGAGCAAAAAGCAGTGATATCATCATTTAGGTTTTTTGTCACTTTGCAGATGTCGTTAATGTATAGGTTAAACCTTTTTGGTCCCAGTATTGACCCATGTGGTACGCCACATAATATATTTAAACTTGCAGATGTATATTCTCCTAGATTCACATCTTGCTTTCTGTTTGTAGGTAGCTTTTAACCCAATTCAGAACTAACTCTCTGATTTTATACCTTTGTAATTTTGTAATTAGGATGTTGTGATTGATTGTATTAATAGCTTTTGTTAAATCCATGAATACTGTGGCTGCACACTTTCTACGGTCTATAGCATTAGTAATTTTCTCTGTGATTTCAATCAGTACCATAAAAGTGGAAATATTAGCTGTGTATTCGTATTGGCTGTCCGCAAGTATGTCATTTTTATTGAGAAATTTGACCAACCTATGGTTGAATTACTTTTCGATGATTTTGGAAAATTATGGTAATAATGAAACTGATCGGTTGTTTTGTGAACTGATTTGATTTTATTCATTTTTGAAGATTGGAACTACATTAGCTGTTAGTTGTGTAGTCTTTTGAATGTTCTTTTGTCCTCCATCTTTTTTTTTGTAGCTTGTATTGTAAATTGTAAACAGTGAAAGATGGTCACTGATGTCATTAATTAAAAGGCCACTAGTTGCTGGGAGCTGGACAGCGAGGACGCAATTAGCAATCTATGCCATTCAAAGGCAAGTTTTCCTAAATCACGGGTGTCTAATGTAGGGGAACACGTTTTCATTTTTGGCGTATTTTAAAACTAAAATTAATTTTACGACAATAATAATGATGCTACTGAGCAGGTTTGGGGGGATAATGTCTGGGCCCCTAAAATATTTACATTTTGTATATTAAAATCTGTAAATTTAGCAAATATCAAAAGGGCCTCACAACCTTACATTTTTCTACATGGATCCCTCTGTGGAAAAGGTTGGACTCCCCTTGCTGTGAACTTACCTTCATAAAACTGGCAGCAAAGGTAGGAAGGCGATCCGACACTGGTGTACTGGATGGGCTTCTTGTTCAAGTTGTCTCTGGCGTACAAGTTGGCGCCAAACTCCACAAGCAGCTCGATCAAGTGGACATTCCTTGCTTTGGCCGCATGATGGAGGGCGGTCTCATGCAGCTTGGCAGCGTTCACATTCGCACCTTGACAGAAAAGATGTAGAGGAAATGAAAGTTAAATAAAAATTATAACAGCTTTATATAGGTGCCAATGCATGATTATTAGACATTTTTGAATATTCCTTTCATTACTGAACAGCTACGGCACTGTTGGTCAATCCAAAATGTTAATATATCACAAAGAGAAAGTTGTGTTAATTGGAAGTAGGCTAATTGATGAGAGGTTGTTAATCCCCCCCCCCAGTTTTATTATATTATTAATTTTAATGATGTATAATTTAATGATGAGTATGTGTAAAGGAAAATGTCGCACTTTGACCACATGGCCAGTATATTGCACAACACAGCAATACCAGAACCAATGTTGTAATTGCGGTAAGGATCAAACTGCTTGAACTTAGAACCTCCTCAAAATCCAACATTGCAAAAAGTAAATTCTTGCCATTTTTCAACTGGTCTTTAAAATTTATAGTATAGATAAAGCTGGATAAAGCCTAATAATTTTGCACGCAGCTAGTTGTAGAATTTATGATATAGCTAAAATAATGACTTGCCCGCATTGAGGAGAACTTTAGCGCAGGAATAATGTTGCCTGGCGCAGGCAACATGGAGTGGCGTGCCGTAATGGCAGTCGTGAGCCTCCATGAAGGCTCCTTGGTCGATCATTAGCTGGACACAATCGGAATTGCCTGTGGATACACAAGCCAAAATATTAGTGCACAATGTAATGAGATCCAACAATGCTCTTTTTTGTTATGAAAGCTTCTAAATTAGATATCACTGAAAGATGTGGATGTACCTAATGTCGTAGCCAGCGATGTTTTGATTTTTTTGACAAGACCCACCTCCCATGCATGCCTCATGAAGCGGTGAGAAGGTGAACAGCGGGGGATTGACAGTCGCTCCATACTCCAGCAGCAGCTTCACACACTCCAGACTGCCAGCAGCGCAAGCATCGCACAGCGGCGTGCTTCCGTCTATGTTACGAGCATCCACCTATTGGGAGCACAGAGCATAAGAGGACGCCGAGGGAAGCCGCCTCACGTCAAATGTCTTACCTGTGCCCCAGCATCCAGCAGTAATCTGACGCACTGGGTGTGGCCCTGTATGCACGCCTCGTGTAAGGGTGTGATGGAGTCCACTGCCACCATGTTCACAGCCGCACCGCTTTCAATTAGCTGCTGCAGCTGGACCGCTCTACCTTGTGCAGCCGCCTCGTGGACCGCAGACCGGTCCGTCCAGAATCCAAGACCATGGGCTTTAAATATGCAAGACGATTTTGTCATTAAAACATACAGAAATTTTGCCCCAAACTAATAGGTACACTTACATATCTAAGGAGTTCTACAGCAAAAAGTCTCCCCTTACAAATATAATATAATAATTCTTTTTTGATTGATTATATTTTTGTTATTCTTCTGGATCTAACATACAAAGGGGTCACACAGACAAAAAAAAACCAAAGTTGTAATCATGAGAATAAAGTACAGTATGTATTAGTAGAAAGGTCATTTTAATTGACTTTATTGGTTGTAGCCTACAATGTCATAATAAGGCCACACAGACAAAAAACAAACAGAATAAAGGTATAATTATAACAATAAAGTTTAAATATGAGGAGAAAAAAGTCATTCCAAATTCATATTGTTTATGTTGAAATTTTGAGATTCACTTCATATCTTCTTGTGACACTTTATTTGAGAAATATTTTTTTTGTTTGTTTCATTACAACTTTATTCTTGACAAATATGACTATTCCTGTAACATTACAACTTTTTCCCTGAAAAAATATGTTTGTCTTGTTATTGTAACATTTCAACTTTCTCAGTTAAAAAAAAAAAAATGTTGTAACATTACAACTATTCTTGGAAAAAAAATGTTTGTCTTGTAATGTTTTTGACACATTTTTTTCATGAAAAAAATATTATATTCCTGTAACATTTTTTATTTGGATATTGCAGCTTTATTGTTGTAACATAACTATATTTAATGTAACATTAAAATTGTTGTTTTGAACTATCGTAACATCGCAATTTTTTTCTGAAAAGTAAAACATTGCAACTTTTTTAACATAACCTTGCGTCAGTGGCAACATGTAGCTTAGAGCTGTGATTGGTTGGCTCCGGTTTGGCGCCAGTTTATCCAAAAAAATCCACCGAAAGAATGAACAAATAAATTGCGGAGCATACAATAAAACTACTAATACACAGGAAGTCTATTAGCTGCTCGATGAGAGTTGTGGTTGCTGATACTCAGGAAAACACTGCCCCTACCGTTTTGCTAGATAATTGCACGTCGCAAGCTCAGCCCCCGCCTGAGCGGATACTGTAACTGAACCAAGACGATTTGCTTTTGCACGCTTTAGCCTGAAGCGTAATCATTAGTCTCATACCCACCTGCTAGCATGCTAACGCTGCTCTAACTTCGCATTTCATACACAGAAAACAATATTAGCCGCAGAAAACGATCCCACAAGTATTGTACTAAAACTGTCATAAAGCCTTCTTTCGCCCAACAATTGGTCACCGAGCGTTTAAGCTACTTACCGATGTCTCCATACAAAGACGGTCTGCTACGCGTTATCTCCATTTTGTCCGAACCGTCGTCTTGTAAAGTTGACGACGACAGCAATATTTAGCAAGGTATAAAACTCATTTTGAGCCAAAAATGTGTCAAGTGACGGAGCGCCATGACTCTCGAACACTCAAATCGAGGCAGTTAAATGTATGGAGGTGCTAGGAGAGCGAAAACCGCTCAAGCGACACGACCGCAAGAGATAGTGGGAAATGTAGTCGACCTGAGTTAACCTCTGGTGAGCTGGGAGCGCTTCAAACATATTCTACTGCCAGATTTAAAACAGTATGATACGATGTTTCACGTGGGATACAATCTTTTCAAGTAGGCGAACACGATCTAGTAAATGTAAATTCCAAAAAGGGTTACAGTTGTACAAAAGAGTTAAGTTAAAGCACATAGGCTCATTGGACATTTTGGTACATGCTGGTGGTAAGTGAAAGACACTCTTGATGTCCTTAGGCTGTTTGTCGCATTCTGTCATTTTTTCCTAATTGAAGCAGTTTTGCATGTATTATATGTATATACAGTATACAGGTGCTGCTCAGAAAATTAAAATATCATGAAACAAAATAACAGCAGTCCAATGTGACAAACCAGATTAATCACTGTTATTAGTATATTTGTATTGATACTTGTCAAACAAGTTACCAGTAGGTGCTGTATATTCTCAGAAAACAAACAAGACCCAGATGATATGCATACTTTTAAGGCTGTGCAATTGTGCAATTAGTTGAAAGAGGTGTGTGGCCGTGTGGCATTCAATCAGTGATTGATTTTGTGAAAGAACAGGTGTGAATCAGGTGGTCTCTATTTAAAAAAAAAACAGCAAATGCATTTCTCTTTGAAGGACTGAGGAAAATGGGTCATTAAAGACATTGTTCAGAAGAACAGTGTGCTTTGAGTAAACATTTGATTGGAGAGGCGAAAAATTGTGAAAAAGTGCAAAATATGTTTGGCTGTTCAGCTAAAATGATCTCCAATGCCTTAAAATGGAGAGCAAAACCAGAAAAACGTGGCAGAAAATGAAAGACAACTACGAAAGTGGATCAAGGATCAAGGATGGACAGAGGACAGTCTGGAGTTACCTATAAGTGCTGTGACAGAAGACATCTGTGTGAAGCTCATCTTTTTACAAGCATCTCCCGCAAAGTCCCTCTATTACACATGTGTCAGACTCGTGCCCTGGAGGGCCGAGACACTGCAGGTTTTCCGTCCAACCGGATTCTCCTGCTCACCCATGCCTAAAAAGGGCACGTGCAGAAGAGGTTACAATTTGCCAAAGAACTCATTCATTGGCCTCAAGAGAAATTGAGGAACACATTTTGTACTACTACAAAACTAAAAACACAAAACCACAAAACTACAAAACTACTGAAACTGCTGGCCCCGCGACCCGGACCCGGATAGGTGGAAGAAAATTAAATTTTGTGGACTGATGAGTGTAAAATTGTTTTTTTTTTTAGTCCAAGGGCCGCAGACAGTTTGGAAGACAACCCCCAAACTCTGACACATGCACAGTGAAGACAGTGAAGCATGGTGGTGCAAGCATCATGATAAGGGCACGTTTCTCCTACTATGGTGTTGGGCATATTTATCACACAGGGATCATGGGTCAGTTTGCATATGTCAAAATACTCAGGTCATGTTGCCTTATGCTGAAGAGAACATGCCCTTGAAATGACCCCAAACACACTAGTAAACCAGAAACATTTTGGTTCCAAACCAACATAAGTAATGTTATGGTGTGGCCATCTCAATCCCCGGACCTTAATGCAATGGAGAACTTGTGGGGTGACATCAAAAGTGCTGTTTCTGAAGCAAAACCAAGAAATGTCAATGAATTGTGGAATGTCGTTAAAGAATCTTGGAGTGGAATAACACCTGAAAATTGCCAAAAGTTGGCTGACTCCACACAAATGTGAAGCAGTTATAAAAAACTGTGGTCATACAACTAAATATTAGTTTAGTGAGTCAAAGGATTGCCAAGTCCTAGAAACAAAAAAGTTTTGAGTTTGTAAAGTCAATGGCAGACATTGCTATTTTTTAACACCCCTCTTTCAATGAATTGCCCAATTGCCCAGCCTTACGAGCAAGCATATCATAAATGCTTGGTCCTGTTTGTTTTCTGAGAATCTACTGCACCGACTGGTAACTTGTTTGCCATGTAGCATTAAAAATATACAGTGATTAATCTGGTTAGTGACATTGCACTGCTATTATTTTGAACACTACTGTAGATGCATTGCACACAGTCTGAATTATTCCAAGTGTATTTTTTTTAATTTTGATGATTATAACTGACAGCTAATGAAAACCACAAATTCAGTATCTCAGAAAGTTAGAACATCGCGAAAAGGTTCAATAGTGAAGACACCTCGTGGGCCATTCTAATCAGCTAATAGACTCAAAACACTTACAAAGGCCTTTAAATGATCTCTCACTCTAGTCTTGTAGGCTACACAATCATGGAGAAGACCGCTGACTTGACAGTTGCCCAAAAGACGACCATTGACACCTTGCACAAGGAGGTCATTGATAAAGACACTGGCTGTTCACAGAGCTCTGTGTCCAAGCATATTAACAGAAAGTTGCAGGGAAGAAAAATATGTTAAAAAAAAAAGAAAGGAAATAGTGATAACCACACCCTGGAGAGGATTGTGAAACAAAATCCATTCAGAAATTTGGAGGAAATTCACAGAGTGGACTACTCAAATAGTGCACTCATTCTACTTATTCATGTTCATACTTTTCAGTTGGCCAACATTTCTAAAATCATTTTTAATTGGTCATAAATAATGTTCTAATTTTCTGTGATACTGAATATAATCATTAAATCATCGAATGAAATAAGCATTCGAAATATATGAGTCTGTGTGTGTACACGTTTCACTTTTGGATACAAAACAGTATCCAGGTGTCTTGCATAGCACGAGAAGTCACATGACGTGGATAACATGTCCACTACGCGCCTCGCGTACGCCAGTTCATCGATGTACGCGGATGATTAATGAGCGATACATTTTGGCGTGGACGTGAGAATGACAGCAGACTTGGGAGCGTCAGGCCCTCCGGCGAAATATTGTGCAACTCCCATCGGACTAGACGCCGTACTTTGTGTTTTAGAACTTTCAAGATGGACGATGGCGCCTGGTTTAGTTTCCCTTTCCGTTCCCAAGTCGCCCACTGCTCGAGCGTGAAGCCTCGTCGATTACCTGCCCAGGACTCACTGCCGCTTTCATCGGAATGACGTGTAAGAAGTGACTTTCTTACGTTTTGTTATCGATTTGTTTTGTATGTGCTACGTGGCCTGGATCGGCACTTCCTGGTTGCGAGACCGACGTTTGCGTTTCCCCCCCCCGTCTTAATCTTCTAGGTGAAGAAAGTGAAAGAAGTCGGAAGGATTTATTTGAGTCACACACTTTGACATCATGGTTGAAAAAGGAGCTTTCCGTCGCGGAGTTTGGACACAAGAAGGCTTTTGATACGCTCGGAAATGGAAAGTGGAAGCGATCAGAGTTTAGGTGACCAGCCGCCCTGCTTTCACTTTCGTCTTTTCGCACAAATGTGATTTTTAATGTTTCCTTCTTCACTACACCGCAATGTATGGTCGATTAGGTCACCCTGCTGCGTGGATTGCTCTAAGTCTGTGAATAATTAGGAACAAATATCCGCTTCTAACCTCGTCATTCTCGCCTTTCTGTGTTGCTTCCCTCGCCCCAATTTTAGGTGTTCTAATACCGGTGTGTGAGAATTCTAGTGATTTCAAAAAGAAAATTTTGCTTCCAATCCAAAGTGCGTACTTGTATGAAGAGTCCAAGGAGGCTTTCAAATATCAATTTCCTGTCCTCATTAAGAATCCGGCGTTGGAGAAAAAGGTTAGTCCACTTTTGAATTTGGTTATTAAACATCTGCCATGTCTAGCAGACACTACAGACCGGGGGTTTTCAAAGTGTGAGGCACCGTGCTACAGATAGAAAGAAAAACATTTTCCAAACATGCTCTGCATAATTCAGATGTGTTTAAATGCAGGAAAAGAAAGCCAATTATAGCGGCACTATAATATCTGACAGGACGCTCTGACACACTTTAAAAACCTCCTATTCACATTTACAAACAAATATGATACTTTTAAATACAGTATGTGCAGTGATGTCACACCTGGAACTGTATTTTTGTTTGCTAAACCAGTATGCTGCCTTTCGAGAAAAGAAAAAACAAGCAGGATATACAGAAGAGGATCTGGAGGAGACATATGGCTTTTTGCTGTTTGATGACATCAACAAGGTAGAAGCAAGACACATCTGAGATGAAGTTGTTGAATAAGTCACTTGGTTCATTATTTTCTGACGCTTTTTAAAGGCTAATGCACTCGGGCGCACTGGAGTGCTCACCGGGACAAGCTCCTGTTCAAGTTTAGGAGATCCGTTGAAGGGTAAATTGAATTATTTTGATTGACATGTGTACAAAATGTCATAATTCTGCATAACACAATTCCATTTGGGGGGGGGGGGGTTACGGTAAATAACATAACTTACACATATAAATGAGATTACTTTGAGTTTTTTTTCTGGTAAAATAATGTAATACCTAAATGGACCATGCAATAAGTCCTTTGTGAATACATATGACCGACAATAACAAGTCAAGGTACATGTGCTGGGGAGCCATCGCTGGTAATAAGTCCACTTTGCAGGCTTGTATTGCTATCAAGTTTGTCTTCTTTCCATCTTCTTTCACTGCCATATTAAACTCTGAACAGATGGAATATGGTAATGTGTTAAATTATAGCAGTGAAAGTCAACTTGACATAAACAGTAAAAGTTACCAATTTGAAAGTCTAGAAGATGTATTGAACAGAATAGCTTGGAGCCCCTGTGATTTTTCTACAGGTGGTCCGTGGTTTACGGTGTTCCATGTTAGAATGTTTTGCGGTTAATAATGTCCTCTTATAAATTAATCGTTCAGAATGTGCTCCCATAAATTAATCAAGGGCGTTTTGGTCCGTAAACACAAGACTTGCTCGAGAAGTGGTTACAGTGCACAGCCACAATGTGGAAGAAAAACAATGCTTATTAGTTACCTTTTTCACTTTTCCCAAATGGCAGTGCACCAATGGTAAGAAAAACCATCACCAACATCATAAAAAGCTTCTTTTGTTCCAACCGACCATCATTAAGGATAAAAATGATTTAATGCTAATGAATGCTAGAGCAGTTATGTATTCTGTGCATTGTTACTTGGGGATAGGAGAAAAGGTTCTCTTTCTAGCTTGGGACAATATTCTACAAAGGTAGAAAGTCATGCAAGACAGCCAAGACTTGGTTCTTTTTTTATTACTGTTTCATGTATTTATTGTATTTAATCTTATTACTGTAGTGTAAAAGTCAATTATGTGTTCTGTGTACTGCAAGTGACTCTGTTAATTTAGGTATAATTCTAACTTCCACCAAAACCCGACTTAGATCACAGTCTAGGAATGGAACTTGTTCGTAACTCGAGGACCACCTAGATTCACTACATTGGTCCAGCTTCCTGTTGCTAGGCAGAGTTCAGGAAGCGGTCAGATACCCACAAAGAAAAAGAGTTTATGAACGGAATACCCCACCATTGTTTACTACTTAACCTAAAAACACTGTTTGTGTGTTTTCAGGTGTTTACATATCGATGTACTCTGACTGTTTGGAACCAGAGGGCTTGCATGATCGCAAATCAGGTTACATCGCCATCATCAGGCTAACAACGGTAACAGGAAATTGGGTGGTGTTTAGAATGCATTTCTTGAAATGTAAAGAAATTGATGAGTGATTCGCCATCCTACAGGGAAGAGTTAGAAGAGTTTCTGAGAACCACAGCCAAGATTTAACAGTACCCACTGTGGGATTTGACTGTCACGTGTCTGAAAACTTGGCCTCTGTGTCGCCTCAAACCAGCTTCCGCCTGGCATTTGAGAGAACCCAAGTATTGATCTATATTTGATAGTCACTTTGGATCTGTTTGATGCGGTGATTTGATTAAATAAGACAGTGTGTCTCGTTTCCGTTCTGCAGTGTTACATTTATGAGCTGCTCGACGATGGAAGCAATGAAACGGAACCTTCTCCCAGCTTCACTTGTCCATTTGCTATTGTGGCATTTTCATATACAAACAAAGGAAGGAAAAGACGTTGGACTCCACTGGCGAAAAGGTGAATAAACTGTAAAAATGAATGCAACACAGTGGAACCTCTAAAATGTCCCACAAAAATGTGCTGAAGTCTTGCGGAGGTCTCACAAGACATGCGTATGTTTTAGAAGAACAAGGGCTGAAACAACTGACTTTTTACTTAATTTTTAAGGTGTACATTTCCAGCAATTGTTGGTCAAACCTGAAATTGGCGTTTAATTTTAGAAGTTCCGCTGTACAGGTCACTTGCTGCAATAGTGTAATTTAAATGTAATTTGTTTCCTTTTTCAGAGTGGAAACCCAACTGGGTAAGTAAATTGAGATATAGAGCACTATGGATTGTCACATGGAGATTTAATCAAGTCCTTTTCTTTGTTGATCACAGGCAGGCAACCTCGTGACCTCATCTCATCTAAAATGTTCAGAATTCTGCCAGTCCTAAGCTATGCAGGAGGTGAATTTGAGAAAAAAAAAACTGATGCGAACAAAGGACTGTATAATGTAGTGGCACACCCTGTACAGACTTATACGGTTGTGCTAAATCCTGTTTTGCAAGCATGTCCTTCTGTTGGACCTGGAATTCATTACATTGCTCTATCACCTCCTAAGCAAGCACTAGCCAGTCCTTTGCAGATTGGATCAGAAAACCAGCCTCACAGTGAAAATGAGTGTGATAGGGATATAGTTGGTGTTACAAGCTTCCCTCAGACTCATTCTGTAAATGATATGGAAGTGCTGAACAAACTCGACAATCCTTCGACGTCCGATGACGTTCCTGCTGAGCTAATTGTGAGCTTCACCTCTGAACAATCTGTAACTGAGAACAGTCCAATCAGTACCGCGTCAACAAGAAAGACTATGTCCGACGAACACGGGAGGGATTTGGATTGTCCACAGATAGCTAATCTCACAACAAAGCAACAAAGACTTGGGCAACCTCCCTACAAAAGTCACAAAAAGACAACTGAAGCATCTTCTGAGACTCCTGAATTGGAAAAAGTTCAACTACCCTCAGAAGATGCGACACTTAATAGTCAGTCTGACCATAAACCAGAATCAGTTAGCCAGTCGCACTCGAACACAATATCAAATAAAGATTGTGAAACCCTCACAGGGCTTACTGTCAGCAACTCTTCATCAAGAAAAAAAGTCAGACCTGTTACTACTGAATCAGTAATAACAGAAGCAGAAAGACCAATAATGGGGAGTACAGTAATAGATCGGGAAGGTCCAAAATGTGAGCGTTGGAACTTAAGGCCAGTCATCAGTGAATGTGGAAGAATCTTAGTCCCTCATGGCTCATGGAGGGGTACTACTCATCTGATGAAATCTTTAAAGGAGCAACATCAGTTCCCTCGTCCTCCTACAGCTGCATCTGATGCAGTTGGAAAAGAGGAGCAGCTCAGCACTGCTCCAGGATTAGTAACAGGTGGGACTGAATTAATCGAATCCAAGACTGAAGGCGATTATCCTCAAAATCGAATTAGTCCGGAGCAAAGCACAGTGCAAGAGTCAGAAGATCATCAAGGCACGCTTCCACCAGCAGACACTCAGGAACACAGTTGTACCACGTCCTCAGATCAGTGTGTCACAAAAGATGAACTGAAAAGCATCCTCTCAAAGAGAAAGCAAACACAACACTACCTCAGTTTACATGAAACAGATCCAACGACTGGGATAGAGCCTTCTTTGAAGAAAGGCAAATGTTACTCCAATGTGACCTCAAATGCACCTGACACCATAACAGTCCTTGAGGAAGGCTCTATGCAGACTTCTGATGAAACGCCATATCTCGGGGTTCGGGATACTCATGACTCAACACAAGAAGAAACCATCAAACGTAGGCCCCCATCAATTTTCCCAATGTGGGAGCAGATGAAAAAGTTCAAAAAGCACCAAGACATCTCTAAGCTACACGTTAAAAAGAAATGTAAGTCATTTTTATTTGAAATGCCTTCACCTTTCTCAACTTGTTACCTCACTATTAATGCTAATTTGACCTCACTTTGTCTTCACAGGGCGTTTGAACTTTCAAACACCATCTGATGAAACTTGCAAACAGAGCGCTAGGGATAATGCTCTGCAAAAGCAGATAGACACCTCTAACACATCTGCAGATGCTTTGAACTTGCTTGCCGATTTGGCACTGGGGACCACTAATAAACAGGTTCCTCCGCAAACAGGCCAAGAACCCATGAGTGAGGATGCCAAAGATGTAGCAAGTGCTACTCAAGTTTCACTTCATGATTTTCTGCAGCAGCCTTTCTATAAACCCAGTCAGCCTCTTCAGTCAAGCCCTCTTTCAGAAGACATGGAGTTGGTCAGTTTGTTGTGTCAAGAACACGCTTACTCATTGTATCCCTTTGTGGGTTTACCAGTTGCACCCTTTCAGGTGTCCCCTTTGAGTGGTTCTACTGGATTGCTCCACCACCATCAGTCAGTATATGGTGTTGAAACATGCTTCTCTGAAAGCCACAGTGAAAACAGTCACATGATTTTCAAACGATACCGCAGTGTTGTTGATCAGGATGGATCTGTCCAAGTAACACGGCGATGGAAAGAGAAGTATGACTTCAATCGGGACAGCAGGTTTTCAGTGGGGTCAAAGAACAGAAGCATCATACGAGCGTTACACGGGTATGTGATGTTGAGATTGAGATTGGCTGATTTTTTTTTTTTTGTGATGATAATTGTCTTTCATTTCCACAGCCCATGGGATCACTCTATTCAAGACACCAACGAAGATGTGCAGCTTGTCATCCACATGTGGATTGGTCTCTTTTATAGCCGCTCAACAGCG
Source organism: Oostethus manadensis (assembly GCA_024372805.1). NCBI lineage: Eukaryota > Metazoa > Chordata > Actinopteri > Syngnathiformes > Syngnathidae > Oostethus > Oostethus manadensis. The sequence continues at coordinate 2,466,721 of QODF01000137.1, read as the reverse complement.
AGGTTCTTTGATGTTAACTCGGACCTTGCAAACCCATGCTTCGACGAGAGTGATTATTTGGAAACAAGGCTGGTTCAGTCTGAGCTCAAGGGAAATCCATTTGCGATTCCGCAGTGTGTGGCAGAGACTACAGAACCTTCAATTTCCAACACTTTGAACGTCAGCAAAAAGGGGACCTCTTTGGATCAAGAATCTGATATTCTGGACTTGTCTCTGAGGAACCCCACTTCCAGCCAACAAACATTGGAGGTTGGTTCTGATGTTACAGATGTTTTCAGATAGCATATTTCTTGTGCTTGTATAGTGTTTACTGTTAACATTATTGTCATTCTCTCTTTTCCCAGAGTTATCAAACGTTGGTTCTCCCTGCAGAAACATCAAATGAAGGCAACAATGTCAGCGGGGATTACAGTTTGACACAATTGCAGGAAGACAGCTACCTGAAGGTTACTGGTGAACTTTGTCAACACAGAGATTTAACTGAGAATCATCTACAGGGGCAGATTTATGAAAATCATTGTACTATTGTCAGAGTGGATTGTGGGTTGCATGGATCTAACATGGACAAGATAAATTTGAAAGGTGGATCTGAAAAAAATTCAGGAGACAGAAATTTCAGCATGGTGCTAAAACATGGAGTAGATTCCTCTGTGGCAGAAAAGGTGGTCAACAAAGACCTGAATCATCCAGTACTTGATATAGAAGGTGACAAAGAATCACAAACATTCTGCAAAGGAAGTCCTTTGGTTACTGCAAGACATTTGGCAAGAGCTCAACCTGAAGGCGTGCAAGCTGAAAACCTTAAAGACGACAGGGATTATTTTGTCAAGAACGACATCTTCATTTCAACAAGTTTAAGAGTTCTACAAACAAGAGACACTGTCCTCCCAATATCAAGCACGGCTGACAAATCCCGTGAAATTGAGATAACCGAAGTGAAACACACTCTTGATAAACCATTAGAATCAAGTGTGTATGTCTCTACTTTCCCAGGCCCAAGTTGCGCAAGATATGGCACAAAGAACAAGAATACAGAGCCACTTCAGGCAGCATTTACCTCGATAAGTCCACAATCATCTGAATCTTCAGAGGTTTCTGTGAGACTACTGTTGAAAAGTAAATCAGAGGTGAATTCCGAGGATGGATCAGACTCTGATGACACATCTGATAGAGGTGAAGAAGAAATATTACCCCAAAGAACCAGCGGAATTGTGATTGTAGAAAGTGCAACAATGAGCATGGACAAATTGTTCCAATGCCATCAAATGGACTTCCTAATGGACAAGTGTCCAAGGAATGATGTAGGTTTTTCATTTGAGTTCCCGGGTCCACTGAAGCAAGATATGGGCAAGACCTTTCAGATTAACCCGATATCTTGTAAAAAAAAATACAGGTTCTTCATATTACAAACATTGGAGAATTCCTTCTATGAGGAAACAAAGGTAGACACATTTTCACTGATCTAAAAAATATCTATGGAAAAACTACAACTTTGTTTCCAACTTTCCAAGACCCAGTTAGAAGCAGAAGGCCATATAGCTGTGCAGCCATTCCAGTTCTTCCTTCTCAGTGAAGGTTGTTCATCTCTGCTCATTGTTGTCAGGAATGAAGACATTGCAGCGCGCATTTGTGAGGTAAGCTCACAAATTCAAAGCAGTTAATGAACAGAAGTTGTGTGTACAACAGGATGCTTTTGACCCCCTATGACTCTGAACTTGTTCTCTCAGGTTCCATACCTACTCAACCTAAAAAAGTCGCCGGATGTACAGTTTGTTGGAATCGACGAACCAAACGACGTGATGAATCGCACCTATCAGGAGCTCTTTGTCAATGGTGGCTTTGTGATGTTTGATACGCAATCGCTGGAATCCCTTAGCCTCTGTATGTGATTATATGATGGAAACATACTTATGGTATTCCAGTACAATTTACTGTGTCACCTCTTCTTAATGTTTAGACAAGTTGAGAACGTTTTTGGAAATCTTACAAGAGCTTAACAAAACCGGGAAATGGAAATGGTTCTTACACTACAGAGATAGTCGGCGATTCAAAGAGAATGCCAGGTAGGGGTCAACTGTGTTAAATGTTGAAAAGTTCACCAATTCAAATGATAGTACTCCCATCTCTAGGTTCAGTACTGATGCAGAGGAAAAGAAGAATGTCTTAAGATGGTCAGAAGAGGCAGGGCTAGCAACGGTCTTGCCTTACCATGATTGTGACATCAAGTCAAGAGATCAACCTGCCTATCTTGCATGTCTGGTACACTTGCAGGTGCAGAATATATCAGCCCGTTTTCCTGTGTTCATAACTGGTGAGATAACTACTGCACTGAATTCTAAATTTGGAGAATCTTGAATACACGGCACAATTTAAAGATGTTTCTTTCTTACAGATACACGAACCAGTGAATTTGAGGAGAGCGGGATTTTGACAACAACTGTCGACTCTTTTCTGATGAGTTTTCTATGTGATACCCTTACAATCTGACCTCAGTCGATGCCACACGACAAAACATACAACAGATCCACCTCCGTTACTACTACAGTATATCAAGCTTCAAGAGCCATTATGGGCTGGAAAGAATGTTGCTTTCATGTTATCTTTTGTCCCGTTCTTTTTTACATCCAAAGCAATAACTTAGCAATAATACAGAAGTGCAGTTGTGTTGATGAATAATGGTTTTATATTGAATGTTTTGATGATTTTTTATTACAGTTGTTGGGCCGCTAATTTAAAACCATCATCTATATATGATATATCTATGTATATATGATACATTTATTTCGGTGAAATGATAGAATGTGTGTGAATGACAGAACGAGGAAATAAAAAAATAAACCGTTCACAATATATGAAGGCACACTTATGTAAAATAAATACTACAGTATTTGAGGAATTCCTGGTGTCTCAAAAGTACTTGGTCACTGACCTTTTTGAGGCCAAGAACCCTGGTCAAGGTCTACCAACACCAGCCTCCAAATAACAAAATTACAAGTTTTGTTATAAGGTAAAGTAAAAAGATATATATTTCAAGCTCTGTTTTTTAAATGCAAATCTGCGTTATTGGTTGTTTTTAACTTTTTGCTCTGTTTTTACCATTTTTGTTGTTTTAAATGTAAGTTAGTTTCTGCAGTGATGCAAAGACAAATGAGCCACAGGCCGTCAATGGCACCAGAGCCAAACTTTGGGCACCCCACGTTTTGTTCACAGGGAGTGCAGAATTATTAGGCAAGTTGTATTTTTGAGGATTAATTTTATTATTGAACAACCATCTTCTCAATGAACCCAAAAAACTCAATATAAAAGCTGAATATTTTTGAAAGTAGTTTTTAGTTTTAGCTATTTTTGGAGGATATCTGTGTGTGCAGGGGACTATTACTGTGCATAATTATTAGGCAACTTAACAAAAAACAAATATATACTCATTTCAATAATTTTCACCAGTGAAACCAATATAACATCTCAACATTCACAAATATTTCTGACATTCAAAAACAAAAAAACAAATCGGTGACCAATATAGCCACCTTTCTTGCAAGGACACTCAAAAGCCAGCCATCCATGGATTCTGTCAGTGTTTTGATCTGTTCACCATCAACATAGCGTGCAGCAGCAACCACAGCCTCCCAGACACTGTTCAGAGAGGTGTACTGTTTTCCCTCATTCTAAATCTCACATTTGATGATGGACTACAGGTTCTCTATGGGGTTCAGATCAGGTGAACAAGGAGGCTATGTCATTAGTTTTTCTTCTTTTAAACCCTTTCTTGCCAGCCACAAGCTCATCTTTGATGATACCAATCCAAACCAGTACTCCACCTCCACCTTGCTGGCGCCTGAGTTGGACTGGAGCTCTCTGCCCTTTACCGATCCAGCCACGAGCCCATCCATCAGGCCCATCAAGACTCACTTTCATTTCATTAGTCCATAAAACCCTAGAAAAATCTGTCTTCAGATATTTCTTGGCCCATTCTTGACGTTTCAGCTTGTGTGTCTTGTTCAATGGTGGTTGTTTTTCCAGCCTTTCTTACCTTGGCCATGTCTCTGAGTATTGCACACCTTTTGCTTTTGGGCACTCAAGTGATGTTGCAGCTCTGAAATATAGCAAAACTGGTGGCAAGTGGCATCTTGGCAGCTGCACGCTTGACTTTTCTCAGTTCATGGGCAGTTATTTTGCGCCTTGGTTTTTCCACACGCTTCTTGTGAACCTATTGACTATTTTGAAGGAAATGCTTAATTGTTCGCTGATCACGCTTCAGAAGCTTGGCAATTTTAAGAGTGCTGCATCTCTCTGCAAGATAACTCACTATTTATGACTTTTCGGCACCTGTCTAGTCCTTCTTGACCCATTTTGCCAAAGGAAAGGAAGTTGCCTAATAATTATGCACACCTGATATAGTGTATTGATGTTTTAGGCCATACTCCTTCTCTTTACAGAGATGCACATCACCTAATATGCTTAATTGATAGTAGGCTTTCGAGCCTATACAGCTTGAATTAAGACAACAAGCATAAAGAGTATGATGTGGTCAAAATACTCATTTGCCTAATAATTCTGCACTCCCTGTATTTGTGTATCGTTGTCGGGTTTGGGCTTGTGGCATCTGCTTCATGAGCAAACCACAACTCTGTTTTGCTTGTTGTCGCGGGCGAGCGATGATTGTACCCTAACGAGCTGCATCGCGAAGATTTTTTGAAGGTGCATGTCTTCCGAGTTATATTTATGCCTTAATTTTGAGGTAGCAAAGGCATATTTTGAGCTACACTGGCCCAAAAAAAAAAATCACTACCTGAATTTAACTAAGCAAATAGGCTTGAAGAGGTTGTTGTTGCAGTTGATCAGCAACACTATGTGCTCAAGGAATGAGTTCAGCTGACTACCTGAATATACTGAATGACCAAGTCATTCCATCAATGGATATTTTCTTCCCTGATGGCACGGGCATATTCCAAGATGACAATGCCAGGATTCATCGGGCTCAAAATGTGAAAGACTGGGAGCAGAGAGCATGAGACATCATTTTCATACATGGAGCCCAGACCTTAAAAACATAGACAATCTTTGGGATGCGCTGGAGAAGGCTTTGTGCAGTGGTCAAACTTTACCATCATCAATGGAAAATCTTGGTGAAAAAATAATGCAACACTGGATGGAAATAAATCTTGTGACATTGCAGAGGCGGGCCTTACGGTGGCTGAATGTTGGCCTCACAGTCAGTAGGTTCTGGGTTCAAATCTCTGTTGGGCATCTCTGTGTGGAGTTTGCATGTTCTCCCCGTGCGTGTGTGGGTTTTTTCCAGGTACTCCGGTTTCCTCCCACATTCTAAAAACATGCATGTTAAGTTAATTGGTGACTATAAATTGTCCATAGGTATGAATGTGAGTGTAACTGGTTGTATGTCTATACTGTATGCGCCCTGCGATGGACTGGCGACCAGTCCAGTGTGTACCCTGCCTCCCGCCCAAAGTCAGCTGGGATAGGTTTCAGCATACCTGCGACCCTAATGAGGACAAGCGGTATAGAAAATGAATTAATGAATGACATTGCAGAAGCTTATCGAAACAATACCACCGTGAATGTGTGCTGTAATCAAAGCTAGGTGGTCCAATTAAATATTATAGTGTATGACCTTCTTTTGGCCATGCAGTGTATATTAAGATGCAACAATTACTGTTGCATGCATATCGTCCTATCACTCCCTCGCTTCCCGTCTCGTGACTTCAGAACACTTGTGCAACGAGGCGAGCTGGTGTGTGTGCGCTGGTACCAGCAACCAGGTTTTAAGCACCAGACTCCTGGTTGGGCCTTGCGGGTTGCGTGCCCAGAGAGCGGCGAGGCGTAGGGGTGTGTTAAGTGGGCAAAATGTGTGCCTGTTGGGCACTCCTCAGGTGTGGAGGGCACTGATGTGATAATACATTTTTTAGAATATTCTCGGGATTCCAGCGAAGTCCCAAAGGTGCACTGGTGGTTCGCGATCGACCTGTTAGCGCCCCCTGCTTTGTAGATGGTCAGGTCAATCTAATGTATATAAACATCCGATAGGGGGCCTCAAACGACAATTTCCTTTAGAGCACATACCTCTCGAGCGCCACCCCTGCTAGCAAGTCAGTAAAAAATACAACGCTTGAAATTGTGGGTACTTCCGTTTGCTATGACATCAAAGCAGTATTGTTTTCTCAATTTTATTTTGGTTTGACCGACTTATGAGAGCACAGTGTTATTTCCGGTTTCAGCCAAATCGTTGACGTTTGCCTTTGACGTCACTCGGCGGGGGAGAAGTGAAAAATGGACGCCGACTGATTTATGTTACATCACAGAAAAAGTTGGTAGTGTTTACTCGTTTATTCAAAGCGGCGGTGAATACTTTACCGTTTGGTGTGTTATTTATTCGGGCGTTAATACGAAAACACAGGTTAGTAGTGGGAGTTTATTCGGTTGGTGGCCGTTTGTTGTCACGTGTTTTTATACTGCGTTCAATTTGCCTTAGCAATGATACGTCACAACAATTTCAAACAAAGATGGATGCCTCCTGGAATACCAAAGTCTCGAAAAAGATAACAGGACTAAAATGGTGTAAATATTTGATGAAGGGGTGGTAGGAACTATAACGATAACATTTTTGTTCTTGAGGGTGAGAATCTTTCTTACGAGTACGACTTCAAAGTGGTCCAGTCGAAAGTCTTAAAAACATGGCTGACCACCACAATAAGATCATATATGTTCAATCTTGGCAACAAAGCTTTATTGTGGACGTTTTAGGGAGTTTTTAGTTGTGTGGGAACTTTTCGGTATGAGATATACGGCTTCCCTGTTTTAATGGCACGTAACGTGACACAAACCCAGCAGTTCTGCTGCGCAGGGGTCGACGCAGGGCCCGTGAGCATGCGCAGTGAGCATTTCGGGGATGGGTCTATCGAATGAATCAAGATGGCGACTCTGGCAAAACCGCCAATACACTCACTGAAGTAGATGAACAAAATTAACCACTTTAGCGGGTTTCCTCACGCCCCGCTGGGGGTTTGGTGAAACATGAAGATCTGGAGTATGCGTTGGAGACGGGATTGACCGGGATTTCAGACCGTAAATAAGTCAGCGAGATGTGCGAGAGCTATGCCCGCTCGCTGCTGCGTGTTTCGGTGGCGCAGATCTGCCAGGCTTTGGGCTGGGATGCGGTTCAACTCACTGCTTGCGATCTGCTGTCCGATGTGTTGCATCGATACATACAGCAGATGGGCAGAGTGTGTCATCGATACTCTGAGCTCTGTAAGTGCATCTCATATATTCCCCGATTACATGTTTTGCTCGTTTACTTGAGTAGACGATCACGTTGTTATTTGCAGACTTGCGCCCCCTAGCGGAGGTTGACAAAATGTACAGTAGGAGTACAGCGTGTTACCCCCAACTACATGAATTGTACTTTAAAGTCAAATTGAACAATTGTCTAATGCATGTTGTGGTCCCGTCCTTTCTCTTATCAGATGGGAGGACAGATCCCATCTTGGAAGATGTGAGCCAGGCTTTCAGGCTGCTGGGAGTTAGCCTGACCGAACTGGACGACTATGTCAACAACCTGGAACCTGTGGCCTTCCCCAATCAGTTGCCAACATTTCCTGTCAGCAAGAACAATGTCCTGCAATTTCCTTTGCCCGGCACTCTTGATGTGGAAGAAAGAAAGGACTATATTCCGGATTACATGCCACCCCTGGTCTCTTTACAAGAAGGTGAGTTGTTCGTGCTTGTCATGTTGATATGAACAAAAAGGAACAACTTATTTATCCACTTAAACACACAGCTAGGTGATTCTTATGCTGCTCTTTTTTGCTTACATTCTATTGGAACATTTTAAGATCAGACCTCAGGTGTTCAATGTGAGATTTCTTACTTTCCAATAGTATGGAATGCACCACAAATAAAAACAAAGGCTCTATACTATGGCACCATTATCCCCATCAATACAACAGTAGCATCAAAAGAGGAGTTCAGAATTTCCCTTTAAAAATAATTTACTGTAAATGACATTTATTACCATGCTTTGAAGACATGCTTGTGTACATGTACAGTAGCTCCCTCGTATTCACAAAAGGGAAAACTCTAAATAATATAATGTGCTTCACTCATTTTATTTTAGTTTTAAACATAAAAAACAATTACAGATATGCAGTGTTCTGTATTGTACTTACACAAAATAATGTCCTGTCAAAGCATCTTCTTGCTGAAAATGTTGAGTGAATTGACTTATAAGACAACACCCTCTGCTGGATTTAAAGTTTTATTAAGTCCCACTCTTTTATTTCTTGTAGATAGTGCCATCAAACACACTTTGTTTAGAAGTTATCCTTTTAAAAAACAAATCTGCAGGTTTCTATATGCCAAACCACAAACAGGAGGAGGACCTACTGTTAGCTTATAACCATTAGACAAATTGTCAATGACTTATGGCCAATTAGTTGCTAAGTCTCGTCCATGCTCCTGCAGAGATATTTTCCATGAAGGCGGCCATGTTTTTCAACCAATCTTGCTGAAATTTTATAGACATGTGCTTGTTAGTCCACTAAATATGTGTGCCAAATTTTGTGGTGATTCAGCTGAACATCCTAAAGTAACAGTGGGAGTTATGTAGAAGACATTGAGCTGTGTGAGAATTTTCAAATCAACCCAACTCATGGAGTTGCGGGGTTCCCACGGATTTCACGGACTCCGTAAACAGATGTGTATCGATTGAGCTGCAACAGTTAATTAGTTAATTAATTATCCAATTATTCAAACTATTTTGGTATTCAGTTAATTGTCGTTTGATTTTAAAATGTAAATATCTCTCATTCCAGCCTCTCAAATGTGAATATTTGTCAAATAAAAAATTGTCATTTGTAAAAGCAGACCTATTATCGTTATGTTTTAGGCAAAACATGATATACACACAGTAGCTTTGACGCTGGAAAGAAGTGATCAAACCACTAACTGTTTGTGTTTGATTTGTTTTGATTTGGTCCGTCTAGGGCCTAACCGATTATTCGATTAACTGAAACAACAATCTCGGATTAGTCGACAAACATCATTATTTGTAGCCCTAGTGTCCATCTATGCCTCTTGTCCTCGCTAGGGTCAGGGTGGTATGCTGGAGCGTATCCCAGCTTACTTTGTCAATCGCAGCAGCCCTAGTATCATATACAGTAAATATATAATGGAATTAATGGTTTGATTTCATTCCTGTGAATATGCATGCCATTATATTTTTCAGCATATATTTTTCAGGAGATTATAGCTCGATAATGTTGCTCATAAGCAGAGGTTAAGGAATGGCCGTTCAACTTGTCAATCTTGCCAAATATTTTTTCAGGATGCGTTGCCCACTGTTTGAAAAACAGATCAATCAATTTCTTTTTGTAAGTTACTCAGAATTGTATCTTTTAAAAAGCAGAGCAGTGATAACAGTCTTGGAATCATGGATATTTTTCCATTCTTGACTTCAATTTCCTATATTTTTCCAGACCTGGAAATTTATAAAATCAAAATTTCTACTTTTCCATACTTTACATTATATTTCTACAGAAGTAGTAGCCCTGGATTTAATAACAATGCCAGCATGTTATTTGTTTGTCAGGAAAATATTAGCAGAGGCAACTCAGTTGGGTGCATGTTTTGACTCATGTTCACCCTCTTTTTTGTGCATCGGTTCTTCAGCAGAAGAAATAAAAACATACAGTCATATAAAATGTATTAAGTTTTCTTATAATTGATTAAGGCAAGTTAAGTCTTATGTGTCATTTTTTTTTCAGAAGAGGAGGAGGAAGAGGTCCTTCCAGACATGGGCACCTCTGCCGAAGCTATGCAGGTGCCGCTGGAGGAAGATGAGGAAGAATTTGATGACGATGAGACCGTCAATGATGAGAACCACCCGCTGAAGAGGTCCCTGGACAGCCCTGATGTGGAAATGGGCATGATGCCTACATCCAAGCGGCCGCGAATGGTTCCTGGCCTGAGCCCAGAATGGGGTGTGGAACCCAGGGAGCCCCTAACCTCACTCAACCCTCAGCGTGTACCTCCAGGCATACTGCCCTCTCACGACAGCCCTGACCCCATGTCACCTGAAGCACCTTCAGGAGCCATGCCCTCCTTCAGACCTCAGCCTGTGATACCAAAATCTCTTGATCAGAAGGCAGTCACCACCCCTGGAAGAAAACCTAAAGTCTCATCACCTGGTAGACAAAGGACTAAGTCCTCTAAAGGGGTCATTGCTACCTCAGGGGCTGGTAGTCCCATCCACTCTCCCAAACATTCTAAGGAGAGGAAGAAATCTCCAGGCCGGACAAAGAGTCCTAAAAGTCCCAAGAGTCCCAAAACGGTTCCGGGCAAAGCACCTCCACCTCAGGGCAAGGTAGACAGTGTGCACAAGCTACCATTGTCTGTGCTGAGTGAGAGGATGGGGAAAGAGAACATCCACATGCGTCAGAACATGGAGGACAAGGAGTTGGCTGAGGGCTCTTTCCTTAAAATGGAGCCTGATAACGCAGCCATAGATGACTCAATCAGTGCTGTGATTGCCAGGGCATGCTCCGAGCGAGACCCCGATCCATTTGCCTTCTCCTCGGGCTCTGATTCAGACAGCAACAGCTTTTCCAGTCCTAGGAGACTGACCATTATGGAACCAACGACACCCAAAGCGCCGATGGGGTCCACCGGCATCTCCGCCAGAGATACATCGACGCCGCTTCATCTGCAGCTTCACCCCGGCCAGGGAAAGTGGACCATGGATGACTCCATCAACGAGGTGATCAGAAAAGTGCACCAACCACTCAATCAGGATGAATACGTCTCGTCTGGGTCGGCCTCGCCCCCGACGCCTGAACCCCTTCTGAAGGTTTTTGAGGAGAAAAGTATGTTTGTGTCACCGGTGGATGTCAAGAAGAAGCTGAAGAAGGAGCTCAAGACGAAACTGAAGAAGAAGGACAAGGACAAACCCAAAGACAAAGAACGGGAGAAGGACAAGAGCAAGCTGAAAGAGAAGAACAAGGACAAGAATAGAGATAAGAACAAGGAATTTTCCAAGGATAGCAACCTTCTGTGGAAGGAGTTTGGTATGAAGGATGACGAGCACTTCAGTCAGCGAGACTTCACTCTGCCTGAGGGGTCCATCAAGATCAAATCCAGAGAGGGAGAGGGCCCGAAGAAAGAGAAGGAGAAACACAAGGACAAAAAGAAGGACAAGGAAAAGAGTAAGAAGGACAAGGAGAAGAAAGACAAGGGCAAAGACAAGAGCAGGGATGACAGACAGAAACAAGCTGCCCTGGACCCCATTGCTTTGGGGGAGGTCTCTGCCCTTTTCAGCCCCTCCTCCTGCCTCCGCCTGCCCCCTCTAGTCCCCATCCTCCAGGATAGCAAGGATGTGAAGAGTAAAGAGAAAGACAAGAAGGAGAAAAAGAAGGAGAAAAAGAAGAAGAAGGACAAGGAGAAGGACAAGGAGCGAGAGAAGGCCAAGGAGAAGGAGCGGGAGAAGGAGGAAAAGAGGAAAGAAAAGGAAAGGGAAAAAGAAAAACGAGAAAAAGAAAAGGAAAAAGAGAAGGAGAGGATTCGATTAGAAAAGGTTTATTTTGTGGAGATTTTGTCTCGTTGTGTGTTTTTGTGGTACACTTAACAGTTCTTTGTGTTTCCACAGATGAAGCTGGACACTCCGGTTGTTGTTCCTTCTCCTGTCATTCCCAGATTGACGCTTCGAGTGGGAGCGGGACAAGACAAAATGTAAGCGTTTAAACTCCATCATCTCTTTACGGTGCACAACATGAGCCATATTTCCCCTAAGCAATTAGGACAGTTTGCACACCGTGTTTGGAGTTCCGTTTATTTCTATTGTGAATGGTCACATGTATCGTTAACCAGTGGGAGGTACAATCACATCACTTAACATTGTGCATGGCCACATGTGTATGACCAAATTGTACCGATGGCTTAAATTTAATGGATTGTTTTGAGGTTTTGTGCATTTCTGTAGTGCAAGGTGGCAGTTATTAATAACTGGTGGATGAACTGCACATTGATTAAAAACATAGATGCTTATGTGCTCATACAAGAAGAATCTTTATAAGATGATTTTTTGAAGTGTGTTGTCAAAAATCTTGCCTTAATGCTGAAATATAGACACTTTAGAATTATTTCCAGTAAGCACTACTGGCAATGCTGTTTTGTGTCTCTGTAGCTTTATTGCTAATGAGCTGTGTTGTGTATGCCTGACTCCAGCACAGTGTGTGGTACTAAGAAGCAATATTGTGAACTTTCCCACTTTTTACACTGTAACTCTACAATTGTCCAATGTAATAAAAGTTATTTATCACGTACCACAATGTAACTTTATGGAGTGGAACGTGAGGACACAAACAGAACACTAGCATAGCACTGTCAACCACATTGCTAACATGACATTTTAACAGCAACCTCATGGTAGATTAGCCTATTCGCTGAGGAAGAGCTATGACCAAACTTACACCTCCCTTGTTGTAGCTGACTATGATTTCTTGAGAAGCCTTTAAAAAATAAATAAACAAAATAATATCTATGTATATATATATTTTTTTCTCATTAAAAATCTATTATATGTAACAGGAGATCATGTTCTCTGTTTCTGTCCCCAGTGTTATCAGCAAAGTGGTTCCAAACTCCGAGCCAAAAACGCCAGTGCCCAAAACCTCCATCACCAAATCCACACTCAGCAATCGCCCTCGGTCTCCGCCGCCGCCTCCCATTCTCTCACCGGTTATACCTTCCTTGCCCCCTCCTCCCTCTCCACTCCCTCCAACTCCTGTCCCATCTTTGCTTTCTCCGGCTCCTCTATTGTCTCCTTCCGCTTCCCTCAAAACACCTGTTCGCAGCGTCGTCACTGAGACGGTCAGCACATATGTGGTTAGTGCACTCTTCAGTCATGACCATGATGGTGCTATTAGACTGCATATTAATTTTGTGTCGTCATCATGAGATTCGAGATGAGTGGGGCAATCAGATTTGGATCTGTCCTGGATGCGACAAACCAGACGACGGCAGCCCCATGATAGGATGTGACGACTGTGACGACTGGTATCACTGGTAAGTAAATTTTTACTACATCCTATTAACACCTATAACCTTTGTTAATTGACAGCTAACAGTGGCAGGTGATATAGCACAACTGGTGCCTTATAACCCCTAATAGTTATATTTTCGATCTGCACTTACTTTGCAAAAGTGGGTTTTGGATTGTGCCGCATACACTCAAATAATTTATTAGGTACACCTGCAAAAACTTGAAAAATGTATACTTCAACATTTTAGCTCGGTTATGTTCTTTGTGTCTCATAAACCTTAAAAATATAATTTGAATGTAATTATATATATTTTAAAAAATTTTACGCTAGTCTAAAAACCTTTATATGATAGGAGTGCTTTTCTGTTTTTAAAGATGTAAAAGCATTAGCCAAATATTTTCAATATGACAGGAGCGCTCTGTTTTAAGAACGTACTGCAAAACACTAGTCAGAAAGCCTCTATACATGAAAATGAGACTTTGCTGTTTTTAAGGATCAACTGGGGAAAAAACAGTCAAAGATCTTCTTTATGACAGAAGCTATCCAGCTGCATTAATGCTAGTCAAAGATCCTCTATATTACACGAGTGCTTTGATGTTTTGAAGGACCTCCCGCAGAAGAATAGTCAAAGAAGAAGAATAGTCAAAGAATCTTTACAAGTCAAAGTACCTTAAGGATCTCAGTGGTCAAAGGGCCCTTATATAAGAGGAGAGCACCAGTCAAAGTCGTCTGCATGAGAGGAGCACTGTGCTGTTTTTAAGAATCTATCTGCCAAAGCTCCTCTATATAACAGGTGCGCTGTGTGACTTTTGTGTGATTTTTTTACAGTGGGCAGCATAATTCTGATGTTTTCCAATGAGACTCAGGCCTCAATCATATGTAGATATAAATCTGATATGTATCCGATGTGATTGGATATATCTGATTAATAATTCATCAAAAGGCGTGTAGACTTGGATAAAGGTACCTACTGGTATTTGCTTTTAGGTATCTGCACGAGGTAAAAATGTTAGAGAAAGTCATGACATAATTCTGTCTGTCACACAAAGTGGCTGCAACGCTCAAAGAAGATACATTACTCATGAAGCATAATTGTACCTACATATTCAAAATTGGGAGCTTTCTAACATAATCAGTGCATTCAGTCAACAAACAACAGAAAACGCACTTATTAGTCACAGCACCATGGAAGAAGACCAGCTCTCATTTAACACACAACATAAATGATTTTGAAGCTTGAATAAACACCTTTATTACACGTCATCATCAAACGTACTTATTTGTTCATCTAACTCACACAGGGCAATGAACAACTTAATGCTGTCACCTTTCTTCGGCACTGTACTACCTGTGCTCTGGCTGCTCACATGAGGCGTTCGAGTGCATTGTGTAAATCTCAGTGTTTAGTGTTAATGTTGGTAAGCCGTTTTTAATTTTTATTCAGATACTACTTACAGCAATCTGAGTGCCCCACTTTGGGAAGCTAGGCTCTATAGGTTAGGAATATACTGCCATTTTTAAGGACCTAGTGCATAATGAAGACCCTCTGTATGACAAGAGTGCACTGCCATTTTAAGGACCTACTAAAATAATGCTGGATTCTCTGTGACAGGGCCTACTTCTAAAGTTTCCCAGACCACCTAAATAAAACACTTTTTTGACAGGGCTGTTGTTATGTTCTCCACTCAGGCTTTGTGTCGGCATCCTCACAGCGCCCCCTGCAGACCAGCAGTGGTTTTGTGTCAAATGTTCCAGCAAGAAGAAAGATAAAAAACACAAGAAGAGGAAACACAAACTGCATTGAGACTATGCAACAGCAGAAAAAAACAGCACAGTGTGCGTGCGTGTGTGTGTATGTGTGTGTGCGTGTGTGTAGGTGGGGACATTTTTTGGACACCATTTGGCACTGCTGTAACATAAAAAGAAAAAACAACGTGGCGCAGAGCGACTTCTGATGATTTTTAATGATGTCAGCGTGGACCACAAGACAAACTGGGGAGAGACAAAAGGCTTCGCTTGCTGAATGCCGACATATCCCGTTGTAGGTGATCATGGCCGCTTCTGTGAAAGACGACAACTAACATCCACGTCGCCTTTTCTGCTCTTGAACTTTCACGCCTGTCTTCAATGTAGTGTACATAATTATTATGGCACCTCAAGTGTATAAATGTGTAAATACCAACAACTACCAAGCCAAGTGCATTTTGTTCTGAAAAAATTACTTGCTAAATCCAATTTTTTAACTCTAAATGAAGCCTCTGTAATTTCTGTACATTTTTTTAAATTTAAAGTTTGTATTTTATTTCTTACCCACCACCCTACCCATATGAGTTTTGGTCCTGGAGTCATACTGTAGTTGTGCTTGTGATGTAATTCATTTCAGTGATGTTTGAATATTAAAGGTGAAAACAGTCTGTGCACTAAAACAGACTAGATTTAAATGTCATTACCATCACAATTGTACTTAATTTCACACATCCTTTCATTTACTTCCCTTCATTTCCATTTTTATTCTATGCATTTGCTTTACACAAAAAATAGAAATTATTTTGACAAACCAGGCTTCAGAAATTGAGTTTATTTCAAAAGAATATTTCTTCTAGGAGTTTGCGTACATGTTTTCCCCGTGCTTGTGTAGAGTTTCTCCAAGGTAGCTCATCGTTCTCCTACATGCGAATAGTAGATAAGGACAAGCCCTGTTAACTTCTCATTCAGTAATCGCTATTGCAGCTGATAGTTTTTCTTACGGTAACCAGACTTCTTCCCACATCCTAAAATCACCTGTGATCACCTGTATCTGACAGTTTTCTTTTAGTGATCTGGCTTCTTCATGCAGAGCGAAATTTTTGTCAGTGATCATGATCGACTGAAGCTGACTGCAGTTTCTCTTCAGGTACTTTTCCCACATCCCAAGAAAATGCATGTTGGGTTATTTGGAGACACTAAAAGTGTTCGTGATTGTCTATATGTGCCCTATGTTTGACTCCAGCCGCCTCTTGCCCAAAAAGTCAGCTGGGAAAGGCTCCAGCTTGCCTATTACCCAAAATCGAATGCATGGTCATTGTTTGAACCCCTTCTTGTAACATTTTACATCACTTTGCCTCATTACTGTAAGGCAGTATGCCTCATAATTGGAGCAAAAGCTTAAAAAAAATCAGATAAAATAAGATATGCCTTTTCCAGTCCCACGTGGGGAAATTCCAGGGTTACATCAGCAAAAGTACAAAAGCAGAGTATGTGTAAAAACATGGTAATATTAATTATATACTAATGATATACACTACTATTTACAGCTGTGTACATGTTGAATTCCTCCACTTTGCGATGCAGTCACAGTTCTTAAGCATTATCTTGCAATAGTCAAATTAACGCTTCTTTTATGGGGGTGCACATACCGGCAGGTTTAAAAAAGAGGAAAAACGTCAGTAATACACGATCAATCTGTATACAGCCAATACTTACGATGAAATTAAATACATAGCCCTTAAAAGTCAGTTCTAACAATATCGAGTTATTCGCGTGCATTTAAGACAAAGAATAAAAAGAATCACACCAGTAAACATAATGAATCCTAGCTACAGAAAACACTTTCAGCGTGCTACTGCAGCGGTACTAAACTATAAGGGTGACCAAAGACGAACCATTCGCAATATACATAAAACACCAAATACGACAAGTTTAACGTTACTAGCCTGTAAAGCACAAAAACTAAACATAAACATATCGATAACATCCAAACTACACATACCAGTCGGTGGCTCGTCGCCTTTTCCCCAGTAGCTAACAGCAGTGTTTTAGGCCACGGCGCCATCTAGCGGATCGGGGACCACCTGACAGAAGAAATGATTTGCAAATGCTCAATGAATGCGACTACGATAGTTGTTTTACTCGAATTAAAATTAGATGAAATATCACGAAAAAAGACTGCCGAATAGTAGTTTTAAAGCTTGATTTTGTGGCATTTCACTGCCTACTTGCCCTTAGATGACCCCTCATGTAAATGAGGGGTTAAAAACTTAACTTGAAATTGTTATTATTATTAAAAGCATTGAGCCAAGGTTGTGGCGTGGCTTATAGACGTTACAAACTTCGTACACCATCACACATGCTGGTGTCTGTTTGCAATAAATGGTACAGATAGGCTGCATAAACACTAATAATGTTTCTATCTCCCACTAATTAACCGTCATGCTGGATGTACTGTACCTTTGAGGTTCCACTCTATTGTGTTGTCTAAGACATGACTAACATTGGTTTGATTTCTTTCCACCATACACTGCAGCCCACTGTCACGTTACAAAACAGGAAGTAGCTATGCTGTATTAAGTTTCAGCTTCTAGAAGATTAAATTTGCATTATGTTTTTGTCACAAGATTTCAAATGTATGTTGGTCCAGCACACCCGCATCACGATGTGCATCTGAAGCACTTACTTCAAGCAGGAAAGAAAGCCCGGGTCTGATGTTCATACGAAGCAGCAGCAAGCAACTAGATTTCGACATCGGTCTTTAAAATATTCATGTCAGCAAAAAAAATCCTCCATGCTTTTTTTTTTAACTCAATGATCAGAGGAAGTGGGGCAGCAGCAGCAGCAGCAGCAGCAGCAGCAGCAGTGCATGGTGCTGTTGCTCGTGACCTTATTTCTAATGAATGTCGTGTTATACTCACACACAGGAGGCCTAGGTTTAATTTCTTCTGGGATTTTTTTTTGTGGTGGTGCAGAATATTGTTGCAAAAAATATGATCCACTGACATGACCAGAGGACATTTAAGTGGGTTAGTGTGTGTTACTCACTATAGAAACTTTCACGTTGTCTCCCCCTTGTTACCTTGTTGCACAGTAGTAGCAGTAGTTGGCTTTTATTCATATTGCTTGTCTGTTAACGTTTGTTAAATTTAGTATGCTTGTGTTGAAATTTGTATTTATTGGACAATTTACCTTCCAGCAGTTTTTAACGTTTAATATTACACGTCAATAAATCTGTTTGCACAATGATCATGATCATAACCCGAATAAAACACACAACCTCTTTGGCTTTTTTGCTCTCATACGCCCATTGATATGTAAATAAATAAATGCATATAACAGATATACAATGGTGGCCAAAATGATTACAACACTTGGGATATTTAAGAGGTTTCACTTCTTTTGGCCTTTAAAATACCCATACAATAAATGAAATATATACAAGTAATGATTATGCTCTACAAACCATACAATAGAGCCATCATAAAGAGATTTAAATTATTTACCTTACAGAAAACAAGTTCAACCTATTTCACTGTCATTGTCACACAGTCGTGCTTCTTCCTCAACCCCATCAAGCAAATTTGGGGCACATTTAAAACAAAACTTGCTATTGTAAATTTAAAGGATTACGGAGTTGTTGGTTTTTAATCTTCTGTTATGTACAGTGTTGGCCAAAAGTAAGGTTACAGTTGCCACTTAGACATTTTACATGTACTAGACATTTAGACATGTATTTATAATTATTCGAGCACATTGAAGATTCAATATTTAATGTAAAATGTGTAACACTCAGCAAATAATGTGTCACACCTCAAGGAAGCTCAATATGACATCAATGATTATTTAGATCCGGCCTGTGTTGGCCCTTCAAAGCCATCGTGTGTCTTTTCGTCAGCAGATCATCTGATGCTGCTGCTGGCTCACCTTCTCCCCGCTTTCTCTGCAACCAAATGGCTGTTCAAGCTCTGATTTATGAGAAGCTTGTTTTCACCCAATAAGAAGGCAGTACTGTGCTTCTTCGCCTGTTTACATTCACCCTGAAAGTGCTTAAAATGAGAACTAACATGACACAATAAAGACAGTCACGGTGAACATTATTTATCAGAAATTTGGTTTGTAGTTTGGCATTTTTAAGTCTGCACTTTCAGGTTTTGAGTTGAAAGTGACTGTCTGTGTGACTACGTCATGATGGCACGTCAGCCGTTATGCTCCTTGAGGTCAAGAGTTAAAACTGAGGTACATATGAATGTTATGATTATGGCATAACGTCACTCCGCTAATGTCCAGGCCCAGAAAGTTACAATGAGCCTTGTGGACAGAAGTGAACTCCTAGTGTTCCCCTGTGTATGCAAGGATTTGGCAGGAAGTGAGTGGTGGCTTAAAATATCTATCAGTAAGTAGGATGATTCACTTTTATGATTCAAGCAAGGATCAATTTTAATGAACCCCAAAGACATTCAGAAATAAAAGGCTACGCTCCTACACTAAAAAACAGGACTTGTGGCAACTGTGTCAACGGTCATGGGAATAAATCACCCATGTCCATGATTTCCTGAAGTTTTCCCCTAATACGGATGTCAATTAGTGCCAGGGTGCCAGCGAGGGCACCGCTTTCCAGCTTGCAAACTGGGCTTGCCGCAGGCAGCACAATGCATTAGCACACGATGAGCTGTCAAGGGGGATTATTTCAGCCACGCCACAGCAAAAGGGGGTGGGCCACGCTCTGCTGCACTCAAGTGAAGAGGAAGCGAGCCAAGAGGGGGAGATAGGGAGAGATACAGAAGTCGTTGTGGGGGGCGGCAAAAGGCAAACAAGGAGAGCGTTTCCTGTATTTCGGCAGGTGGATCTTTCCAGAGCACCCATGTTGGAGCACTCCTCAGAGCTGGCCCTGGTGCAGAGTCTGTATGCTAACAGCATGCGCTGCCCCCCTTCTGTCAGGACCGAGGACCTGCCTTTGAGGTATGTTTGGGGTTGCACCCTCCCATTATTGTGCAAAAAAAAAATCTGGGCTAGCTTTTGTGGACTCTTTTGTCTGGGCTGGCTGCTGAGCTGTTGTCCCTTACTGTGGCTTAATTCTGGAAAATGCATGTTGGAATAACTGCCTTGACTGTTTTTACAACAACAGCAATGGATGAATCAGGAGGAATATTTCTCATTTTATTGGTTTATGATGGTAAAAGTGTCATTAGTGCATTGTATTGACACACAGCTGAGTTGAATGTGATCCATCTCCATGACCATATACACATAACCCTTTCTGCTCACCACGAGTCCACACACACAAAAAAACAAAAAACAAGAAACATTCTTCAGGACTGCAAGGCCAAGATAAAGCTGTCATGTGCTCATTGTGCATCTTTGTGCAGCTGTTTTTTTCCGCTTTCCTCCTCGATAACGTCAGGTTCACTCCCTTCACTCCCCTCTCCATTTTGAGAGCTCTTTAGGCCTGGTTGCCATTCTGAAAAACCGCTTCCAGTTTACAAAAGTCAAGCAACAAAAAGTAAGCGTGCCTTCAGGTTCAAAGGTTCGAATAATTAGTTTTTTCTTTTACAATTTTTCACAAGGGCTGGGGATGATGTGGCGGTCTCTGCCATGGGTATGGAAAAAATAAGATTAGATGTAAACAACAAAAGCATGGTACATATGTGGGGATTATGATGGGATTACAGGAGTAATCATGTGAGATTAAGAAGAGGACGCTGTAGTGTTAGAAGGCATTGAAACGCAACAAACATTATTCATTCATTCATTTTCTGTACCGCTTATCCTCATTAGGGTCACGGGGATGCTGGAGCCTATCCCAGCAGACTTTGGGCGAGAGGCGGGGTACACCCTGGACTGGTCGCCAGTCGATCGCAGGGCACAAACATTATTACACAATATTAATAGTTTATCAGTCATTGCAATTTTAAAACTGGTTATATCTTTCCATCCATTTTCCATGCCGTTTGCCCTCACTAGGGTGATGGGGGTATGTTTGAGCCTATCCCAGATGACTTTTGGCGAGAAGCAGGGTACACTATTTAGTTATGACCAGCAGTGGCCCTGTTGGCTTAGCCTCAACTAGTTTGTGGGCTGGAGGCATGAACATGGTGTTAACTATGCTATTATGTTTTATTCAGAAGAGAACAGACATTCCCTTGTATTTTCTGACATCTAAAACTAATTTCAGTCATGATGATCATTTTAAAATAATTTATGAATTTATCATCCCCCATAGTATCGCACCCCCAATTTGTAGTTCCATTATTTTTTTTTTATATATTTTGAACATTTTACATGCACGGCTCTCACATGTCAGTAAATATAGAGCAAGGGTACCTAATGTGGCGACAAAATACGGAATACTGATGATTATTGTCCGTGACACTAACCAAACCTTCGCAATAAATCTTTGCAACTGCACCAGAGAAGAAGACCGTTTCTGCAAGTCAAAGGAAATAAGCGCATGCTGCATACATTTCTTGTATTTCTGCATCTTTATTTCCCCAAACCGCATTCTCCAGAGAGCTTTACCTTTTTATAGCATCCCCTGGAGCTTGATGCTAATGCATGTCGCAAAGTAGGCTGCATGTATTGGTCGGGGGCGGGGGATGGGGGGAAATAGGTCGCTCATCGCATTATGCATACAAACCTGGTTTAGGCACTGTTTATTAGAGTGCATTCTGCGCAGGGGCTTTGAAATTGCTTTGGATGGAAGGATTAAATCCTTTTATATATATATATATATGCAGTATTTTATATACTGCATATTGTATGTGGTCTGGCAACCTGGCCATGCGCCCCCCAAGTCTTGAGTACGGGTCCACCAATCCCCACTAAATGAGAGTTCAGCAGCATGAGCCAACGAGGTAAAAGCCCCAGCTGTCAACTCATTGTCCAATATTTCTGTTAAGGCATCAGGGAGTGAGGTTTACCAACACACTTTGCAACAGCTAACATTTGTTACCAACTGTATATAACAACATAAACACACTTTGTATTGTGCACAATATACTGAGGCTCAATGAACAGTATTTGACAACAAGCCTTCCCACCCAAAACAGTCTACCGGTGTAGGTCTCACCCTGCAGGTCTACAATACCATAATAATAATAGTGGCCAGACCCCTCCCCCTCAGGGGAAAAAATAGTGTTGCAAGAAGGGGATCCTGACCTATGACCCTGTTCTGAAGCCGCATTGGAAAAAAATGCAGTGCAATCATCTCAATTTGGATACACCGGCATAATCTAATGGGATCCAGGCTATCCATCAATCTCTCTAGCTATCATTAGCAATTTCAAAGTAAGATGGAGTGCATTGCTTGTTTGCGACCAGCAGTGGTTCTGTTGATTCAGTCTCAATTAGTTTATGACCCTAAAAAAGAATCTACAGTATGCCAGTTTGTTTACACGGCTACATATACAGACCTGATCAAAATCTTAAGACCAGTTGAAAAATGGCTAGAATTTAACTTTTGTACATTTGGATCTTTATGAGGTTTTAAGTAGAGCTACAATATGCAAAAGCAAGAAGGGGGAGTGTGACTAAAAGCACTTTGAAAAAGTAATTTATTGAAAACAACAATTAAACTGAAAAAGGCTGTTTATCAGCTGATCAAAAGTTTAAGACCATCAGTTAAAAAATGACAAAAAAACTCTCCAAACCAGCTCCATCGTTCTTCTTAATCACTTAAAATTCATTTGGGCATGCTTGATGCGAGTGTTTCCAGGAAGCTAGTGGGAACATTGCTCCAAGTGGTGAGGATGGCTTCACGAAGGGCATCAACTGTCTGGAACTGATGGCCATTTTTATAAACTTCACTTGCCAACCATGCCCAAATGTTCTCTATGGGATTTAAATCAGGGGAACATGCAAGATGGTCCAAAAGAGTGATGTTATTCTCCCTGAAGAAGTCCTTCATCAAGCGAGCATTGTGAACTGCAGCGTTGTCCTGTTGAAAAACCCAGCTGTTACCACAGAGACGAGGGCCCTCAGTCATGAGGGATGCCCGCTGCAACATCTGCACGTAACACAGTTGACAGTTGATGCCCTTTGTGAAGCCATCTTCTCCACTTGGAGTAATGTTCCCACTAGCTTCCTGGAAACACTCGCATTAAGCATGCCCAAACAAATTTTTGAAGTGATTAACAAGAACGGTGGAGCTACTCATTACTGAGAACATTTTTTGTTGTGGTTTGGAGAGTTTTTGTCATTTTTTGAGCGATGGTCTTATACTTTGGATCAGCTGATTAACAGCCTATTTCAGTTTAATTGTTGTTTCAATAAGTTTTCAAAGTGCTTTTTGTCACCCCCCCCCCTTCTTGCTTTTGCATATTGTAACTCTACTTAAAATCTCATTAAGATCCAAATGTGCAAAAGGTAAATGCTACTAATTTTTCAACTGGTCTTAAGATTTTGATCAGGTCTGTATGTTTAATTGGGAGACGAGTAGATAAGGAGATATTATTTTGTGACATAACACTACAAGTGAAGCAAAAATCAAACATGTAGAAATTGAGTTTTTTATCAGTGGTATGTGTATATTGCATATTTTACTGGAATGATTTTATATTTATAAAATTTTACTGACTGTACTGTACTATTTGTAATTTAAAAAAAAATCATCAACCGTGAATGCTGAATGGCGAATGTGCACTACTTGGCTATGACCAGCAGTGGCGCTGTTGGCTCAGTCTTACCTAGTTCGCGGCGAAGAAGAACAGATGAGCGTGTTTGTTTCCATAGCGATTGTTTAATTGTTAAAAAATGTTGTCCTTAAAACACATTATTGATAGTATTTAGCGCTGTCTAATACTAATAAAAACCATACTAATACATTTCCTTTCCCGCAGACAATTAGGAAAATGTCCATTAAAAAATACAGTATGTGTTATTGTACTTTAGCTACAGAAACAACCTGTCTGGCTCCCTGATGATGTGACAAAATACATATTATCTGTTCATCGCAGACTGCACTCCAAAACAGCCACATTTGAGTGACACCTTAGAGTCGTATTTGCATGCTGCAAGTCCATGCGCGTCGTTACTAATCTACATAAGAGCGAAATATCCCTTTTAAGCCTAATTTTTGTGCAGCAGCAGGCAGTTTGGAGACTTTTATCCGACGCAGACCACGCCTCTGCTTTGCTGCAAGCAGCTCCTCTGTCGGCGTGCAGTGTGACAGCCCTACAAGTCTGTTCAGCCCGTGCACATAAGAGGAGTACGGAGCAAGGCGGTCACCGGTGCAATCTCCGTCTTCACATGTATTTTGGAAGTAGAAGACGCCCCCAGTCTCCTCAACTCTTTGCACCTGTTCTTACTCGTCTGTTGGAGATTCTTCTTCCTCCATGCGAGGGTGTGGGGACGTGCACTTCTCCTCATTGTTAGATTAGACGCGGCGTGCTGTGTATGTGTTGTCTTTTAAAGAAGAGAATGACTTCGGCGTACAACTTGGATTTCCTGCCCCTAACCGATAGTCGATTAATGGCGTCGGGCGACACAGTGTAAGTAAAGTGTTTGTGTGGTTTAGATTTGATGCTTGCTTTTTTTGTTGTTGTTGTTGTCAAGTTGTGGCTTTGGAGACGAAACAGTCGCTAGCAAGCTTTAGCATGCTAACCTCCAAAACCGCGACGGTTCCTCCACTAGCATCGAGTTTATCTAAGCAACTGCATGTTACACCGAATAGGTGCTGTACACAGAACTCTGAGTTTGCATGGCAGATGCAGTAAACGGCTTTTAACTGTTTAAGTACACACAAAATGGAGCGCCAGTGTTAGCTAGCATTAGCTACCGAACGCGCGACAACAGTCGGGGGACATGTGCTTCAGAAAAACCCACCTTTTCGGGTTGCCTTGATAAGAAAATGAACAAGTCCTTATTTTGTTATCGTTTACCTTGAAGTCAGAGAGACAAGTAGACCACCTCTTTGGCGAAACAGTTTTTCGCCGTCGTGTAACGTTGCAAACGTCTGCGGTTCGAACGGCATCTCGCGACATCTCGCCAACAATATAAATGGAAGTGCGTCGAGTGAAGTTTAATATAAATACTTGATATTTATATTGTCTTATATTCTTTAAGCGACACGAATGTTGCTCTTATAGCATTTCCGCTACAGGAGTCTCTTTCCGTTTTTCTGCTCGCTAGCTAACTTAGCTAGTTAGCTGCCCTCGCCTCCATAATGGAGGCTCGCCTAACTCTGTAACCCACGCCGTTTATTGCATTATTTTTGAGTCACTAATTGAGCTCTTGTGACCAACCACGTAAACAAGACCGAGAAAGACCCACACTCCCTGCAAAAAGGTTTACGATGCACGCTTTGTGGCGCGGTCACACTTGGCAGTTTGGAAAAACTCTGGTCCGTTTGGCGAAGTGGGAACCCAACCCAATCCACTCCACCCAGAACCAGACCAAACAGGTGGACTGAGACCACTAGAGGATGCATTCATATTTTCTTTATTACGGTGCTCTGGTCCAGCCTAAAAATGCAAAAACCTGACTTTGTCACTTCTATGTAGTGCGGTTTGTGTTCGCGCTTGCATTTTGTGAGCGACCTGAAAAATGTTGTCAGTTATGCGTATTATGGATACAGTCGTGCCTTGATTGGAAGGCGTATGTGACGTCTACGTTGTCTGACAGCCTCACACACACAAAAAACACGTACTTCTGGTCACTTGGATGCATTTGACCTGGCATGACTATGTTGGTATGTTTTAACGACTATAGTTTCTCTTCCGGGTTTACATTCAAAGGGCTATGTGGGTGCCTAGAGGGCGCCAACTTTTCGAATGTGCTTCAAGCATCATAAAGTACCTCAGCCTTTTCGTGTTCTGAGCATGCAAGTGTCATGTAACGCGTGCATTGTTTGTTGTTAGCTATCAATAGCGATTTGGCAAACTTTAGCGACAAAAATAGGCTATACATGACTATTGACTGCTTTTATATGCATTCACTACAGACATGAGACGCAAGTGACCTGAATTGACATTTTTTTTTTTTTTTTTTTTTTTATTTTTGTAAAATTAAATTTTTTTGTTTTGTGTTTAAAATTATCTTGGGCCAGTTGCAAACTGTCCCATTTTAAGTCTTAATTCTTTGATTTTCCACTTAGCTTTTAGTTTATTTTGTTTTGATAATTATCGCATTTGTGCTTGCATTTTGGGATCTTGTATTGGTGCAGTCAAGTTCACTTACCTCACTCAGGACTAGAGTCCACTGGCAGAGCTCTTTGTTCCCGGGGGGTGTTCACACTTGCCCACACAAATTGTACCAACAGCGCAAATGAACTAGAGTCAGTTTTAAAAAGACCAAAAATGACAAGAGTGGACACACCACAACACCACGAGAGATGGTTCTCGCTTTGCATGCAAACCAACTGTGGAGTGAGGTAAGTGTGAATTGTGACTGCCCCAATGTACCAAAACACAGCATTCTTGTATGATGTTATTACATGCGAGCGAAACCAGGCGATGATTAGTGAAAAAAGAAAGGTGGCTGAAAATAAATGAAAAGTAAGCCTCAAATGTAACATTGGTTAAACATACCTGGCTCTCTTCAACAAAAGGGTCGCGTTGCTTGTCACAAAAAAGTCCTATGGTCAAAGTTCAGCTGGCAGTTTGCTGGCAGTTCAGCTGGCAGCAAACTGCCTGCAAAAAGCTAGTGAAAGATCCTTTACGTAACAAGAGTGAGTTGTTCTTTCCTAGATCATATGATCTGATGTAAGGTATATTTCGCAGCAGTTGTACATAAAATTTATTTATCCATCTGATTGTTGACAGGAGAGAGTTACTGTTGGGGCGTCAGTGTGATTCCCTTGACAGCCGTAGAGGAGCGGCTGCGTGTCACTAAGTTAAACATCAAAGTGATTGTCTTTTTTTGGACATGGAGCAAAGTGAGATCCATCGTTCGGGGTCAATGCCACAAAAAAGCCAAAGGAAAAAGCAAAAATGCAGGCGCAGAAGTAATCGTTATCCTGGCTAAACTCATGGTTTCATTTTGACCTTTAAAGTTATCAGTGAGTGTAGATGACATTTTGTTTGAATTCTGAAATGTAGGATCGTCGAGGACACTCGACACTAATGCCTCTTTTACACAAAGATCCGGTAAAATAGCCGTAACAGTAGATCAGGCATTTATTGCCCTGTGCCTTTTAGACAGAACGCAGTGACGGAGAAATGACCTGTACCCAGGATCACTTTTAAACAGCGTATGCATATATATTCGTATACGTACACTCCAAATCAATAAAGTTGTGTTACAGCGTCAATTACCTGTAACACAACTGAGTCGGAGGGCACTATAGTTCCAGCATTGTGGGATCCACAGGCACTGTGTACAACTCTGATGTTAACTCAGAAGCCACAAAATTAACAGATCATCTTCAACCCCCACATTCTCTTCTGAACAGCGTCAAGGGAAAACCAGCTGTGTGAACGTGGCTTAAAACTGCCTTTTGCAGGGTACTTATATTATACTAATATATTAATGGTTATACAAGCACACGTTTGTAATATTCTAACCACTCCCTCCATGTCAGCATTATGGGATGGTGAGATAGGAGCTGTGCAAATGATGTGGCAAGATTTACAAACAAAAGAAAATGTGCCCATGTGTTGCATAAGACCAGAAGCATACACAGTTCACTTGCCAGAATTATGTGGCTGTTGAGTTGTTAAAATGAGCTGAAGTCAAGTCTAAATAATGTATTTTTTTTAAAAACTAATGAATCTTTCCAGCAAGTGTCTTTTTGAAGTTGCAGTCCACATGAGGTGGAAATGGCAGTCTTCTCTGTTGTATATGTATGTGTGCAGTCACAGGCAGTATGTGTACTATATTTAGCGTCTGCTATTCATTTGGTGTCCTGGTTGTCCTCATTGCAGCACTCCAGCATTCCCCTTCAACACAAATAAGAGAATTGGGATGATTTTAGACAAGCTCTCGAAGCTGTATAGTGAAGGTATAATTGCCCTCCTTTTTTCTGCTCCATTTGAGATGCCCACATTGATAGTTAACCACCGACTTTACTTTAGCATCATCATCTGCGACCTCCGGGGACATCGGGTGTCATTATGGAGTTAATGGCTTGGGCGTCGTCGTCAGATGCTGCCAGCCTGTTAGCATATGGACCAAATGAAAGCCTGATTGATTGAAGTCATCTGTCCTCACACGGGGGGAAACGCAACAATGAAATTGGAACGTGCTCAGATGAACGGGAGTCGTTGCCAGCATGGAAAATTAGGGCGTGATTAAAGTAGACCACAAGCGTTTGCACCTTAGGTGCAACTCTGAAAGTGTGCATAACTCTCCTAATTTAAAAAGGAAAATGTGTGTTTTTTGAGTAGCTTTTTGGTTGCAACTTTTGTACACAGTTTCCCATTTACGGCACAAGTGTAAAAAGAAGTTAAGCATTTCACCTTAGCTTTGACTAAATGTATGGTCGTTGAATTTGTGTCTGCTTATGTAATTCATGTGACCCTTGTGTATTATTTATGTATATTACTTTTCGCTTTCTTCTTTCGAGCCCCTTTGTTGAGACCAGTTCTGCCAGCTTGTTAGCATATGGGTAGGGCCCTATGATTTCCGCGTTAAAAGAATCGCAGATGTAATTGCGGAATTGGCCAATAAAAACAGCATTTACTGTTAAACTTACTTAACTTACTGTTAAATTGACATAATCTGAATAAATGCTGCTATCGTGAGCAGAAGGAACGTTTGTGTGAGTAATTATTTCCTCGGAGGACGGCTCAATCGTAGCGGAATCTCATTACAACCCGCCTCCTCCCGTACTAAACATGTTGAAATGACGATACACTCCGGTGAAAGTTGACAGAACCTCCTCTTAGCTTTGCTTCCAGTCACGCTTTGTGAATGGAAGCTAGCGGTGCTACTGTGGTTGTAGGCTCCAGCATACCCGCGACCCTAATGAGGATAAGCGGTATAGAAAATGAATGAATGAATGAATAAATGTAAGGAGCGTTTTACAATGATGACAATGTGCAGGTTCAGAGTGGAAAAAAGACAATAAGCATGTATAATCTATCATTTTTGCCCCAGTTAGCCTTAGCCGTAAAGAGACATCCTTCCAGCTTTCAAAATGAGAGCACCGTTTGCCACATGTCGTGTAACTGTAAACATCATAACTGTCATAAAAAAATCTTATACATGCAATTGGAATTCTATCGGTGATTACTATCTTCCTTGATCACAACCATGGGCATTTACTGTGTTTTGAAGATTTCGTGGCAATGTGTGCATCCCATTAGAAAAGTTAGCCAAGCTACATCCATTTGTCAATTACTGGGCAAAATGTTATTTTTTTTGCATTTAATTAATGGACCTTTTAGTCACCAAGCCAAAATACACAGGCATTAGGCTTGTAGAAAATAAGTGTTAAATGTCAAAAACAGAATTCTAAAAAATTATAACGGAAAAAATAAAACGGAATTTGGAAAAAAATAAAACAGATTTCATGGGCCAAGTGGAAGACTGACATGAAGGCATCTGTTTTCATATTTAGATGCAACAATGAAATCAGGCCGTGCTCAGATGAATAGCTTTATTACTTTAATCAGGAATGATTAAAGTGGACCATGCATTAACAATTATACACAATTCTGGACATTTGCACAATCCCTCTCATTAAATAAATGTGTCATCTGCAAGTATCTTTTTAAGTTGTGACTTTTTTAGTCTTTCTTTAACCAAGCTGTTAGAAGCACTCTTAACCTTTTATATGGCCGTTGAAGAACAACTCGTTATGTACTTGAGGGAATGGCGAGCAAGCAGCTGTTTGGCTGATTTTCTTCTTTTCCTCAGCAATTGGCGTCTGCGTGTCAAATACCACTATAAAGCATAACAACAGCGGTGTGTGGCTTGTTGCCACAGCCAGAGGCTACTGAGCACCATTTGGTTACAATAGTAGGAAATGTCGCATTTTTAATTGGAACGATTCCCTTACTACAAGAGCTTATTGAAAGATGATTTAATTAGAACAACTCCACAGTAATTTAGGTAATGTTGCAAGCTCCAGTAAACACCTAAATAGCAGTAATATTATCGGATATCTGATAGTATTATGTCAGTCAGACCTGTGGTGCCCAAACTTGTCGAGCCCATAGACCAGATTGTTTTGTCAGAGATAGATGTCTAGAATGGAGTTGCAGTCCATCCATCCATCCTTTTTCTTCCGCTTATCCGAGATCGGGTTGCGGGGGCAGCAACCTAAGCAGGGAAGCCCACTTCTTCCAGCTCTTCGCAGCGGATGCCGAAGCGTTTCCAGGCCACCTGAGAGACATAGTCTCTCCAACGTGTCCTGGGTCTTCCCCGAGGCCTCCTACCGGTTGGACGTGCCCTGAACACCTCCCCAGGAAGGCGTTCGAGAGGCATCCTAACCAGATGCCCGAGCCATCCCATCTGGTTCCTCTCAATGCGGAGGAGCAGCGGTTCTACTCCGAGTCTCTCCCGGATGACAGTGCTTATCACCCTATCTCTAAAGGTGAGCCCAGCCACCCTACGAAGGAAACTCATTTCGACCGCTTGTACGCGTGATCTTGTCCTTTCGGTCACTACCCAAAGCTCATCACCATAGGTGAGGGTAGGAATGTAGATCGACCGGTAAATTGGGAGCTTTGCCTTTTGGCTCAGCTCTCTTTTCACCACGACGGACCGGTGCAGAGTCCGCATCACTGCAGACGCTGCACCAATCCGCCTGTCCATCTCGCGTTCCATCCTTCCATCACTTGTGAACAAGACCCCGAGGTACTTAAACTCCTCCACTTGAGGCAGGACCTCTTTTCCAACCCGGAGATGGCACTCCACCCTTTCCCGGGTGAGAACCATGGACTCGGACTTGGAGGTGCTGATTCTTATCCCAGCCCCTTCACACTCAGCTGTGAACCGGTCCAGTGAGAGTTGAAGGTCACTGCTCGATGAAGCCACCAGGACCACATCATCTGCAAAAAGCAGAGATCGAATCCTGCGGCCACCAAACTGAAACCCCTCAACGCCCTGGTTGCGCTTAGAAATTCTGTCCATGAAAGTAATGAATAGAATCGGTGACAAAGGGCAGCCCTAGCGGAGTCCAACCCTCACTGGAAACGGGTCCGACTTATTGGCGGCAATGCGAACCAAACTCTGACACCGGTCATACAGGGAACGAACCGCCTGGATTAGGTGGTCCGATACCCCATATTCCCGGAGCACTCCCCACAGTATTCCCCAAGGAGCCAGGACGAAAACCACACTGCTCCTCGTGAATCCGAGATTCAACTATTCGGCGGATTCTCCTCTCCAGAACCCTTGAATAGACCTTACAGGGAAGGCTGAGGAGTGTGATCCCATTATAGTTAGAACACAACCTCCGGTCCCCCTTCTTGAAAAGCGGGACCACCACCCTGGTCTGCCAGTCCAGGGGCACCGACCCTGACGTCCACGCAATGTTGCAGAGTCGTGTCAAACAAGACACGCCTACAGCAACCAGGGCCTTAAGGAACTCCGGGCGGATCTCATCCATCCCCGGGGCCTTGCCACCAAGGAGCTTTTTGACCACCTCTGTGACCTCAGCCCCAGAGATAGGCGAACCCGACTCAGAGTCCCCAGGCACTGCTTCCACGTTGGAAGGCGTGTCGGTGGGATTGAGGAGGTCTTAAATGTATTCCCTCCACCTGTCCACAAGATCCCGAGTCGAGTTCAACTCCAACGTGCAGGCTTGGAGCCTGGGGGCAACAAGAATTGTCACCCTTGCTCGTCGCCTCTCATTGCCGGCAACACCAGAGTGGAATGAAGTCCAGCCCCTCTCGAGAGGACTGGTTCCAGAGCCCTTGCTGTGCGTTGAGGTGAGTCCGACTATATCTAGCCGGAATTTCTCCACCTCGCGCACCAGCTCACGCTCCTTCCCCGCCAGAGAGGTGACATTCCACAAACCGACAACTAGCTTCTGTAGCCGAGAATCGGAGAGCCAAGGCCTCTGCCTCCGGGCGCCACCCAGCTCTCTTTGCACCCGACCCCTTTGGCCCCTCCCACGAGTGGTGAGCTCATGGGAGGGGGGACCCATGTTACCTTTTCGGGCTGTGCCCGACCGGGCCCCATGGGTGCAGACCCGGCCACCAGACGCTCGGCATCGTGCCCCGCCTCCGAGGCTGGCTCCAGAGGGGGGGCCCGGAGATCCGTGTCCGGGCGAGGGAAAACGAAGTCCAATTGTATTTTTCATCATTAGGGTCTTTTGAGCCACACTTTGTCTGGTCCCTCCCCTAGGACCTGTTTGTCATGGGTGACCCTACCAGGGGCATGACAGCCCCGACCACTTAGCTTCTAGGATCATTGGGACACGCAAACACCTCCACCACGATAAGGTGGTGACTCAGGGAGGAGGAGTTGGTCCATATTTTTATATGGACTACAAATGGGTATGTAACTATAGCAATAAATTATAAAATATGAGTTGCAGTCCATATTTTTAGTTTTCTATTTACTTTACATATTATAAAATATGGGCTGCAACTCATATTTTATAATTTATTGCTATAGTTACATACCCATGTGTAGACCATAGAAAACTAAAATATCACTTTAAAAATGCTTTACAAAACACAAAATGAACAGACTCCCCATCTGTACTAGCCTGCAGTTTGTTTTCCAGAGAGAAGATGATAATAGCGAGGTCTGATGTGTGTAAGTGACAGACACATTGTGTGCTTACCGTCCATTCTGATGCAAGTAATTGGATGGGAATAGCAACATCTTCACTGCCATAGTGGAATGTTTAGGATAGTTTCCTATTAACTTGAATCAAACAACGGAACAAACTAACTTCTCCCCACACAAAGCACACATGGGCGCATGAGCATGCCAGTAAGGGATGAACCAAACTATTCAAGATTGGTATTTTAGTATATATAGTAGTGTTTTAGTTAGTTTGGTCCATTAGTCTCTCAAATATGACCTCTTTGCATGTTTTTTGTTTTTTTTAAGAGGGAAACGCGACTGTCAGGTCTTGTGAGATAGGCTGCATCTTGTGACCTCATGCAAGAAAATTGCGTGGACTCACTTTAAAGGCTGCCCGTTATGTAACCGATGTGGCAAACTAAAGGAGTAGCATCAAGATCTTGTTTTGGTTCAACTATTAAACTTTAGAATAATGTACACGGCTCAATTGTCTGCCTTTGTATTACAGGGCTGAGAAAAGAGGTGGATGCTGGCATGTTTTCTCGGTCAGAGCTCAGCAGCCGGACACATGGTCCAGATAAATCACTCGCTTTTTATGACCGGTGTGGTAGGAAGTGCACAACTGTCATAGCTGGTGGCTTGTCAGCTGCCCGGAGGCGTCAACGCCCTGCAACTGTCAGCAAAAGAAGCACACTGTTGTGTCGTCAGCCAAGCTACTTTGACTTAGGCTTTACATATGCCAAAGAAAAAGATTAATTGCAATGCTAGTAAGGAACATTACACTGATATCCTAGAACTCCTGGGGCAGTATGCAAATGGTCAGAATAGTGACACTCAGCGCAATCTTAAATTCTTAAAAGTGCTTTGAAGCAATGACATGGTATCATTTGCTTTTAGGTGTTTCATCCTGACTTACTAACGCTATGACCGAAAATATTAAGGCATCATCACTTTGACGATGCTGATTTGATCATACGGAAAATTGTTGTCGATTTTCCCCCCCCTCATTCCTTTTGGTGCAGAACAGAACAGCAACATTTTTGCAGTCTGGTCTAGAAAATAACTTCTACCTTCTAGGCAGGGGTTAAAATCCTTTGTTCAGATTTTTCAGAGCAAAATAGCGACAGAGCACTGACGGCAAAACTGGAGAAAGGTTGTCACACACCAGTGCCTCAACAGACGTAGCCTTCCATGTATTCCGCAGTGGCCCCCCTGAGTTGGCCCATTGTGCTTGTAGCAGAGTGGTGAATAGTGTTCGACGGTGTGGGGAACAATATGCGATTGTTCCCCCGCTGTGCAGAAGAAGCTGTAGGTTACTCCCTGTACCATCGCCTCAGCGTCCTGAGGAAAGGAAATGCGGCGCAAAAGTCTAGCGAACCAACGATTCGTGGAGCTTTTAAAGCTTTGCGGTGCCTGCTTAGTGCCTTGGAGAGGGGGTGGAGGGCCCAACTGTTCCTAAGTCATTCGGCTATGTTGACAGTGCTGTGGGAATAAAAGCTTTCATAGCCAAGCGTGGAGTTGGATTTCAGGGAGGCGAGTGAGCGGAAGCGCTATTTGTTAGAATGTCATTTAAATCCCTCAAGGAGTTTGGTGTTTCTGCTGAACGTCTGGGCTCCATTTGTAAGAGATGGATGGCTCGCGTCCAAAGGTCTGTGTGCAAAATAGATATTTTATATGAATCCTTCACTTGCTTTGACCAATGTAAGACTGTCAGACTAACGTTTATGGCAGGGCTATTCAACTCATTTCTTTAGTGTTAAATATTCTATAATAAGGAAGGACACAGGGACAGGACTTTTCTCTTCACTGTTATTTTGTTTATAATGTCAATGCAGGAGTCTGAAATATCTTAACCACTGTATGACAGGAATGTACTGTTTTATAAGAACCTACAGCAAAGATGGCAGTTAAAAGATTTCAAGAGCAGTGTTATTTTTTCAGGGCCTACTACTAAAATGTTAAGTGCTCTTATGTTTTTAAATGAACTTGTGAGCAGGTAATATGGCTTATGTTTTTGTGTTGTAGTTGGTACTACATAATTCTCATTGTGCTATTTGCCAAAAAAACGTTAATTCTGTTAAGTAGATAGATCTAGTGCCGTCCTCTTTGTTACCAGCACTATTTGGAAGGATGTGTGTTTTAGTTTCCGTGGTAGAGCGATGCAGTAGTTTGGATTATCTGTCACAAAGGCTTTCCCCTCAAGGAAAATGGCACAATTTACCGTTTACTCACTTTCATCACTGCTGTTCTACTCTCAAATCACTGCATCATCACTGAATAGAAAAGCCCAGTTATGGAGTAGCCATATGGATGACTGTTTAAATGGGAAAAGCCACTATGTTATCCTTCTATACAGATAATTTTCCCTCCAACAGAAGCTTTACAAAATACTTCAGAGCACCTGTTACTGACATGCCAGTCTTAAGGTCGCTATCCCTTTAAATGCTAAACCAATGTCATGCCCTATTAAAGAAAATGTTTTCTAAATGACACATTCAATTAAGTGTGCAGTAAGGCAATTTTTCTGACGTCAATTAAAATGTGTCTGTGAGGCTTTCACTCATGTCACTATACTGATACATCTGATAACCTAACAATATGTACCCAAGTAATGCCTTATTAATGAAATGAAAGATTACTGTTCAACTAAAACGCGGCCTTTCCATTGTTCTCAATACATTTTTTTTAATGGTGCGATCTGTCACATCCAATCAAATTCAGTGCGCCCTTCTCAGAATTCATGCAAGACTTCAGAGTGATGTCAAGGTCTTGAATCATCCTGTAATTCTTTGCAATATTGATGTTCCCTGTGCTTTCTTGGTAAACATGAGGGCTGAAGGGCTATAGTCTGATGATAGCTGTTTTAAATGGTGCTGAAAGTGACCTGGCTTTGCATCTCACTTCCTTTTTTTGAAAGCGCTTCAGAAAAGTATTCTACTTTCCACCCACTGATGCTCTTGAGGACTGGATAGTGAACATCATCATTTAGCAGAAATTAGACGGGATTATAATGGATTTGAAATTGCCAACTAAAAAACACACGTGACAGTTTAGTGCTACAGCCCTAAGGACTGATTTTAATGCCAGCATTCACAAACACACTATTTCATCTCCCTATTATTTTTCCAGCAACGGCAGCAAGATGAATGGATCGTTGGAACACTTGGATCAGCCAGACCCAGACTCCATCAAGATGTTTGTTGGACAGATCCCTCGTTCCTGGTCCGAAACCGAACTCAAAGAGCTTTTTGAACCTTTCGGAGCTGTGCACCAGATCAACATTCTCCGCGATCGCACCCAGAACCCCCCTCAGAGCAAAGGTAGGATTCCCGCAGTGATATGGTCTTCGCAAACATGGCTAGAAAACGTCCAGGAGACCACGTACATGGTACAAAAGCCAGTAGTGTCTTGAATGAGTCTTTTGTGACTCGAAACGCAGCGTGAACCCGCTCGTGGCCATCTATCACCCTCAGTCACATTTCTGCACAATCCCCCTCGGGCAATGAACAACATTGCTTGTCTGCTCTTGCAGCACAGCCATGTTTGTGCTTCCAGATGACAGCATTCAGCAAGTCTTAAAACCCATTTCCATAAGCCGCATTAGAGGAAGATTTCCTTTCTACTTTTACTTGACTGTGCAGGGCTTTAAGAGCAGCATTGACTAAAAAGCAAGGTTACTCATTGCATCTATGGACACTTCCTCTGCATGTGTGCTTGAGTTCAGGTTGCAATATAGCAACATAACACAATTGTCATTGCATGTAGTATGTCGCAGATGAAGAAGTCAGATTAGTGTTTCCACTGTGGAATGTGTAGGCAGGATGACGATAACTGCATCAGCTATGTAGTGTGATGTCCTACCTCACTAGAGAGATGGCTAATATTTTGCTAGTTAGCTTCATCGTATCTGTACTGCATTTCTAAACAACTACATTGTGTGGTAAGGCAATAACTGAAGCTGAACTCTCCCTTTGTTATTGTTCTAATTTTGTATATAGTATCAATGCAACTCTCTGCTATGCCTTCACAGTGTTGCCTCACTAGCTGGCTAATACATGAATGAATTAAAACACAACCAATATATATACACTAGTTAAAGACAAGTGCAGTTGGTAGGACAAGTGTGCTCTGATATTTATTTTTTAAAGACCTACGGCTAGTCAAAGAGCCGCTGCATGACAGCAGCGCTGCGCTGTTTTTGACCATGGTGTAGTTTTATTTTAAACTTCCAAAACAATTTACATAGCAGTTCATCACATGTTTATACTTGCACAATTCAACATGTCTGAAAAGAAATGGGAAGAAGCTGAGTTAATTTGATCCTTTCTTTTGTTAAGCTATTACTGATAGTTTACATTCTGTGTTTAATATGGTTGCTCCCAAGTTTTGAACTGATCTTGACATAACATACTCTATACCTGTTTTTGGCACCGCAGTGGAGGGGAGCCAAAAAGTTGTACATTAAGGGCAAGTTATTTTGGGTACTCCACTCATCTTTTGACAATGTAAATAAATGCCACCACAACTCCCCTGCATGGCAGAAATGAGACTTTGGAGACTGTGAAGTGGAAGCCTGCTGTCTGCCAGGCTGCAAAGTGCCACTGGAAGCATTCTGTCTCCTTTAACTAGCTGCAGGTAGACAAACTCCAACAACTGTGTCAGCTGGTTGTTGTGGCATGCTTGGAAAAAAGCCTGAGGTCCAC
Source organism: Oostethus manadensis (assembly GCA_024372805.1). Lineage (NCBI taxonomy): Eukaryota > Metazoa > Chordata > Actinopteri > Syngnathiformes > Syngnathidae > Oostethus > Oostethus manadensis. Next base: position 2,429,580 of record QODF01000137.1, on the reverse strand, counting down.
AGACGGATTGGTTAGATAAGAATGAGCTAGTAAATATGTGGTTTGAGGTGAGTTGACAGACGTTGTTTCCAAAAAACAAAAATGGGTGTTATTTAAAACAAAAACCTGCCAGCCATAAGCAAAAGCCTATTTTTAACTGCTCTAAATTCAACATTAGGGTTAAGACCCTTCAGTCCTGGCAGTAATTTGTCCCCACTGGTCAAAGTTAATGTACACTTTACTTGGAGAAGCCAAGTGATTATCCTGAGTGGCAAACACTTAGAGCCAGATGTTCAAACATTGTTAATGGATAATATTATGACATGTATGTGTTATGACATGTGAACATCCTGTTTTTACATGTGTTCAGTATTTAGACAGAAAAGGTAACTGTAAAAATCGTTTTATCATGTGAACGAACCAAATTGATAGAGTTGAGCATGGTTTTGTGTAAGGAGCCCCTCAATATTAACATGTACTGTGCTTACCCGAATACACTGATATTTTTGTTCCTGTACTAATGATTTACATGCAGTCGATATTCAGGTTAAGGTCTATATTCTGGTTTCTGAAATGTTTGCAATAACTGTTTTACACGCATGAGCAAACTGTGTTATTCCTGTGTACATTATAATTTGTAATCAATCAGGATATCCCAATCCAAACAGCGAAGCAAAGACTTCTCGATGCACAGAGAACATCATGACGCAATGCACGTCCTTTCCACTTCGTCTCCTGTATCCAAAAACAGCAGCACGGCGGTAGCAGTCACCTTTGTTTGAGCTTTAGTGCTGATATTGACCCACCACCAGTACTCGACACTATTCTGTCTCGCATTCTCCATTAATGTAAGAAACAGGAAATGGAGCCGCACGTCTCCCACTCTGTAGTCGCTTATGAGAGCGTGAGAGAGATGACGAAGGAGAGAGAGGGGATATAAGATGGATCCAAGCAGCTGATTTCTTACTTTGCATTGTATTAGGCTTTTTTGAGGATCTTCCATATGTATCTGCTCTGGAGTGTTAATGAAATTAGCTTCTACTGTCTATAAAGACATAATGTTCCAGTCATTCACCACGCTGACAAGGTGACGTGTTTTTTTCCTTGCTCCAAAAGTGTGGGGGTTTGGTTGTCACCGTGTTTTGCCTGTCGAATGGCACATGCGCAAAACACAAATGAGTATTCCTTTTGATAACGGTATCTCGATAGGCGCATACATGTTTCGATATTCAGGTTAGAAAAGGAGTAACCCGGAGATCCTTTATGATTGGGTTATTTGACCGCATGTAAACACATTGTATGAAAAAGACAGGTTGTCTTCTATGCAGGTTTTGCTTGCAAACCATAAGGCCATCGTCCACAGATTGTTTTGTTTTTTTAACAGCAATCTTGATGTTTGACACTCTAGGTAAGAAGTTTGTTATTGTGAATCACCAGTCTGTGCAGACTGCTTAGAGACCTTTCAAATGGCACTAAAGGCAATTGTGCAGTCTAATCTATGTCTCTCTGTACAGGACAGTGCGGCACTAGATCTTGACCGTGCTTCCTACTTGTGTTCACTGAGCGGGAGTTCAAAGGCCCCTTATTTTCAGCCTCCATCCCCTCCATCACACTTCCACCTCCTCTTCTTCGTCCTGGTTCTGTGTGTGGGTTTCAGCTGTGATGGCCTATTGACATGTTAATGTATTCTAATAGCTAATCTAGCCCAATCACAGCTGTCTTTGTGAGGTGAATATCATGCCATCTCTGCATACTCAACACTCCCCTCCCAGCCCAAAACCTCTCCCTAACTCATCTATTTCACTGCCATCTCTTACCAATGTGAGAAGGCAGGGGGGACTTAATGCTATCAGGATTGTTTATTTGCAGAGCCGATAATACAGCCATCTCTCTTAGGTAATCAATTTGTGTGATTATTTGGTTAAACTCAGTCTGTTTTCAGTCTGTCAAACGCGGGTCATAAAAAAATAATCTGAAAGCTCCATAAGCAGCATCAAAGGCGTAGTGGGCTTGGAGGAGAGAGAGCATCTCGTTGAGTATTCGGGTTCGGCAGCCCCCCTCCCCGCGGCGCGGGAGCTCCAGTAACGGCATAATACACACTATGTAGGTCAGAGACGCTGCAGTGCTCCACTTCCCCATGCTAGTGAAACTGACAGGCTGGAACGCCACCGGCGGTCTGCTGGGATGGAAGGATGATAGGCTTTTTTCCCGTCCCAACCCCCCTTGCTCTTTTCTTCCGCCCTCTTCCCCCACCACCTCTTTATTCCTCCCACCCGAGCTCCCCTGCTTTTTTCATGCAATTTGAGGCACTTGCTTGTACATTTCAGTTTGGATCGACAGGACCGACAGTCTTGACATGTGGGCCTCTGCAGACAGCCCTCATGGTTATTATGGTCAGGGTGATGATTTTCAAAAACTCTGGCTTTAGTGATTATGTATGGATGGGAAAACAAGAGTAAAAAAAACCCCCCACAACCTTTTACCTTCACACTTGTAGTAGTAAACCCTCCACGCCCAAAAAATCCAGTCCAAAACAACGTGACAATTTGAGTTTGGCGTTCACACTTGCCTCATCTAGCACTAAAGTTCACTTGTAAACGGACCATAAATAAGTGTGCACTAGGGGGTAACAAGATTTTTTTTAAAACATGATATTTCTCGTTTAAAGACGAGTTATCTTGCTAGTAGAGGGCAGCCAGAAGTCTATCAGACTGTGAGCTATGACATCACTACTGAAAATGATAAAACACTTAATATAAACAGTACCCTACATATACTCAGTGTTCCCAGTCGCTGTGACTGTTTTTTTTTTTTTTGTTAAAATTCTGCCGCTGTGTTAAAAGTGCTTTCTCCTACGTCCTCAGCCTCCTTGACGAGGTCACTGAAAATAGTGCTTGCCTTTTGGTAAATGATCGTTTTGGTCACCGTATCTCCAGCGAGTTGCTTCTCCTTTTATCAACAGGAGAAAAAGTCTCTATCTCGTCGTTTAGACAAGTCCTTTTACCGGAAAGGACTGTCGCACTGTTCAAAGGCTTTGCGGCTTCAAAGGCGTCCTTTTGTTTTAGTATCTTTCCGATTGTCAAAAGGTTTTGGTCCTGTGTCCTTGCGATAGCACTCATGCCTTTTTCATATTTTGCTGTTATTTCAGGCTTAGTTTCTATCAACATCACTTTTTTTCTTCATATCGCTCCTGCTGGCACCCATGGTTATTGAACAGCACGAAAACACAAGACGATGGACGTGAGATTTTCAGTACATTACTGCCACAAGGGAAGGCAGCTTGTATGGCAGTACAGTACATTCAAAAAGCTATGAAATTAATTCTGGAGGGACCGCTGTTGGGCAGCACTTTCGATTTTCCTTTTTGGATTTTTAATATTTTTTCGTTAAATGGAACGGAAATTTCAGCCTGATTGGTATTCCGGATTTTTTTGAGGTTCCACTGGATACGTATATATATTATGACACCCCTGATACATGTATAACTACTATGATACAGTATAAACAGGTGGTTAATGATGATATAAAACAGTGCTTTTAGTGGTTAATTAATAATGTTGACAACAATGTTGTTTTAGAAAATAATTTGAGGGACAATACACATTTCAAAATGCAGCTGCATTGTTTTGTGACTCAATTAAATTAAGAAGACTTTGTCCAATCATGTTTTTCATTGTACTTTTCTTAAAAATAATTTGAGTCTTGTCTTGTTCTTGTAGACCTAATCTTGTGTTTCTTGACGCACTTAGTGTGAACACGCCCTTAGTCTTGTGTCAAAAGAATTGTTAGACACCCATTTTGATCATGGGTGCTGTGTGAATGCTGATTTTAAAGCTTACGTAACATTACACACCTAATTATACGTTTCAAAAAATCAAAATTGATCAAAAAACGGATGCTAGCCAGTGTGGCTGTGCAACAGTACGTTGGTAAACTAATGCCTTGAGTTGACATCTCTGGATTTTACCTTGATGGATCGTGGTCTCGACTGTCATTCTGCGGACCCTGGTTGAAGTCCCGGCGGAACGCGGGGCTGGCTAAACCAGTCAGGGTACACAGAGGCGTATATTGTAATGCACAAGCAAGTCAGCTGAAGTTGCTTTTTCTAAAAGGCTAAAATTTGCATGTGCAGAGTCCACTCTTGTGGATTCTTTTAAAAACCTCTGAAGTTAAAAATCTTCCAGATTGTGGTGTTTTTTTTGTGTGCATATACTTACGTTTGTCAAGTACTTACGTTTGTCAATCACATTGTGAAAGAATAAATATTGTGTGAATGTACTATCTTAAGATTGTGATCAAAAGGGATTTGAACACAACCACAAGCCATCTTGTCAGTCGGCTTTGTATGTTGCCTCTGAAGTGCACAATACCACTAACTAGTATACAGCATCAACTGCTAGCTAGTTCAGCAGTCTGCATCATCAGCAGCTGTGACAACGTCAGGCAGAGCGAATTACAGGAATGTACTGGACTGCAAACACTAAATGTTGGCAGCTTTACATAAGGGAGTGAATGTGTGGGGTTTTTTTTTTTTTTTTTTGGAGTACAGAGATTTTTTTTTTTTAAATGCCACTGGTGCAGATTTTTTTCAACACTAGAGAGGAAAAAAGTGTGTTTTTGAACATGTCCACGTTCGCCCTAAGTATACCCTGTCACATGCTCCTAATGAAAATGCATTCATCCCATGTTTAGCTTTTTTGTTGCGTTTCATTGTGCTGTCTGTTCACTCCTCCTTTGTTCTCTCTTGGTCTGCAGGATGCTGTTTTGTAACTTTTTATACAAGAAAGGCTGCACTGGATGCCCAGAATGCCCTACACAACATAAAGACCTTAAGTGGGGTGAGTAAGAATACATATATACACAAACACAAATGGAGTGCTGTTATATAGCCACCTCCAAGTATACTGCTCTGAACTCTGAACTGGCCTCACTAAAACTTTTTACCAAAGGTTAAAAAAAAAAAAAAACACAAAACCTCGGCCTGCAAAATCGTTAAGGTTTGGGCTGAAATTGGCTTGTTCAAGGGAGGGTTGTTTGTTCAGGCACAGTGAGTAGCAGTTTACCTCCAAGTGAAACACATTATTCATGCGTGTCCTCCTGAATCATTGATGCACATTTTTTATTTTCATTTTTTTTGTCTCCAGCTATAACGTCTGCTGTACTCCATGAAACCACATTACCGCCCGTTTAAACGCAACAAATATCCCCTCTATTCTCCTTTTCAATGGACTACCCTGCCAGTGACTTAAACGATACCAAACGATAGCACTCGTCAATTCAATCAATAGCTTAGCCTACTGGAAAATAAGGCACTGCCGTTGAGGCCTGCATGTAAATATTGAAGGCGACTGATAAATGAGTTTGCTCTCTGCACTGTTAGGGCGTTATCAGTCAGGCAGACATTTTTAAAAAAAGTGTCACTGGCACCGGTTGCAGGTGACATGGGTTTGGATGGCGTGACAGTATAGAGGAAAGTGGGGAATAAAAGAAAAAAAATGGGCTTTGTAAACCCGTTCCAGGTTTCTCTCCATCCTTGGTCAGTGATGCTAGCCAGTAGCCATACTGAGTGGGCCATCTGTCTGCTTCTCTTTAGCGCTTGTCAAAAACAAACCCAGCACTTTTTCATGAGCAGTACAATCTGCATGTGTCTCTCATGGGTATTTATTCTTTGGTACCACATGCCAGGTAAAAATACCTAAAAGAATATTGAATGGGATGAACTTGTGTGAGGACATTTAAAAAAATGTATTTGGGGGGGGGGGGCAAAGAAATGGCAGCCTCTTGAGTGGTTGTTCTGCAGCCCACTCACTTTTATGAAGAGTGCAATGTTGAGAGACTATAGATGTTATCGTACAGCTCGGACTCTGTGCAGTCTTTTTTTTTTTTCACCTTCGTCAAGTGCAAGCGCGGCGTTTATCATGTGTGTTTGTTTGTGTTCAGAGTAACTTTAAAAGTTCTGGATGGATTTGGATGAAATTTTCAGCAATTGTTGTAAATGGAATATGGAAGAACTGATTCAATTTTGGGGGGCTTTATCTGGATCCAGGAATTAAAAAACATAGGATTCTTTAAAATTGTTGAGAGAGGACCATTTTTTGCATTTGTGCAAAATAACTCTACAAAGAAGTGATTTATAAATAAAATCTTTATTTAAGCGATTAAGTGTGATTTAATTATTCAAGTTTCAATACAGTTCAAGTGTATTTGTGTAGCACATTAAAAAAAAAAAACATCTTCATTTGACCAAAGTGCTCCACAGTAGCAACAAAAGAAAAAATATATATAACTATGGACAAAATATGATTGATCGGGATTAAATGTAAAATTGATTGATAACCCTAATCATAATGAAAATATTTCTTTTTTTAATACTGATTTCGATCTTTTGAGATGATTTTGCACCCAGGCATTTGTAGTGCAGGGTACAGGAATTTTGACACGTGTGATTACTGTCCCAGATAGGGGCGTAACAGTATGACAACACGGATTTAGTACATTTTTGTTTGTTAAGGTCACAGTTTAATTGTTGGTACAGTTGGGGGAAAACATGCCACTGCTTAGCTTTTGTGCAAATGGCCTTAATGAAGTTTAAAATGAAACATAATAGTTTACATTCTTTAGGAAGGTTCAACAATATCAGTTTGAATAATCAGAATCATTATTTCACTTAGTAAATGAAAGTTCCTTACTGCAGAATGAATAGTTCCAGCTTGTAGCCTTGTTCCCTCATCTCTACTGAACAACGTCGGCACATTGCTTTTGTCATATTCACTTGTCTTTATGTATTTCACGGGAAGGGGAGGCCAAGTGTTCCCAAACAGGAGACTTTAACAAAGGAACGTTTTCTAGCTCTGGCTTGTTAAATCCTAACTTCTGGTCTATCACTAAAGGTTACTCTATACTTATATGGTTTTCTATGTCAGAAAATAGTAGGTAATTCCACTTAAATGCATTACGCTTTAAAAAAGCTCTCACAAAATCTTACTGTACCTCTCCAGCCATGAGGAATTGAAAACTTGGTGAAGATGAACAGCGAAGAATCCATAACCCCCCCGCCATAGTGAAGTGAAATTTAGATAGCAGAGAACTTGATCCTCTGCTATTAACCGAATCACTCCTAAATGTGATGATGGGGGAGGGGAGGGTGTCGGCACAGCCAGGGAAACGGCAAGAGGCATACAGAGACGCTTGGAGTGTGAAGTGAGAGAGATGCGAGATAACGAGCACGAGCGCCTACACAGTTCATAGATAACTGACTGCTTTCACTTGGACCAATTAAATCCCCCCCCCCCTTTTTTTTTTTCCTTCCACAGATGCATCATCCTATCCAGATGAAACCTGCTGACAGCGAGAAAACAAGTGGTAAGTGGGTTTTTGGGTTGCAGCCTTTAAAAAAATGGCAGAGGTTTCCAGTTCAGGTAATGGCAGTGCTAGATAATTTCCATACACAATCAAGGGTTGGAAGGATTAAAGGCTTTAAAAGGGCACCATGGGAGAATGAAGCGCAGGTACAGGACCTGGGAAGGGGGGTGGAGGGAGACACAAAAATGGATGATACAACATCATGCTCAGCCTGTAGAAGGAGATACAGGCGAACAAAGCTGCAAGTTGTACAGATTTGTTCTGGCGCTGAGAATGTGGCAGCGTGACAAGGCGGCGGCGGTGAGAAAAAGAGAATTGGGGGGGGGGGGGAGAAGTGTGAATTTTTTTATAATCGCACCATAATATTTTTTTCCCTTTCTCCGCAGCGGTAGAAGACAGAAAACTCTTCATTGGTATGGTTTCAAAGAAATATGGCGAGAACGAGGTCAGGATGATGTTCTCATCTTTTGGGCAAATCGAAGAGTGCCGAATCCTACGGGGACCCGACGGTCAGAGCAGAGGTAGGTGTCCTCTTCCTCCAGCCTCCCGGGTCGCCACCCTCAACAAAGCCATGTCCCATATTTACACAAGCCCCTCCACTTTCACTTTGTCATCATCTCAGACCTTCCTCCGCCCCCACCCAAATCAAGCACTTTTCAACCCACTCGTAGCCTTGCCCTTGCATTACATTATGACACTCTGCCCCCACGCAGCAAGCTGAAGGGCGGCCGCTGCGTTGCTCGCTACCCGGGACAATGGGCCCCCGTCGCCTTGGCAACCGCTGGCTGCCTGCGTTCGCGGGCTCAGCTGGCAGGCGCCTCGGTTCCTCTCGTACCGCCTCCATCGCACACTTAAAGGCTGGAATAAGCCTGTCGTCGCATCACGTAGAGGCTCATTGACGCATAAAATCTCGTCAGAGAGCCGGGGCTTGTGTGTTGATAAAGCAGACACCAATTTCACATTTTTATAAGCCATTAAACCAGAGCCTAATACCCTCCCAAATTTTAACAAATGTTTGCAGCTCTTATGATAGCCATAAATGGGTGTGTATATATGTATGTATATATATGTGTGTGTGTGTGTGTGTGTGCGTGTGTATATATATATAATCAGTGTTTTCACCATGACCACACAGTCCAGTCTCTTTGGGGTGGCAATTTGAATCTGTCAAGTCACTGTGCTCATGTGACCCGTGTTATTGTTCTGTTGTCTCTTTCTCTATGTGCTAACAAGTCAGGGTGGTTCTGTGTGCATTCTATGTTACTGTAATGTGTTTTTGGGGGTTCATAACGAGTTGTCCAAACCTATTTTTGTCTTGTTTTTGTTTTTTTCTTGTCCCTCCCTATCCCCCTCTTCCCCTCTTTTCCCCTATTGTTCCCCCCCTCCTCCTCCTACAGGCTGTGCGTTTGTCACATTTGCTACCAGGTCAATGGCACAGAATGCAATCAAAACCATGCATCACTCTCAGACTATGGAGGTACTGTATCCCTCAGCACCTATTTCTCCACCCTATCCCCCATCCCCTCACATACTCTCTGCTGCGCCCATGTGTTGGAAAGATGAACAAGTCTAAGCAGATGCATCCGTTCATCAGAGTGCAGACAGATCTACAAACAAAGTGGTCTTGCACATCAAATGTTAGACTGTGAGCCAGATGAGAAAATGTTGATTAGAAAAAGTTCTATTATATCTGATTGCCTAGCTTTAGTTCATACCATTGCAAGTTGAAAGCAGCCACTATTTCCTTACCCTCGCATTTCCAAAAAATCTTGGAAGTGGAGCGGCAATAATTTGACAACGAGCAAATCGGACGCTTCCCCAGTGAGGCATCAGAGTGAGTTCAATCATCGGCCCATACAAACAGTCTCCTCCCACATCTTTAAAATTAGTCCCCCCTCAAAATTGCAGCCTCCTCAGCAGCAAGAGGTGCAGCTGGCGCAGAAGCCATTCTCCCTGTCCAGTGTGGTCCCTGTCTGGCTCTCTCGACTCTCAAAATTCTTTGCACCGCATGCCATTTGTCCTGATGCGTTTGTCCGAGCAGTATGTGCCTGTCTGTTTGTGAGACTGTTTATTGTAATGCACTCTCCCTGTCGACGTCTGCTGACATATGCCTGTTTTTTTTTTTTTTTTTTTTTGTAATTGCTGTCTTACATTTGTCATTTGTGGAGTCCATTCAGATCCTAAAAAGCTTCACTGTCAGCAGCATCGTCCCATGCCCTCTCTGGAATGTGGCCTGGCTCAGCTATGCATGGCACATGTCCTCTGTGTGTTAGCTTTCATACGAATGCAGCTGCCTTAAAAACAGCCTTGAGGCATAAATAATTACACTCCCTTAATCCCCCTTTTTAGTTTTTTGCAAATTCCTCTTAATTGATCAGCCTTGTTTGATTCTGAAATACTTGAAATATCGCTGTTGCTGCAGGGCTGCTCCTCACCTCTAGTGGTGAAGTTTGCCGACACTCAGCGGGATAAGGAGCAACGCCGCCTGCAGCAGCAACTAGTGCAACAGATCCAGCAACTCAACAGCGCCTCCACCTGGGGGAACCTAGCCGGCTTGGGCACCCTCACACCTCAGTACCTGGCTGTAAGTGTCAATCCACTTTGTGTGGTCGCAGGCAAGGGTTATAATTTCTGCAGACTAGTCTTAACTTGGGGTGCACTAACACAGGGTAGCTAAGGTTGGGCACGATGCACACTTAAAAGTCCAGTTCATTTGACCAAATAAAGTGCGCCTATCTGGACTCAAGTACGCAAATGTCACTTTCCTGGTAGAGGTGGGCTTGGCATAATTGCTCATGCACGAGCACCAACCTGTTGTTGTATCATCAGAGACCCCCAATACTTGATTATATTTTATAATCATGTGTTGCATTTAAGGCATAGTTTGGATTTTTTTTGACATGAAGTCGTTTGACATCCCCATCATTGGTCCAGTTGTGGTCAGTAAAACATTTGAAAATGACCTTAAATTCATGTAAGTGTCTGATTTTGCTCAAAATGCTAAATTGCATGACCTCAATTTGACTTTTTTCATTCTCAACCAGAAAGTTCTGCACATGGGCATAAAATGAACAGTTGAGCTGTCTGTGTGCTTCTTCTGCCATAGTTACTAAGTGTAAAGCTAACATTGTGTTTTTAATCATATTCCTTCCACAGTTGCTGCAGCAGGCCGCCTCAACAAGCAACCAGAGCAGTTTCAGTAGCGTGCAGAGGCTAGGAGGTGAGTTCCTCCTTTTAAGATGAGTTTTCATTAAGATACAAACACAGATTTTCAGGAACCAGCCTTGTGATGCATTTTGCAATCTACGCCCACGCGGTTTCTCTACTGCTCATCACATGTCATTCAGATAAGGGGTGGAAAATGTTTCAAGGTTCCAATGTTTTTCTGTAAAAGCTTGTTTTTAAATGCTACAGTTCACTGCAAGGAATTGTATCTTTAATCTCTCTACTTATTTATTCACCGTTATTTAAATACACTTATTTGCGTAACCATTTTTAATATTTATTGTAACCTCTTCAATTTTTTTCTTCCCTTCATATCGTATCATCGTATCAAGGTGTATACTCCATATTTTTTCCACTCTAATTTGGTTATTTTATATTTTGTTTATTATTTCTTTTAATATGTTATTTTCTCAGTCACTGTAAAACAGTTCTATTCCTAGACTCCTATTCCTCTATTTTGTTACTATCCCTAACCCACTTCACGTTTTGAATTCCACAGCTTACAAGTTTTCTTTAATATATTATGTCACACAGTTTCTCGGTTGAAAAGGCCCATTATTAGTCAACATATGCATATTGAAGAAAATTAAGCATCAATAAAAATGGCTAAATGAACTCAAATACAAATGCAAGGCATTCAAAAGACTCAAAAGATGTCGACTTAGTGTTCTACACTTGGAGTCAGTAATGTTACTGTCATGTTTGGGGAGACGCAGAATCACCAGACTTGATTGCCGAAACAAAAGGTTATGTACGTTTTTAATTATCTCACAATAGGCACAATAATTCTTAGTAAAAATCTCTAATAAAAACACGGAGTACGTAAGCCACAGCAAGATGAAAATCAACTTTGAGTCGTCTGTCGCTTTGTCTGCCACTCACTTTGCTCCCCCCAGGAAACATCTTATTTCTGTCTTGAATGGCTTATTTACTTTTATGTGGGGTTGGGGAATATGGACATTAGCATGTATTACGTTATTTTGGGGATGTATCCTGATATGACAGTATAATTAAATTCAGCCGAGTCTGGTATAAAAAAAAAAAGATACAAACATTAACCTATACACTTATATTGTCCTTTTTGACTGAGTATAAAGGCATCATGTCTTTGGCTAAATAATATGACACTGCATCAGTCAGTTCATGCCATTGTTTGCTTTTCTTGGCCAAAGGAAGGCTAGGGTTTTGTATTTTTGACTGGGTAAATGTAGAAGCACTCACTGACTCTGTCTCACGCACCTCTGTGATTGTACTTGAAATGGTAGAACAAATTTGTCGCGTTCTTACCTTTTACCCCTCACCGTTGCTTTGCAAACTTTGCATATTATGGGCTCTTGCTCCACATCTGCTTTATCAAAACCAAACCACTTCAATATCAAGAGTTTTAAAGGTGACTACTGTATAGGGGTGTCAGTTCATCTCTAAAGTGCTCTAATAAAAGTAATATTCATTCATTCATTTTCTATACCGCTTATCCTCATTAGGGTCGCAGGTATGCTGGATCCGATCCCAGCTGACTTTGGGTGAGAGGCGGGGTACACCATGGACTGGTCGCCAGTCAATCGCAGGGCACATATAGACAAACAAACATTCACACTCACA
>QODF01000137.1:2401425-2417357 GCA_024372805.1 Oostethus manadensis | reverse complement strand
CAAACGAAGACATGCTAGTATTAGCATGTCAGCAGTGCTGTTGTGTTAGCATGTTAACAGTGAACACGAAAACGTTGTCTATGTAAGTGTTTGCCGTTCATATCAAAAATAGCTAGCCAAGTTTATGCTGCAAAAATAGCAAATACGCTACCTTGCTAATTTTAGCATGCTAGCTGATAGCACCGCGCACTTACTCTTTATGTGAGTTTGCTGACATGCTAACATTAGCATAACTGCTAGCATGTTGACAGTGAAGATGAGAATGTAAGTTCATGGCAATGTTAGCATGCTAGCAGCTAGCGTGGGAACGCCGATGGCGTGCTGACAGCGTGTCGTAAGCGTGTGTAGTTGTGCGTGCTCGCGGCCCACCCGTGTGTGCTCCACGTTGTGTTGTTGGAAAGCAAACCTCCAGCGGGGAGCGCTAATGAGTAAGTGCACTCTTCTTTCTTTATCGTTGGGTTTTGTGTAAAGTTGCTCAAATGCTCTCAGGTATGGCGGCGCTCAACGGCGGCCTGGGCGGCGCCGGGCTGGCCAACGGCGCGGCGGGCACCATGGACGCGCTGACGCAGGCCTACTCAGGGATCCAACAGTACGCCGCCGCCGCGCTGCCCACCCTCTACAGCCAGTCGCTGCTGCAGCAGCAGGGCGCAGCCGGCAGCCAGAAGGAAGGTTATTATCCTTTCGCTGCTAAGAAGTTATCGCATTTTTATGGCTTATTTTTAGCCAATATTCTTAAAACTGATATCCTTTGCATTAGCAGGATTGTTTTTGGTGGGGATTTATTCATGTAATATTCATATTTGTTATGTATTATTATTTGTCTCATTGTTATTATTACTGTGCGTGCATGTGTGTTATTATAATGCGTATTCTTATTGTAATAATTATTAACAGTATAAATGTTATATACTCATTTGTATTGTATATTATTTTTTATTCATTTGGATCGTTATTATTGAATTATTGCTTGCTATTACTTTCGTTATTGTTGTTGTGATTAGTATTGTGTTATTGTCGTTTTGTACTTATTATTATTATGGTAGTTAAGCTGATATATGTGATGATTTTTTATTATTATTATAATTATTAGCATTGTTGTCGTCATCAGGGGTTGTTGTAGTTGTAATATTGCACCTAGAAAGTAATACAATATTAATAATAATACACCCCCCCTCCCCGGCAGGCCCCGAAGGCGCCAACCTGTTCATCTACCACCTGCCCCAGGAGTTCGGAGACCAGGACATCCTGCAGATGTTCATGCCTTTCGGGAACGTGGTCTCGGCCAAAGTCTTCATCGACAAACAGACCAACCTCAGCAAGTGCTTCGGTAAGCGCCGCCGCCGCCCCCGCCCGCCCCGCGACGCCGCCTCACCTTTTCCGCCCCCCGCAGGCTTCGTGAGCTACGACAATCCGGTGTCGGCGCAGGCGGCCATCCAGGCCATGAACGGCTTCCAGATCGGGATGAAGCGGCTGAAGGTGCAGCTGAAACGCTCCAAGAACGACAGCAAACCCTACTGATGCTGGCCGCCGGCCTCTGTCTGCCCCATCTTAGCACTGATAGGGTGAGCAAGCAGCATCGTTGCAGTGTCTTTGATCGCCGTATCATCCGATACGCCAAAGCGATTAGAATTATTCAGCGTCATACTTCCATGCCTTCCCGTAAGGAGCCGTCAGGAACGCCTCAAATTTACTTCTGACTCCGAAAGTTCTCCTCCGATTCTCCTTTTTTCCGCGACGTAACGTTCCAAAAGTTACAACCTAATGTTGTTTTCTTTGTTTATCATAATTGTATGACTTTTTTTCAGCATTGTTTACTGTTATAATAAAAAGAATACAAGCTTATTCTCAGCTTTTTCCCGTAAGGTAGGAATAATAATAATACAATATTAATATTTGGATTTGTGTTCACGTGCGAATGTCTTTTGCTTCAATATTCCAAAGTTTGATGGGATAACGATTTCAAGTAACGTTTTTATGCTACTTAAGGAGATGATTTCCCTCCTGATATTACAAGGATGGGAATATTTGGTATATTCGATACATACTTCAGATTCACGCTGCTAATATGACATTATTGTATCGGAGTTTATTGTTTTTTTCCTCTATTCATCTTTTGATGGTATTCATATCAAATCATTGCTTATTTGATGACTTACTTAATAATTCATTGAGGTAGAATTGACTTCATCAGTGATTTTGTATTTAATACTTATTTGTACTTCAATTTCAAAATGATCATTTTTGACATGATTTGCTTAATTTAAGAATTGTTAAAATTTGGGATTTTTCTAGTTTTTTCCTTGATTCAAATTTTATTTATGTATTCACTTAAAATGATTGCTTAATTTTATGATTTACTTTATTTAATAACAATTCAAAATGATGGCTTTTTCTGTATGAATATTTTTGGACTAATCGGGTCATTTTTTGGTTTAGTGTGAATATGCGCTTCATTTTAAATAACGTGTTTTGTGTTGACTATTTCATATTTCAGCATCATTTTTCCTCATAAAATTCCCACTTTTTCCAGTTGGATGTCGTTGCATTTTTCCCTGACGCAAAATTGCTGGCGATTTTCCAAATCTTTTTTGCATTTTTGCCTATGAAATGATATCCGAATGCTTTGTAACGCTTTCCTCTCCTTTGTCTTCTCTCCCTCTTTTAGAACGACCACCTTCATGCCTGTTAGCACATCCTTTGCTACCTAGCATGTCTCGCTGCCCCCCCCCACACACACACACACACAAGTACAAATCCATGCCCCCCTTAACACCTTCAACACCCCCTCCTCTTAAAAAAAAAACAAAAAAGCGACCAAAAACAGCGTTCTTGTCCTCACACGTCCTTTTTCTGACGTCCTGCTCCTCCGCCGCCAACGCCCCACCCAACTTTTTTTTTTGGTGCATGTGACCTCATGTGGTTTATTTTCCGGGGGGAGGGGGGGGGCGTGAAGGCGGGGAAAAAAAGTGAAAAGCTGCATTCATCGCGTCAGTTTTTTCTCTTCCTCCTTTTTGCGCCACCCGTGTTAAAGGTAAACTTGAACGGCGGCGGCGGCAGCGGCGGCGGCGGCGGCGAGGGAAGGAGTCCGGACTCGGAAGCTCACCGGGGCGACGAGGCTTTTTACACTTTTTTCCGGCCGTGTAAAGTTTTGATAAGGCTGACTTTCTCATTCAAAGTCTATATATAGATCCACTTTTTCTAGCGTAGTTTCCAGGGGAACCACTCCCTCCCACGCACACACGCGCTAAAAGAAGGGGAAAAAGGCGGGGCCGGGGGCGGGGCCGGGGCGGATGCTACCTACTTGTGTCACCTTTTTGCTGAACTGACTGACAGACAGACAATCCGAGGTTGAAATGCACATGAAGAAATACGACAAACTATATTTTCTACTCCTTCATGCCACACAAAATCCCAACACGTGTTGACGTCGGTGCTTCTCGTGAGTTTAGGGGTCTTCAGTGTCTCATCTTTGGCTTCTCCGTTGCTTTTTTTCACTCCGAGGGGACGAAAAAAGGCGCTTACTTGAAGAAGGGACTTTTTTCTTTGTTGTTGTTTGGATTAGCTCTATGAAATCTATATGGAAATGCAAAGAATATCTATCAGTATATCTCTAACGTCGGCTTGTGAAGCATCAGTGTCATTCCTTTCTCTTTTCTCGATGTGTTTGCTTTCTTTTTGTCTTCTGAGGAGAAAAAAAAACACCAACAAAAAAAAAAAGTGGAGTTTAGTGCCAAATATGGAAGGTACTTCCTGCCTAGCGCGTCCGTGTTCTTCTTCTTCTTCTTCTTCTTCTTCTTCTCGTGACATGATGATTTGATTACACGCTATTTTATTATCTGTGTTGTTTTCTATGGAGTCCCTCCTATTTAAAAAAACAAAAAACACCCCAAAAAAAGTTCTCGATTTCCAGAAGAAAAGGAAAAACCCGTTTGTTAACTTGCTGTGGTCTTGTTGCCTGAAATGTCATGTTTGCCTTTTCTTTGGATTTCTTTTCTTTGTAAAAATGTACAAAAAAAGAAGTGCCCATGTGTCATATATGAATATATATAATATATCTATCACACGCACACACACGTGCACACTCTCACTTTGTTGTTGTTGTTGTTGCGCACGAGAGCCCCCGAGTGTGAAGACCAAACCCGCACGGACCCCCCCCCACACACACACACACACATACACGCACACACGCGCGTGGGCGGAGTCTAAATGTTTACACGGCCCTCCCTTAAAAAAAAAACAAAGAAATTCTTTTCTACACGAGCTCGCCTTAAACAGGGAGGGGCGCTTTTATCGGAATCGTGCAAAATGTCCTTCATCAACTCCTCCTCTCCCGACGAGGTCCCGGTCGGGGTCGGGAGGTTTGGGCGGCCTGAGGGGGGCGGCGCAGGAAGACAAAAGGAGGGTTGCTTCAGCCCTAAGTGGGCCGGTTGGTAAATAAACAGACGGAAAGTACGTCATGACTAACTCAGGGGTGCCCAAAGTGCGGCCCGGCGCCCCGCATTCTAAACATATTTAACTTTTTAAAAAACAACAAAAATGGAAACATCTGCGTAATTTTACACTAATACAGTACCAATGTTTATAACTTTACAAGAATAACATAATATTATGGGGGTGGGGGGATAAAAAGCATACATTTGAAATAATCAAGCAAAAATTAATTTAAAAAAATCATTTTACATGAATAAAATCCCAAAAATAATTCTTACATTTTAGCAGAATAAACTATCATGAGGAAAAATAATGTCATTTTAGGAGCATAAAGCCAAAATATTTCATAGAAATCCATTCGTTTAAGTGGATATTAAATGAACAAAATACTAAAACTGAAAATGTACATTAAATGTACATAAAATATGCATAAATGTATAATAAATAATATGAAGGGAAATATCATTTTAGGAGCGTAAAGTATGACGTGTGTTTAATATAAATACATGAATTTAAATGGATTTTAAATCAACAAAATACAAAACTAAACAAAAAAATTGACATGAATAAAATCAAAACAGTAATGGAAAAAAACCTTGTTTTTAAAAGTCATAATATTATCAGAACCAAGCAAACCGAGGAAATAAACTAATAAATATATACAATGAAATTCACTTTGTGAAAAAATGTTAAGATAAGGAAAACAAACCAACATGAATGTGTAAGATTTGCATGCAGGAAAAAGGAAATCATATTGTGGGAATAAAGTTCAAATATGACGGGAATAATGTCAGAATTCCAGGAAGAACATTTGCAAGAAGACGGCTGGAATTTTTTTTCCAAGTCATAAAAAATAAAGTGGTCATTTTGGGGGAAAGTTCTGGAATAAAGTCAAAATATGATGAAGTTAATTCCAGAAGAGAGAAAGTGAAGCTGATATTAATATTCCATATTAAAGTTCATTTTTCACTGGAGGGAAAAAGTTTTGCCATTTTTATGTTCAATAAGGAAAAAAAACAGCTGAAGTTTGCGGGATTCTGACAAATAATAGATTTGATTCAACCACCAAACTGTGTGAGGAAGGAAGGAAGCAAGGAAGGAAGGAAGCAAGGAAGCAAGGAAGCAAGGAAGTCCACGTGAGTCCCAAGCACAAGGTGGTGGGCGGGGCGGGGCGGGGCGGGGGCGTGTCACTCGGGGGCTGTCCTGCTGCTCGTGATCTGGTGTCTCCTGTCCTCCACGAGCCAGAAGAATCTTGTGCTTTGTTTCTCCGGGGCTTTTTTTGGGAGAATATATCCAACGTGTTTGTGTTCCCTCCTTTGTGCAGATGAAGCTTGTGGCGTCTTTTCTTTCCCACTCTGTGGTTCTAGCCGGTCGTCGTGGTGTCGAGAGAAGCCAAAGTTAGCGTGATGCGTGTTTGTTTGCCAGCGCGGGCGGGACGGGACGGGACGGGACGGGACGACAACATGCAGGCTTTCTACAACTGATTGTACTTATGCATCATTTTCTACCAGTGCTACTTTTTATACTGGAGATTCAAGCATACGCAAAAAATACAAAAACAAGACCCCCCTGCTGTTTGTGTGGCCCCACCCCCAGCCCCTCCCATCAGGTTTTCTAGAAGTTTCTTTCCCTTCCTGGCTTGTAGGACGTTTGTTTGGGAGCCATGCAGCCTTTGCCGTCGCCATGCACACACAAGTATGGGGTCACCTTGAGTGGGTTCCTTGGTTTGCTTTGCTTTGAACGTTTCTCTGTCCTCTCCGTGAACTTGAGTGTGTAGCTCCAGCAGTCACAATTATTTTTGTAAACGTTTGTTCTTGTGTGATGCCGTTTTTTGCTTCTGTCTCCTATATTAAAACATTTTTCCTAATACTCCGCCTCGCTCGCTCTCTCTCTTTCTCCGTGTCGCCTCTTTGCCCGCCCTCTCCCGTCGTCACATTTGGCCGGGCCGGAAAATACAACATTGCACCCCAAGTCACCTTTACGCTCCTATTACCCGATAGAGTACACATAGTAGTGGAGAATAAGACATATTAGGCATCAAATACTTGTTTACCACCTTCTAAATACACTTTTTGACATTATTAGAGCCCTCTACACATGAAATAACACCCCTATAGTCACCTTTACGCTCCTATTACCCAATATAGTACACATAGTAGTGGAGAATAAGACATATTAGGCATCAAATACTTGTTTACCACCTTCTAAATACACTTTTTGACATTATTAGAGCTCTCTAGACATGAAATAACACCCCTATAGTCACCTTTACACTCCTATTACCCAATATAGTACACCTAGTAGTGGAGAATAAGACATATTAGGCATCAAAAACTTGTTTAGCACTTTCAAAATACACTTTTTGACATTATTAGAGCCCTCTAGACATGAAATAACACCCCTATAGTCACCTTTACACTCCTATTACCCACCACAGTAGACATAATAAAAGAAAATAAGACATACAAAACCTCTTTGCAACCTTCTAAATACACTTTTTAACATTATTAAAGCCCTCGAAGTAAAAATTAATCACATTTGTAGACACAATAAGAAAATAAGACCTATCTGCCATGGAAAACTTTTTTAAAGTGATCTAAATATGTTTTTAACATTATTAGACTCCTCTAGACAGGACAAAGCACCCCTATAGTCACCTACACTCTCCTACTACCCAATGTAGTAGACATAATGAGAGAAAATCAGACACATTGGGCATACAAAACCTGTTTACAACCTTCTAAATACACTTTTTAATTGTATTAGAGCCCTCTAGACATTAAAATAGCACCCCTATAGTCACCTTTACACCCATAATCCAATATAGTGGACACAATAAGAGAAAATAGGGCATAGTCAACATTCTAGCAACCTTCTAAATACTGGTTTTAGCATTATTAGAGCCCTCTGGACATGAAATAGCACCCCTAGAGTCGCCTTTACACTCCTCTTGCCAATATAGCAGACATGATATATACTCACACATGTTAGCATTGGCATGTTAGCATGTAGTGAATGTTTTTGTGATTAGTCGGAATATTTCTCAAATGTTTTGCCCTCCCGTCCCAACAGGGGGCTGGAGGTGAAAGGTCACGTGACGCCGCGTTTGCTTGCAAGGACATATGGGTGCAATAAATCAGCGGCGTGTTTCCTTCGCCGCCAATAAGCTGACAGATCAAATATCCACGCGGCGCCGCATTATGGGCTTTCGGTCGGGCACGTCTCTTATTAAATATTGATTGGGAAGTTGAGGCACAGTAATCTGCCCTCCGTTTGTGGATCCTGCTCAATATTACGCCTCGGTTATTATCAACGCGTGGCTCCTAATTCAACAAAATGTCCGCGGCTCCGGATTTGATTTCCCTGCACGAGATTTGCTCTTTGGATGTTATTGCCGCTTATTGAGTCCTTTTTCACGCGTCCACGGCAGGTGATGCAAAAGTCTTCCTCCGTGTTGGCCGTTTCCGAGAGCCGTCCCGTCCCAGCACGGAGGCGGAACAAAGACCGGCTCACAGTTGGAAGATGACTATTTTTAGGCAAAGTGGATCAATGGAAAGCCGCCGAGAGCACCGAGAAAAGCCTCCGCGGCCCACGGCACGTTCTGGTGGCAGAACCATCAGCAGGCGTTTTACGAGCAAAAAAGTGGAATAAACGTCCCAATATTATGGGAAAAAACAACGTAAAGCTGTATTGTCGGGAAAAGTAGCTTGGGGGGAAAAGCTATGGGAATAAAGTCAAAATATTCTGGAAATTAAGTCAGAATTACAAGAACAAGAGTTTTTTTCCAGAACCAGCTGCACAAATTGAAAAAAATTGTAATACTTTGACAAACANTTAACATTATTAGAGCCCTGTAGACACGAAATAACACCCCTATAGTCACCTTTACACTCCTATCACCCAATATAGTAGACATAATTAGAGAAAACAAGCCATATTAGAAAACCTGGTTCCAACCTTGTAAATATGATGTTATTTTAACATTATTAGAGCCCTGTATACATGAAATAACACCCCTATAGTCACCTTTACACTCCTATTACCCATCACATCATAAGAGAAAATATTCAAAACCTGGTTACAAGCTTCTAAATAGGATTTCACCGTACATTGGACATTATTAGAGTCTCTATAACACCCCTATATACGGCGTCCGCATGTTCTGGACCCGCGGGGGAAGAGAGGGGCTGAGCTGTCAACTGCTCACCACATGCTGGTGAGTTGGATTGGATGGCGGGGGAGGATGCCGGAAAGACCTGGGAGACCCAAACATGTTCTGGGAACCTCTGGCAGAGTCTCATGTTGGTCCAGTCTTCAACTCCCACCTCCAGTCCAATTCGATCCAATCCTCTTTGTTCATAGAGCACTTGAAAAAAACCAGGTTGGCCAAACCACAGCAGTTCCAATAAATGCACCTGAATAGATAAAAACCGAGATAAAGTGGGTAAAGTCCAAGAGTTCTGGACCAGCGACATAAAAGCCCGGTCCCTCTGAGTATTCTGTCAGCCGATCCGAGAGAGCAAGCGGGGCGGCAGGGCTGGAGCGGGTCGGACAGATAAGGAGGGGCCGGGCCTTGTAGGGCTTTCAAAACAAACAAGGGAACTTTAAAATCAATACGAAAGCCAATCAAGAGCCGGCGCTCGGAAATCCTTTTCAGTACCAATTAAAAGCCGCGCATCATTTTGAACAAGCGACAAGTCCGAACGGGCCGTATTCCGTGGCTCCATGGCTGTTGGTGCCAGTCGTGGCGGCAAGACCCCAACCCGGTGGTGGACACCAGAGGTCTGATTGTGGGACTCCCAAAACAGCTTACGGGTACCGGCAGGCCAAGCGGCGGTCGAGGTGCGGGTCGGAGTTCTGTGAGGCCATGGAGCAGGAGCATGGGGGTCGGCCTCGAAGAGGTTCTGGCAAAGGGGAAGCGGTCCACGTTGTTTATAGAAGGGACGCGGGCCTGCTGACCTGACGGAGGATATTGTCGCTCGGTGGAAGGAATACTTTAGGGTCCTTCTCAATCCCACTGACATTCCTTCCGTGGAGGAAGCAGAGTCCGAGGACACGAACACGGACAGTTCTATCGCCGTGGCCGAGCTATCTGGGCTCGCCAAAACACTCCCCAGTGGACCAGTTTCGCCCTAAGTTCCTCGAGGCTCGGGATGCTGAGGGACTGTCTTGGCTGACTCTTCAACAATGCATGGAAGTCGGGAACGGAAGACCAAGTTCGAATCCGGTTCAAATATCTACACATTTGATAGAACCAAAAAAAGCACCAGCAGGAAAGATGATCTCTTTGAGTCCAATATAAGCAATGGTGGGCCAAACTGGACCCCCTCGATCCTTGAGTTGCAGAGACGTACGTACTGTAGGTACTCCTTTATGGATATGCTGCAAAAGTGGAGTAAAAACTCAGGTAAAGAAAAGAACTGAGAAGAATATCCAACCCAACATGCCGTGTATAACCCGCAAGGCATGCCGGGTAACCCCCCAGCACACTTTGTGAGCTACAAATACTAGTATGGTTTTGAATGTATATATTGTTTAAAAAAGATTAGCAAACTAGGGTTAATAAGTTGGGTTCTCAGCCCAGTTAGGGGGATTAAAGCTCAAAATAACTTTTCCACAAATACATTATCCTGTGACCACGCAGAGATCTGATGTATTTTATTCGGATTATAGTCGTAAATTATATAATCATCCATTTGTCTTGAGACATTTAAAGTAGAAAATATAGGTATACAGGTCGGTATCGGCTTTACGGGTACTGTATTTATTCGGTATCGGGTCGACTGCCAGTATCGTGGCCCAAGTTAGCAGGGATGTTGAAGAGGAAGGGATGTAGGAAAGGGAGTGTAGACGGACATCTAGCGGTGAAACAGCAGAATGCAGCCCCTCGATGTAAACAGAGCTTCGGCTTGTGGCGCATGAGTCATGCCACGTTGCTCTTTTTCTGTTTCCTGTAGCGTATATTTTTTTCTTTTATTGCTTAAAAGTTTCTGTAATGAGCTTCGGGCTCATACAAACCAAACAAAACAGGCTCACGACGAAGCCGACCGCCAGGCGTCGCTGTGATATTTGCTACGGCGGGAACCGGAAATGCGTTTGGCAACGAGCGGCACTACGGAGGGATTTGAAAGGGACGCCGCTTCCTCGCGACAAAACGAACGGGCTGGAACAAAACGCGAGGCCGGACGTGCCCCGGGATTGTGTCGGCTACGCGAATACACGCTGTGTAGGAACTGTTCCTGTGTAGGAACTGTTCCTGTGTAGGAACTGTTCCTGTGTAGGAACTGTTCCTGTGTAGGAACTGTTCCTGTGTAGGAACTGTTCCTGTGTAGGAACTGTTCCTACTCAGCTGCTGCTGCTGGTCGGACGTAAAGGCAGGTCGGACCACGGAAACGTTATGGTAACGGTAGACACACACTGCTCATGTAAGTTACTAAATCAGCTCTACCCTGTCCAATCCGCGTGTTTTGTCCCGCAGGTGACATGTTTGACACACTCATTTCTCCCTTTTATTATTGCTTATTCAAAAGTGAATGTATTCTGATAACTTTTATGATGTATTCCAGAAAGTGGCTTTTGCTGTTTTGGGATGCAAGGCTCCGCCTCCTTCCTGTCTCCTCCGCCGTCCCCATCAGCACCCCCCGTCCCTCTCTCCTCCACCTCTGCCCTGACTTGCTGTCCTGAGCTGGACCTGTCCGTGGCGGCCAGCCCCTCCTGCCAGCAGCAGCCGAGGCGTCCGTCCCACAAGCAAACACGACTCAAGAGGCATCCAAAGGTGACGTTGAAGACGAGAACATCCACGCTCCCTTTGCCAAGCAGCTTGGTACTGATGGCGTCACCGCGGCGTGGTCATCCACAGGTGTCTTTCCAGGAGTCCGTGCTGGTCAAGGTAATACCGGAACCACCGAGGCCACAGAATGATGACGTCCTACCTCACCAAGCAAGCGCCAGCCAGAGGAAATGGAGAGACGGTCTGCAGAACCCAAGCAGTGAGTTTCAGTTCCAGCCTAAAAGATGGGGTTGCTGTGGGGGTCGTGACGGTGGTCGGCTTGGACCGGGGGTGTCCTAACCTTGCCCAGTGAGGGCCACATCGGGAAACTTTGATATTTTGTGGACGTGCTAAGAAGTGATAAGAAAAAGCATATTAAAAATATCAACTTCACTTTTCTATGTTTATGCTTTATCATAATATTAGTAGTTTGAATGCGACTTTTCCCCCTCCTGATATTTTTACTTTATTTTTGTCAAATTGCAGCTTTTGCAGTTTCTGCCATTTATTATTTCACCTTTTGTCTTGTAAATGTTCTTCCTGTGATGAGACTTTATTCCCATAATATTTTGACCTCCCGTAATGTTGTAACTTTACAACCTTATTTGTTTTTTTACCCCATTTTTGTAAACAAACATTTTTATTTCATATTTGAACTCTGTGCTACCAAATTGACATTGTTTTTCCTCATAATATTACAAGTTTATTTCTTCTTATTATTATTATTTTTACATTAGAATTTGACTTTTTGTTCTTAATATTTTACCTTCATCTCGTAAAATTTCTTCTTGCACATTTTCTCCGTGTAATATTCTAATTTTATTCCCATAATATTTTGACTTGAATTGATTTCCAAACTTAATTTTTAAAAAGACCATTTTTTGCTTTGTTTTTCGTAATATTTCTACTTTTGACAAAATGTATTCTTTAGTATTTCGACTCGATGCTGCTGAAATTGTTTTTTTTCTCATAAAATGGCAAGTTTTTCACATTCAATGGAAACTTTTTTCTCCTGTTTTTAATTTTGTCGTTGAATAATATTGCAGAATGTGCTAACATTCTGTAATATCTTTAGCTGCAGCTTTGACCCACGCTGGTCGGCGTTTCTCCACTTTCTCAGTGTGTCTAATTTCACTTTCCCTTTTCTTTGAGGGGCTAGTGGTTGAAGTTAAAAAGTTTTTTGTTCCACCTTTCTGAAAGTGAAAGTGTTTTGTGGCTTGTTTGTGGAATAGTGCAACTGTCCTGACAAATGTTCTTCACCAACAGGGGGAGCCCCAGACCAGAGGGCGGAGCCAGCAGCCGCCGTGGCGTACGAGCAAGCGGGTGGTCTGGAGGAAGTGGCGCTAAACAGCACCTTGGCTGTCAAGGCGGAGCTTCTGGCACTACAGGTTGATGCGGCTGCTGATATTCCTAATAAAACACTAACAAAAAAGCTAACGTAAGCCTTCCTTCGCAGGGGGCGGAGTTTAACTCCCAGAAAGCGGTGAAGGAGACGTTGCAGAAGTTGGAGCACACGAAAAAGCAGATAAACAGCAGAGCGACGCAAGGTGAGCTGCCATGTTTGCTCTTTCTCGGATGAACGACTCATCTTGTGGGTACCCTGCAGGAACCAACGTCTCTCGCTCGCAGACGCTTTTCACCTCGCTGGTCAGCATCGACGTGCCCGAGAGCGAGCTGATGAGCCACGTCTTCAAGGACAGGCCGCTTTTGGCCCCGCCTCCTCGCAGCCATGACGTCAAATCAACAGAAAGCCCCTCCCATCTCGTCTTCCTGACCTCTGACTTGTTTCGGCAGAAGCCCCTCCCGCCGGAGGAGGAGCCGTTCGGGAGCAACTCGGTCCCGGCACCTCGGCCCGCCTCCTGCACTTTTGACCTCTACAGACGACAGAGACGCTGGGAGGCCCACCCGTGATCCACAGCAAGCAGTTTGTTTTCCATCCAGTCTTCTTCCTCAAGTTCAGTTATAATTTGTCACCTTTTGTTGCTGCGCAGGGTAAGGGATCATAAACTCCCACAAACGAATGTGTTGTTGTCCAAATATAACACGTGATATGCATACGTGACATGAGTATGACCCAGAAGTCAAATAGGAATGCGGACTGGCAGGCGAGTGGCTGAGGGTGCGAGTCTGACACACAAAAGTTTGCTGAAAATATCGACTCAGTCCAATCCTTTACGTTTACGTCACCAAAGCTGAGCGACGTAGTGAACGATTCCGTCTACTGACTCGAGTTCCTGGGAGTCACTGAATCAAATCGGGTATCCTGCGCTACACTCACTCGGCAGGAATTCTCCGCCACCCGAGCACCCGTGCTCCGGGGCTGGGCGAGTGAGTCGGTCGTTTCCGGGTATGAATCGGTTTGAGCACGGAAGGGAAATGATTGGTGACAGTTCCAATCCTTGGCAAAAACACGGTTCTTTTTGCGAGAGCTCAACGTTTTACATTAAGAGCGTTGCACTCCCCCTACTTCCGTGTTCACAGCGGATGTGTGCGTTGAAACTTCGAATTAAGAGCAGCGCATTGGTCGGGTTTGTGATGTGAGCGTTTACAAGTGAAAACCTCCCATGTATGGCTAATCCACGCACTTCCTTTCCAGTACCGGTACTCAAAGAGATGTTGTTTCCGGCAACGCTAGCCAGGACCGGACGTGAGCATTTTATTTTGAAAAGACGAGCAGAATAACCCTCAGGAGAGTGAAAAGTTGGTGCCGTGGTTAGAGAATGACTTTATAGCTTGACTTTCGCGCGGTAAGCGATGCGGGAATGCTTACAACGGAAATGAAAAGACGCACTTTCACTACGCGGAGGGCCAGCCCAGACCGGAAGTGTGACTGGAACTGCGCGTGGTGTCTCGCGGAGGAGTCGAACTCGTCCGGAAGGAAAACATTTCATTTGCCTTCTGATGAACCTGCCCGGCCGCTCAGTCAGCTGGCTTGCGTTCCAAAGTTCACCTGGAGAAACGTCACGGAGTAAATACGCTCTAATGACGGTAATTACTCTGCCGTCTACTGCGCGGTAATAACAGCCTTGTGCTCAGAACGAAGAAAGGACGTGAAACCAAATGTGCCGCAGCGCACGGGGGCGCCCGGCGGCGGTTGCGCGGGCTGGCCACAAGAGGGCGCCGCGTGACCGGCACCGGCACGCGCAGGCTTCTGTTCGAACACTGCGAAGCTGCTGTATAAGTCAACGCTAATGAAACGGCAATACGGAAAAGGCGGACTCGGGCATTTACCAAAAGTACTTTTTATTTTTCGGCGTAAAAAACACAATCTTGATGACAGCAGTTTTAAAAACAGATACATTTCCCTGCAAACGCAACAGCCATCAGCACGTGCGCGGCGTTTAGGCACTTTTATCATGACAAGCGGAAGTACGGAACCAAAATGTACAGCAAGTCCCCAGCAGCTGCTCAATAACTTACTTTGGCAAACTTATGCACAGGTATGTACAAGGCCCGGCCCGGCCCGGGTCGGGCTACATGTGGCGTTTCATGTGCAGCGCCAGGTGGTCCGAGCGGGAAAAGGCCCGCTCGCAGAGGTGGCACTGGAAGGGTCGGTGCCCCGTGTGCTTGCGGAAGTGGCGCGTGAGCTCGTCCGACCTGGCGAACTTCCACCCGCAGCCGTCCCAGTTGCAGTGGTAGGGCTTCTCACCTAGCAGAATAAAAAGAGAAATAGGCCAAAACTCCGGGAGCAGCGTGCAAAGGGGCGGGGCTTACCTGTGTGCGTCCTCATGTGGGCCTTCAGGTGGGAGCTCTTGGTGTACGTCTTCCCGCAGCCCGGAAACTCGCAGTTGTGCGTGGCGGCGCGCTTCCTGGCCCACGACCTGCGTCCGCGCTTCTGCTTGACGTCATCGGCGGCGTAGAAGTCCATGACGGACGGCGAGGAAGGCGGGGTGAGCAGGAGCACCCCCTGCGGCGGGGGCACGTTGTACTGTCCGTGGAAGTTGTGCGGTGCGTAATGGTAGGACGGGCTCACGTAGTTCGGGTTGAAGTGGGGGTCTGCGCGTCCCTGGGGGGGCACCATGTGCATGAAAGCTGCCTGCTTGCCGTACACGCTCCAGTCCGACCCGGCCAGCATGCACGACTGGCCGCCGGGCTCTCTTTTCACTTTGCAGGCCGGCGGCGGCGGCTGGTAGTGGCAGGCCGGGTTCGGTGCGCGCAGCTCGGTGTACTCCCGCCCGTCCCTCCGCTTGGCGTCCACGCCCTGCGGCGGGGTGACGTCGGGCGCGAGGAGCTCCGCCATGAGACTCCGCTCCGTGAAGCCTCCGTAGCACTCCGTGACCGAACTCCCGCCGCAGCTCTCCGGGGACTCCGGCAAGGCGTAGGCGCACGGCGGCGGCGCGCAGTCGGATCCGAGCGTGTTGGACAAAATGAACTCCAGGTCCACGAACTTGGCCAGCTCGTCGTCCTCCTTGGGGGGCCCGGCCGGGGACTGGATGCTGAACTGCACGTGGATGTCGGCGGCGCGCCCATCCTTGCGTCGCTGCAGAGAACCGACATTTTCAAAGGCGGGAAATGCAGCAGACCTCACGAGAAAGTCATACTTATACTTATAAAGTCATACTTATACATATTATGTAATACTTTATACATATAAAGTCATACTTATACATATTATGTAATACTTTATACATATAAAGTCATACTTATACATATAAAGTCATACTTATACATATTATGTAATACTTTATACATATAAAGTCATACTTATACATATAAAGTCATACTTATACAT
>QODF01000137.1:2375901-2395454 GCA_024372805.1 Oostethus manadensis | reverse complement strand
CTACTCAAGCTGAAATGACTTTTTTATTTTTTCCCTGAATAAAGCAGAGAAGAAGAACCGGTCGTGCTTCTTTTGGGTCTCACTTTCAGCTCCTTCCGGTTAGCCTGCAGGAGAGACCAGGAGGACGAGCAGCTCAGTCGCTCCTCCAGGCCATCTACCAGTTCCACCTGTTCCATCATTGATAAAAAGTACACACCGAGCTCGTACTGTAAGAGAGCAGTTCCAGCAGAGTTATTGGGTCGGCGCGGATGCCTGACGCGTCCCGGACCGTCCTCATCCATCACATCACCCATCTGGGCCGGCGTAGCTCGTCTTTCCATTGGCTGAGCTGCCTGTCCGCCAACCCGCCATGACATTCTAGACGCGCGCCGAGGGCTCCCGATCGCATCCTTTGTTGTCCTTTTGTTCGGCGCGACAAGGAAAATCATCATCGGGCTTTCAACACATCCGACCCGCTCAACTTTAAGAAAGGTTCCGTGCGTGAAATGATAAAGTGCTCTCTAAGAATACCGCCATTCTTCTCTACCACCTCGTATACTGCTCGTGTCGGGGTCCAATTCCCACAATGCCGGACACCTGCTGGAAATGGGTTCACGTAGTGAACGGGGTAACAGATACTAACGTTGGTCTGACAGTGATGTCATAGTCCCGCCTCCCTACGAGCCGTTCACGGCCAACAAACATCGTTTACACTTGAAGTCAAAGGCTTGGGCGCTAAGACACTCACTTCCAACTAAGAAAAAAGTCAAGGGGTAGACCCCAAAAATTGACGCAGAAGATCACATGGGCTGTCCGTCAAGACACGGGACCATACTGGGCCCAAACGAGGTTGTTACTGGTGCTGAGTGCAGTCCAACAACCATCAGATGCCGTCTGCCAGAGAAGAAAAAAGCTCTTCAAAGGCCTGGTCTCCTTCCAGGTTTGGAATTTGTAGGAGACCAGCAAATGTGGGACATTGAGAGGCGGAAGAAAGTTTTCTTCTCCCTTGACGGATGGCGGAGATCCCACCAGAGATGGTTTTCACCATCAAGATCCTTAAACAGAACAATGGACTGTGCTTGATGTTTAGAATGCGCCACAAGTGGCCCCCAGGCCACACTTTGGACATCCCTGGCTTAACGAATCCAACCCATTCTCCAAGTTCTCCAACAAGTTGGTGCACTTCCTGTGTCGAGGATGTTCTCAGGATACCAAAACGACGACAAACGTGTGCTAAGAAAGTCCCTCCATACTGGAGAGTTTCTTGCTAGCGTGCATGAAAAGTGTTAGTTTGCCCAATAAAGTGTTTGAAGTGGAGGTCTGTGATGTCATCAGCAGGTGTAGTTCTTTGCTAACTAAGACAGTTAGTCTGAAGTGTTGAGGCAAAAGTTCCTTTTGTCGTTTTCATGCGACGAAGTGCACACAAAGCAGAAATAAATATGTATACATAATTATATGTTGATATATTTATAGAAATCAACATTTACGGTGACTTTGACGGAAGACGTGATTGTTCCCAAAGACTTCCTGTGGCTTCCTTCTGGGTTATTTTGCATCAAAATAAACTACCGAGTTGAAGAAACAACTCACGGCAAAACAGGAAGGTGGTGTCCGTGTCCATCTCGCTGTCCCGTGGTGTCTGTGAGGAACCTTCAATGCTCCCTTGTCCCTTTGGGTCATCACTTCCATGCATCTTAAAACTGCAGGAGCCTGTTTTGGGCTGTCTGGTTGGGAGTACGTTTTGCTTCGCGGGCTCCGAGGTTCTACCGGGTACCAGAACTGCTCCAAACTGTGATTCATGCGCTCACCTGCCGAGTGGAATTCTGCTTCCTGTCTGTTTCTCCTCAGACGAGTGTTCTGAAAGCTGGAAGACAGACAGGAGAGCAAATAATGACTTTTCCAGGTATCTGACCCGATTGTCGGGGCAGGAGGAGGATGAGTGAAGAGGGCTCTTTGTGTGTGTGTGTGTGTGTGTGTGTGTGTGTGTGTGTGTGTGTGTCCCAACTCAGAATGTCCTTTTGACCCAAATGCAGCACCGACACACACTGGGAGACAGTTTTGTGCTTTCACCCGAGCGGGCCCAACCAATTATAGCCCAAAAGACCCCTGCCTAAAAGAAGAACTTCCTGTTTGCTAACTGGTACCACCATAATTTAAACACACCGGGTAGTTCGGGACATTTTATATTTAGTAAAAAGATATTTTATGTGTATTAAAAGTGTGTTATTCTTATGATGATGATGAATGATTAGTAAGAGTTTCCCCTTAACTGCCAAGCAGGCTCACAACCTTGAAAAAACATTTGTGACCTCGAAACAACCTTGCTAAATTGTCACTTGACACCATTTTATTTCTATGATTGCTAGTTCTGTTTTGTGGAGAGTCCAATTGATCCAAAATATTTATCGAGATTTTCAACTTGGAATACTGACTGAGAAGTGAAGAAAATGGTCAAATCAAATATTTATCAAGGTTGTTTGAAGGTCGTGTGCCTGCTGTGGTTCACCTTCTGCTCTTTTGTTTGTTTTTTTCCGGGTTAATTTCATTTCTAGTCTTTTTGCTGCCTTTTCCTGCTTCTTGTTCACAATTCCTACTTTGGCTAAAGGGCACCTGGGACACGGCGATGTGAGGTGACGACCATAGGCACTGCGGCGTTCACATCTCAGCGCACACTATGGTGCGTTCAAGGACCGCGGGACAAAAGGTGAGACGTCAACGTTTGATGACAAAACACGATCAGCAAAGCATAAAACGATGAACATGTAAAAATTGTGGACACTTTCACGTAAACATTTGCAATAAAAGTGAAGGTTAGATTCAGCTCCAGAACCCCCCCGTGTAGAAGTTATACATGAGCTGCATTTTTGTATGTCTTAGCCACTATGGTGCGTTCAAGGGCCATGGAACAAAGAGCGAAATGTCAATGTCACACCCAAAACAGCGTTTTCCGGTCTGAGAGGAATATCATACTTTTATTGAGTTATTATTTGACTGTAAAATGACGGATGATTGGCGTGCACGAACCAGACAAGGAGCAGGAACTCCACCCTCTGGTGTCGTCTGCCATCAGACGCGTTATGCAGGCTTGCTTCTCATGCAACGTATTCCTAAGAAGCTTCGACTAAGAGTGACAAGTAGGTAGTAATTGCAGCGTTGTGTTTGCTGACACTGAGTAGTCATGTTATCTGCAGGCTCGTCAGGACAAACATGAAGCCGTTCCTCAGTCCAGCACCGGGAGAGGTGCTTTGCAAACTAATCTGGGGGGGAACCTGAGCGCACTTATCAGGAACTTTGTGTTTTGTCGGTAAAAGCTGTCATTTAGCCCCTCATCTGTCATTATTTGTGTTTTTTTTTCCCGAGGTAATAACGCTGGCAGGTTAATTCCTGCGCGCTGTGCAAACTCTGCGGTGGTCTGCAGATGTTCTGCATGCAGCTCAAGCGGTGTACATTCATCTTTGGGCCTTTCAAATGGGCTTGACACGCCCCCCCCCCCCCATTTGTCATGATATGTATGTCCTCGCTGACTTTGCTATGTGAAATGACCCCCCAAGCCTTCTGTCACAGTTCGAGGCCTAATGGGATCCACTTCAGATAACCGCTGTTTGACCAAGTCTGCCTCCGACCTTTAATGGTCCGTTTCAACAAGCAGAGCGAGCAAAACAAACCCGAGCAAAGAGATAACGCAGAAACTCGCGTACACGCAGCGGCTAACCTTTCCCACCTTCACGTGCACGTTTCCATGCGGGGAATGACGTGTCGGACGTGAACACCTGGAGTGTTGTTGGCTTTTTCCAACTTCTAGTTCTCCACTTCAAACTCCAATTTCATTCCAGAATGCGTATGAATGCTGAAATGACTTGAACTCACCTGTGGAGGATCGAACCAGCAACCATCAGGTGGTGAGCCATGCACAGAATATGCAGAAGGTTACACGTCACATGAATCTCCACCAATAGGGGGCACCATTGAAATTGCTCAGTGGGAAGAAGCGCTGGATTACGGAAAGAATGGGAATCTTTCAGAAAATCTTCCATGTGGGAATGGTTGAGAAATGTGAGAGGAATTGGTAGTAGCAGTTGGATTGTGTGAACATGATCGAACCAGCAACCGCCGGGTTGGGAGACGGCCGATCTACCACCTGTGGATGTTCCCGTAAGGAAGAATGGAAAATGATCTTCCACCAGTTGGGGGCGCCATACAAACTGGTAAATGGGGAAACAACCACAGTAAATATGTACTTCCGGTCGAGGTGAACGTGATGGAAGATCATCATGATGTGAACAACATGAAGTGTGGGCGGGGCTAGCAGAAGATGTAGAGGATGGCTAAGATAAGGAGTCTCGCTCAGAACAACCCGTTGTGGAATTTATTTCCCACTGGCGGGTTTAGGACCTGCTAATCCTTTCACTTACGGTCCTCTTCCACTGCCATGGCTCAAAAAAACCCAAAGGCATCGTCTTTGGACACAATTTGAACTGGTTTGGGCGCCTTTTAAGTACCGGCACTGGTACTGGCTGGGACAACCCCTTCCCAAAACATTTGGTTTTCGCCACACATCAGAGTGAAAATGCCCTTTTTTGTTGAAGAAAGAGAAAAAGTAGATGGAAACTGGACCGGATCGCCACTTCCTTTCCTGGTTTCCCAGGGTTGTTAAATTTAGCCCACACGTAACAGGCTAACCCTAACCCTAGTAAAGAAAAACTTTGTATTTGACGTTGCAGGTTTGAGGTCTGGCCAATCGGCAACTGGTGCTGCATCATGTTTTCTGTGAAGCTTCTTATCTCTCCATCCCAATCGTGCCTCACAGAGGGCTGGACTCTTATCGCGATCGCTCCTCCTGCATTTCCGTTGGTGAGGAAAGTATATCGCCAGTGACCCTCCACTCTGGCCTCCACAGATTAGACTTGGACGTGTTTTTTCCCCTCGTGGTCCAATAATTCCCAGTATTTTTCTTAGTTGGTCAAATTTGCCAGCAAATGATGGGAGTTAGGAAGAGACATTTTATGAGCTACCAGTTTACAGTAAGGAGCATAATGAAATAAATAAAAGAGCAAATTTCCCACTGGCCTCTTCTCATCTTCCAAACCAACAATTTGACCGGTCGGGTACTTTGACACAATTTGCAGAACTTGCAACACATTCCCGGACCCTAAACTTATTCCGAACTGTCAGGTATTGCATTTTTCAGGGACTGGGTCGAGGCAACCCTGACAGAAATGAGCTTCAAGGTCAATTTCATGTGTGGGAACTTCAACGCCACCAAGAGGCAAAGGACGGCGATGACTTCATATCTTCGGGCGACCATGGTGGAGGGGTCTGAGTGCCCGAGTGATCCTAGGAGCTTAACGTCCCTGGTAGGGTCTCCCTGACCTGGAAGGGCGTGATGGGGAGAAACGGCCTCCCCGCCCGAAGCCATGTGGTGTGTTGTTGCTGGAATTCCGTACAAACCACAATTTGTCCAAGGGAAAGACCATGTTCAAAGATAAAGATGTCCACAACTGCTCTTGGCACCAGGACACCCTGGGTTGCAGGTCTATGATCGACTTTGTAGTCGTATCCACATGTTCTGGACACGGGTGAAGAGAGGGGTTGAGCTGTCAACCGATCACCACCTGGTGGTGAGTTGGTTCCGATGGTGGGGGAAGATGCTGGACAGACCTGGAAGACCCAAACGTGTAGTGAGGGTCTGCTGGAAACGTCTGGCAGAGTCTCCCTTTCATCCAGTCTTCATCTGTCACCGTCGGCACAGCTTCTCCTGCCTCCCGGGAAGGACGATGATATCGAGTCCGAATGGGCCGTATTCCGTGCCTCCGTTGCCGAGGCGGCCAGGAGCAGTTTCGGCCGCTAGGTGGTCAGTGCTAGTCGTGGTGGCAAGACCTGTTCCCAGTGGAAGACACCAGAGGTCAGGGCTGCCGTCAAGATGAAGAAGGAGTCCTATCAAGCATGGATGGCTTCTGGGACCCCAGAAGCAGCAAAACGTGGCTTCAGCATTGGTTGAGTCAAAAACTCTTTTGTTCGAGGAGTTCAGTGAGGCCATGGAGCACGACTGTGGCAAACACAACCCAATGCCTCAGAAAGCTGCTTTTTGTCACCGATTACGTTCATAATCTTCATGGACAGAATTTCTAGGCGCAGCCAAGGAGTCAAGGAAGTCCAGTTTGGTGGCCTTAGGATCTCATCTCTACTATTTGCAGAAGATGTAGTCCTGATTGCCTCATCAGGCTGTGGCCTTCCGGGTTCACTGGAGTGGTTTGCAGCTGAGTGTGACGGATGAGACTCAGCACCTCCAAATCTGAGGCCATGGTTGCCAGTTGGAAACAGGTGGATTTTACCCTCTGAGTTGGGAGTGAGGTCTTGCCCCAGGTGGAGGAGTTCAAGTATCTCAGGGTCTTGTTCACGAGTGAGGGACGGTTGGAGCGTGAGGTCGACAGACTGCTCGGTGCAGCGTCTGCAGTAATGCGGTCGCTGTACCGGACCCTCACCTATGGTCAGGAGTTGTGGGTCATGAACGGAGACAAGCCTCCGTAGGATGGCTGGACTCACCCTAAGAGATAGGGTGAGGAGCTCAGACATCTGGGAGGAACTCAGAGTAGATCTGCTGCTCCTTCAAATCGAGAGGAGTCAGTTGAGGTGGCTCGGGTATCTAGTCCGGATGCCTCCCGGGCTCCTACACGGTGAGATGTTCCTGGCATGGCCAGCCGGGAGAAGGCCCCAGGTAAGACCTAGGACATGCTGGATTATGCTTCACAGGTGGCCTGTGAAAGCCTTAATGGAATCCCGGTGGAGCTCGAAGAGGTGGCCGGAGACCGGGAAGTCTGGTCTTCCCGACTGAGACTGCTGCCCCCGCGACCCGGATTGCATAAGTGGAGAAAAATGGAATGGATATGACAAGACATGAACTCTAGAGGATGAACTCCGTGCATGTGTTTGGTTTTATTTGTTTTTTGTCTTTTCTGGCAACACAAACATCAAAACAAAACAGGACGTCCAAGACAAGTCTTGTCCCGAGAAACCAGGACGTTTGGTCCCCCCATCAACAGCATAAGTCACCATGGTGCCTCGCTTATTAATTATATGATTTTCTAAGTGTCCCGCTAATTGATGGCATCAAATTTGATAATCTATAATATTGTGACGACTTACAAAAGCATTTTTGTAGTTTGTTCTTAATGTTATTGGGAATACATTCACTGAGAACATGTCCGGTATTGTCCAGTCCAAGTCCAAGAAAACGCAGCATTTGTAGGTGTCGAGGTTTATGAACCCACCGCACGAGTCGCCCGGTACACCACCGGGTCGGCCGCCCATCTGTACCCGCAGAACACCCGTTCCAGATTGGCAGGTTTTTTCTCTTCCCCGCCATTCCATTAGTCGGGTCCAGAAACGGCGCCTGACGTTTGCAGATAGCATCTCTCGCCGTGACCACATGGAAAGGGAAAGACCAACGCCAGGCCAACAGTCCATCCAGACGTTGGCAGCGCTTGTGATGCCAAATGAGCGATCAGCCAATTAAGGTGCGATGGAAAAGTCAGCACAAGACAAAGAAGAACCGTTGGGAGGAAAGTGACTCTGATGGACAAAACAAAAAGAAATGAGGATTAAAAGTCACTCCCAAAAGAAACAACTTCTGCTCTTTTTATTACGTGCATCCGGGTACTGTCCAAAGGCATGTTTGGGACTTGATGGATTCTTTTCAGTCTTTCTGTCTCCACTAAAAAAGTCTCCCATCAGCCGTCCTTCCGGGACCTCCCGTTTATGAAATATAAAAAGTGTGGAAAGACCACTGCAAGTTTCTTTAGAGCAGAAAAAGTGAAAATCCCCATAAACAAAAATAATTCCCGGGAAAAAAAGAGGGAAAAAAGTCTAGCAATACTAATAAAAACATAGAATAAAAAAAAAAATCATAAAATTATTAACAGTCAAACATCCCAAAATTGATGTCCCAAAAACTAAAGTAATTAGCCAGAAAAAACAAACAAAAGGGAAAAAAATGCAATGAAATTAGAAAATATATCCATAAAAATAATGTTAATAAAAGTGTTCCCATGTGACAAAATTGTAAAAAAAAAAAAAAACAAGGGAAAAAAAATCATAACTTCAAAAAAACAAACAATACAATAATATACAGTAAAATAAAATAATAAAAACCTTAAAAACTGTATATTCCGTATCTACAGTATATAACTGTATATGCAGTATATACTGTATATACAGTTATATACTGTACATACTGTATACAGTATATGCCGTATCTACTGTATGTCATATTTGCTACATGGGGTTTTCCACAGGAGAATATTTTGCTGTATTGTAGTAACTGCCATGCAATCATCTCCCAAACCCGAATGGAAAAGAAAACGGACCCGATGAAAGAATATTTGGATGGTCGTGGAAGCGAGGAGGGAAATATCCGCAACCTGATGTGTGATTGGGGCTTGAGGTTGGGGTCCCACCTCCTCAATAATCCTCCCCAGAGGCGCAGCGGTGACAAGAACCTTTTTCTGCCCCATCGCCTCGGGCCGTCCCTTGACACGCGAGTCTCGCTGCTTTGTCACTGGAACACACACACACACACACACACACATACACACACACTTTGTAACAGAAGCCTCTTGTGCTGGAAATAAACACAAATTGAAACCTTATTTCCATGAGAAGTGTGTGTGTGTGTGTGTGTTTTTGTGTGGATGCATTCCCACTTTTTGTCCCGCGTGTGTTTTACTTTTGGGAACTTTTTCCTTCCCAGTTGGATGGCGAATGCCATGCTGGTTTTTTTTATTACCATTTCTAATTCCCTTTGACTTCCACACGCAAACATGTGATGCATCCATTTTGGCATGTTAAAGGTGACAAAACTAATCAGCCTAATATTTAACAATTTTTGAGTTTTTTGAAATATAAAATACAAATCATTTCAAAAAGCCATATTTAAGTTTCATTTTTTTAAAAAATCATTTATTTTCATCTTTTTTCACATTTTTATGATATTTCTTTTTTTTCATCAAATCAAATCAGTTGGTTTTATTTATTCTGCATATGTTCATTTTCACCGGGTCTTTTTAAAAAATGTACCGTATATTAATTATCCCAAAAAAAATGTTAATCATGAACCAATTCCAAAAGCCAGTCATAAAAGAGCGTACTTTGACGGCTCCCTCGCTCACGGTGCAACCAAAGCACTTGTGGGACTCACAGCGTAACTGTGTGGGTTTCAAAATAAATGCGTGCACACTAACATACGTGCACAACAACACCATGTTTGTTCCAATGCATCACCCACAAGGCATGCCGGGTAACTTGTCTTTGAAGATCAAGGTTCTGCAGTTGTTCCAAATGCAGTTTATATTTCTGGCGCAAAGAGAGACGTGTGAATCCTGATGAACGTCCTTGACCTTTGACACCTCATAGGCCCTGGGGATGGCAGCCATCAGTTACCGGACTCTTGTAGTCCGGTGTCTTCATTACAC
This sequence comes from Oostethus manadensis, assembly GCA_024372805.1. Lineage (NCBI taxonomy): Eukaryota > Metazoa > Chordata > Actinopteri > Syngnathiformes > Syngnathidae > Oostethus > Oostethus manadensis. The sequence continues at coordinate 2,386,008 of QODF01000137.1, read as the reverse complement.
CTTTTCATGTTTTCATGAACATAAAGTCAACGTTCGAAGGCGCCGGTTGTGCCGGAACTTTTGCATGACTTATTATTATGAATATTATTATTAGTAGTATGCCTTTATTGCTTTAGTTATTCTGCAGCATACTGTACTTTCCCCACCACGAGTGGGAAGAGTTTTATAAAGCAGCCCGTGAAGAAATGTTGACAGGTTTTGATATTTTAAGAAATAACATCTCACATATTATTAGTATAAATATTTCATTTGATTTATTGTTTACAAATATTTCAATTTTCTCCTTGTACATTTTTGGTCTTTATGTTTTTCAGTGGCCGCACGGTGGATGAGTGGATAGCACGCTGGCCTCACAGTCAGGAGGTTCTGGGTTCAAATCTCCGTTGGGCATCTCTGTGTGGAGTTTGCATGTTCTCCCCGTGCGTGTGTGGGTTTTCTCCGGGTACTCCGCTTTCCTCCCANGGACAATTTAGAGCGGCCAATGAAGCTAACATGCATGTTTTTGGAATGTGGGAGGAAAGCGGAGTACCCGGAGAAAACCCACACACGCACGGGGAGAACATGCAAACTCCACACAGATATGCCCAACGGAGATTTGAACCCAGGTTTTCCAGATCTCCTGACTGTGTGGCCAATGTGCTAACCACTCAGCCACCGTGCGGCCCTATAACCATATTCTCATAATGTTACGTTTTTTGTAAATGTATTCTCAGGAATGTATGACTTTATTTTCATAAATGTACAACTTTTTCCTGTAAGTTTGCTACTTTCCCCCCAAAAAGTACGACGTTATTCCTGTAATATTATGACTTTTTTCTGGAAAATGTACTGCTTTGTTGCGGTAATACTATGAGTTTTATTTCTAGTACTTTATTTTGGTAATATTAGGACCTTTTTCTGAAATGTCAAGAATAAAGTGGTACGTTTGTTGCCACCATGGCACAGTAGCCCCCCCGAATGACTGGCATGGCAAAGTGCAAATCTCAAAGTATCTTGTCATGGACTGGGTGACCCAAATGAGGATAAGCGGACGGATCTTAAAGAAGCCGTTCCGTGGGTTCCTGCGAGTGTGTGACGTGTTCTGCTTTGTCGGTTTTTCCCAAAAGCCTTCTAGAGTAGCTTCTCACTTTCGGAACCCCCCGTACTTTCAGCACCACGAGCTCTCCATGTCCCTTTGTCTCCCTCGCCTTCCTCTTTCCTCGGACGCTGCCGTCGCTCGTCCACGTGAGACCCCAGCCTTCTCTCCAGGATCAAAGAAAATCCTTGACGTCAAAGCGATCGGAAGAGAACGTTTCCCAATGCTCGCAGGTCTTCACCTTCACACAATCCCTCCTGTAAGCCTCTTTCATGTATCAAACTACCAATTTTGGTCTTTTATGGCTTCACACACAAAAGCTTGGGACCCCCCCCGGGACATGGATGGGGAAGATACAAGACCTGATCGTCATCAGATCCCTCCCTCAGTCCCCCACTTTCTACCCCCCGCTGAAGCAGCCCACCAAACCTGTGAGCACGCTTATATACAAACACAGTATTATTCACACACATATTTTAGATATATACATTTATATTATTCACACACAAAAACAATAATATTCACACACATTTATCATATTTATATATAATTATTCACACCCATTTATTATATATTTATATTATTATTCACACACATATATTTTATATATATATAATATTATTCACACACAAATATTATATATATATATATATAATATTATTCACACACATATAAACTGTCCCTCCAGCGTGTCCTAGGTCTTCCCGGGGGCCTTCTCCCGACCGGGCATGCCCGAAACACCTCACCAGGGAGGCGCCCGGGAGGCATCCGGACTAGATGCCCGAGCCACCTCAACTGGCTCCTCTCGATGTGAAGGAGCAGCGGCTCTACTCTGAGCTCCTCCCGGATGGCCGAGCTCCTCACCCTATCTCTTAGGGTGAGTCCAGCCACCCTACGAAGGAAACTCATTTCCGCCGCTTGTATCCGCGATCTCATTCTTTCGGTCATGACCCATAACTCATGACCATAGGTGAGGGTGGGAACGTAGATCGATCGGTAAACAGAGAGCTTTGCCTTCCGGCTCAGCTCTCTCTTCACCACGACGGTCCGGTACAGCGACCGCATTACTGCAGATGCTGCACCGATCCGTCTGTCGATCTCACGCTCCAACCTTCCCTCACTCGTGAACAAGAACCCGAGATACTTGAACTCCTCCACCTGAGGCAAGACCTCACTCCCAACCCGGAGGGTACAGTCCACCCGTTTCCGACTGAGAACCATGGCCTCGGATTTGGAGGTGCTGAGTCTCATCCCAGAAGCTTCACACTCAGCTGCAAACCGCTCCAGTAAACGCTGAAGGTCACAGCCTGATGAGGCCATAAGGACCACATCGTCTGCAAATAGCAGAGACGAGATCCTAAGGTCGCCAAGCTGGACTCCCTCAACACCTTGACTGCGCCTAGAAATTCTGTCCATGATGAGGACCGACCAAAAGTCGTTTTTCATAGCCTCACCAAACTCCTCCCACACCCGAGGTTTTGCCTCAACCACCGCCGAAGCCGCGTACTCATTGCTCTGCCGGAGATGATAGACTCGACGAACGGGAGACTCTGCCAGACTTTCCAGCACACCTTCACTAAACGTTTGGGTCTACCAGGTCTGACTGGCATCCTTCCCCGCCATCTAATTAAACTCATCACCAGGTGGTGGTCAGTGGACAGCTCAGCCCCTTTCTTCAACCGCGTGACCAGAACATGCGGACGCAGGTCTGAGAAGTGACATTCCATGTCCCAAGAACCAGAGTTGGCCGCTGAAGACCAGGTCGCCCGGACACCCGCCCTAGACCACTGCCCAAATCACATAGCACCGGACCCTTATGCTTGCCTCTGTAGGTGGTGGGTCTGTGTGGGGGTCCGTGTTCCTTCTTTGGGCTGGGCCACCTGGCCACCGAGCGCTCGCCTGCGAGCCCCTCCCCCAGGCCTGGCTCCAGGGTGAGGCTGCGGTGTCCCACGTTCGGGTGAGGTGCGGTCCCTCCTCTTGTTCTTCTTCATTAGGGTCTTCTGAATCACTCTTAGTCTGGCCCGTCACCAAGAACCTGTTTGCCTTGGGAGAACCCACCAGGGGAATAAAGCCCCCGACAACATAGCTCCTAGGATCACTCGGGCACTCAAACCACTCCACCACCACAAGGTGGTGATTTACGGAGGAGAATATATTTCATATATATATTATTATTCACACAAAAATATCACAATAATATTCACACACATACTGTATATTATATATATATATATATATATAATTCACAAACAAATACCAACACAATACTTTTCACACACAAAACAACGATAACATTCACACACAAATATTATTCACTCGCAAAATCAAACTCAATATTATTCACACACAAATATTAGTCACACACAAAAACAATCCGAATACTGTTATTTACACACAAATATTATTCACACACTCAAAAAAACCCAAAATTATTCACACACAAATATTATTCACACACAAATATTACTCACAGACAAAACAAAACAAATATTATTCACACACAAATTTTATTCACACCAAAAATAAATATTTTTCACATACACACAAATATTATTCACACAAAGAAACAAACTTAATATTATTCACACACAAAAATTATTGACACACAACAAATATCAGAAAATTGTTATTCACACACAAATATTATTCACCGACAAAAACAAACCCAATATTTTTTACACACAAATATTATTCACACACAAAATCAAACTCAATATTATTACCACACAATTTTTATTCACGCAAAAAACAATCCCAATATTGTTATTCACACACAAATATATTTCACACACCAAACAAACCCAATATTATTCACATAAAAATATTATTCACACCCAAAAAGAATCCCAATATTGTTATTCACATACACAAATATTATTCACACAGAAAAACAAACCCAATATATTTTACACACAAATATTATTCACACACAAAAAAATTCCCAATATTGTTAATCACACACAAATATTATTCACACACGCAAAAAACCCAATATCATTTACACACAAATATTACTCACACACAAAATCAAACTCAATATTATTTACACATAAATATTATTCACACACAAATACTATTCACACACAAAACAAACCCAATATTATTAATACACAAATATTATTCACGCCCCAAAACAAAATCAATATTATTCACACACAGATATTATTCACACACAGAAAAAAATCCAATATTATTCACACACACAAATATTATTCACACATAGAAAGAAACTCAATATTATTCATACACAAATACTATTCACACACAAAACAATCCGATTGTTGTTATTCACACACAAAAACAATTCGAATATTGTTATTCACACACACAATTAATATTCACACACAAAACAATCCCATTATTGTTATTCACACACAAATATTATTCACACACAAAACAATCTCAATATTATTCACACACAAATAGTCTTTACACACAAAACAATCCCAATATTGTTATTAACACATAAATATTATTCACACACAAAACAAAACAAATATTATTCACACACAAAAACAAAATTAATAATATTCACACATAAATATTATTCACACACAGAAACAAACCCAATATTCTTTACACACAAATATTATTCACACACAAAATCAAAATTAGTATTATTCAGACAAAAATATTATTCACACACAAATACTATTCACACACAAAACAAACCCAATATTATTACCTCACAAATATTATTCACACCCAAAAACAAAATCAAAATTATTCACACAAAAATATTTTTTACACACAAAAAAAACCTCAATATTATTCATACAAAGATATTGGTCACACCCAAAAACAAAACCAATATTATTCACACACAAATATTATTCACACTCTAAACAATCCCATTATTGCTATTTACACACAAATATGATTCACACTCCAAAACAAAATCAATATTATTCACACGCACAAATATTATTCACTCACAGAAACAAACTCAATATTATTCACACACAAATATTATTCACACACATGAACAAAATCAATATTATTCACACACAAAAAGAATCACACCTTCACTCTAAGAGATAGGGAGAGTAGCGGTTCTACTCTGAGCCATTCGGGAGGAGCTCAGAGTAGAACCGCTGCTCTTTCACATCGAGAGGACCCAGTTGAGGTGGCTCGGGCATCTAGTCCGGATGCCTTCCGGGCGCCTCCCTGGTGAGGTGTTTCGGGCATGCCCGGTCGGGAGAAGGCCCCCGGGAAGACCTAGGACACGCTCTCTCGCCCAAAGTCTGCTGGGATAGGCTCCAGCATCCTCGTGACCCTAATGAGGAAAAGCGGTATAGAAAATGAATGAATGAACGTATTATTCACACACAAATATTATTCACACACAAAAAAACACAATAATATTCACACACATATATTTTATATATATATATAACTATTTACACACAAAAACAATCACAATATTATTTACACACATATATTTTATATATATTATTATTCACAAACAAATACCACCACAATACTATTCACACACAAAAATTATTCACACACAAAAATAATTCACACAAAAATACGAACCCAATATTACGCACACACAAATATAATTCACACACTTACCCAATATTATTCACACACAAAAACACCCCCAATGTTATTCACACACATATAATATTCACACACAGAAACAAACCCAAAATTATTTACACACAAATATTATTCACACACAAAAAAACACAATAATATTCACACACATATATTTTATATATATATTATTATTTACACACAAAAACAATCACAATATTATTTACACACATATATTTTATATATATTATTAATCACAAACAAATACCAACACAATACTATTCACACACAAAAATTAGTCACACACAAATATAATTCACACTCAAACCCAATATTATTCACACACAAAAACAACCCCAATTTCATTCACAAACAAATATAAATCACACACAAATACAAACCCAATATTATTCACACACAAAAACAAACCCAATATTATTCACACACAAAAACAACCCCAATGTTATTCACACACAGAAATAAACCCAATATTATTCACACACAAATACAAACCCAATATTATTCACACACAAAAACAACCCCAATGTTATTCACTCACATATAATATTCACAGACAAAAATAAACCCAATATTATTCACACACAAAAACAACCCCAATTTTATTTACAAACAAATATAAATCACACACAAATACAAACCCAATATTATTCACACACAAAAACAACCCCAATGTTATTCACACACATATAATATTCACACACAGAAACAAACTCAATATTATTCACACACACAAACAGGCCTGGTAGGTCATTGCATTGATTGAAGTAAAGTCGCAGAGCGTCCTCCAGCACACGGTGGAAACAATACACTCGGTGATACAACCGAACGACGGCGTGAAAGGAGCCAGTGGGCCGATCCGCCGATGCCTTTTGCATCCCCAGGAAATAAAATGTAAACATCCACGCTCGATCTCTTTTAAATGAAAGAAGTGTCATGCACACTTATGTGGTTGCATAAGGAAAATATAAAAGGTGGGTTAATAATTAATATTTTTGTAGTTACAAGCAAAAACCTGCAAAATGAGTGGTGAAATATAATTTCAATCCTTCAGAGTTTTTTACACATGTGGATATTTATGCGCCTAGAAATTCTGTCCATGAAAGTAATGAACAGAATCAGTGACAAAGGGCAGCCCTTTCGGTTTCGGTTTGGTGGCCACAGGATTCGGTCTCTGCTTGTTGCTGATGATGACCTTCAACTCTCACTGGATCGGTTCGCAGCTGAGTGTGAAGCGCCTGGGATGAGAATCAGCACCTCCAAGTCCGAGTCCACGGGGAGAAGCTCTGTCATCCGGGAGAGACCCGGAGTAGAACCGCTGCTCCTCCGCATCGAGAGGAGCCGGATGAGGTGGCTTCCGGACGCCTTCCTGGGGAGGTGTTCAGGGCACGTCCGACTGGTAGGAGGCCTTGGGGAAGACCCAGGACACGCTGTAAGAAAGACGAGCTTGATCTGCTTGAATAAAGGATGAATGACTCCATTCCAACTCCTCGAAATCCATCCATCCATTTTCTATGCCACTTATCCTCATTAGGGTGGCGGGGATGCTGGAGCCTATCCCAGCAGGCTTTGGGCGGGGTACACCCTGGACTGGTCGCCAGCCAATGGCAGGGCACATATAGACAAACAAACCTTCACACTCTAATGGACAACTTAGAGCGGCCAATGAAGCTAACATGCATGTTTTTGGAATGTGGGAGGAAAGCGGAGTACCCGGAGAAAAACCCACACACGCACGGGGAGAACATGCAAACTCCGCACAGAGACGCCCAACGGAGATTTGAACCCAGAACCTCCTGACTGTAAGGCCAACATGCTACCCATTCATCCACCGTGCGAGAAATTGCTTCCCCTTAAAAGAAAAAGCTTCAAATTCCCACTTGTGTGCTTGGGTCCCAGTCCTCTTATCCTAATACAGGGGTGTCTAAAGTGTGGCCCGGGGGCCATTAAGGATTTTTTTATTGGCCCGCAGCACATTCTAAACTAGAAAGCTGAAAAAACAGACAAACTGGTAAAAAAAAAACAAAAAAAAGGCAAATTTACAAGAATGAAGAGCTGAAAGTTGAAATTTGGGGAAAATTAGCTGGGAAAAAAGTGGTAATATTACAATAAAAAAGTTAAAATATTGTAATACGCAAGGATTTTTGTAAAAAAAAAAAAGTTCATATTAATAAAAGCCTTTTGATAACGCGAGGCGGAACTTTCTTTTCTTGAAGGACCAAAAAAGGTCCCAGCACATCCACCTTTACTCGTTTGTCGGAAGGGTTTGGGCAGCCCTACCCCGATTCATTACCCCCCCGGAGAAAGGTGGACTCTTCCGCAAGTCACCGTGAGATGACCAAAAGTCATCAAATAGTCCGTGACTACCTTTTTATTTGTATAATATTTGTGTGCGCTGTCGCTGCAATATGCTGATCGCTGTCATGCCCTCGTGAGCTAATTCCGCGCTAAAAACGTCCACGCGGTACTTAACAGCAGCACCGCCACTGCCACCGAGAGAAAGCATGATAATGAATCCCTTGCACATGTACTCAACATACTCGCTAGTCAGCATACCGGGAATACTGTTTACCTTCCAAATACTCTACTCTGTGTCCGGCAATTTCAGGCACTTTTGTTTTGAAGGGCTTTTAAAAACCGCTCAGAAACGTATCCCGTAAGTCCGCACAAATGTATAAATGTGTTTGTGACGCGGTGGAAAGTACGCTGATCAGGCATCGAGATTTCCCACTTTGTTGGGCGGCTCCTGAAAGCACCGCAGTGGGATTCAAACGTGCGTTTAATGAGCAGGGAGGGTTCTGGAGCCTGTCCACACGGGAGCGGGTCGCCGGGCGACGAGGATGTGGTACACAAGGCCCGACTACGCGTAAAGGGCCGCGCGGCCGGAACCGCGTGAGACGCCAAACACAGAAGAGGAAAGTCTTCCGTTTTCATTAGCTCGTCTAGAAGCGGAACCACGAGTCCTTTTGGAGATCAAGACGAGAACATATCGGCAGAACGTGGGCTGGGGTGGGTCCCGGCCGTCCAAATATTCCGATAACAAGGCATCACAGCTCACTTCTGGTCACGTGACACCCTCCTTTCTGCGGATTTGTCCTTCCGGATCTCCAGGAAATAGGGTTTCACGGACACAGAACGGCGTTTCCGTGTGGACGGGAGGCTGAACCCAGAAATGATCGGAAATGGGGGGTCAAGGTCAAACTAGCAGGAGAGTTTGGAGGAGCGATTAAAAACGATCTCGCAACCCTAGAAAGGCCGTCTTTTACGCAGACGTCCGCCGTGCTGTCCCGAAGAACCGCTCGGAACACCAAGCACGTTTGCTTTTCCGCGTCCCAAAAGCCAAGCCGGCAATTGGAGGAGCTGTCTGGGTACTTTTTCCTGTTATGTTTCGGGTTCCTAAGCGCCGCTGCCCTTGAGCACCAGAAGCAGCGCGGCAGCGTGACCTGTAATGACACACGACTCGGCTTGGAGTAAACAGGCGCTGCAGGCTGCTGCGTGCGATAAGAGATCAGAGGAGCGTCGGCTGATTGCCGGGCTGCATTCCTGCCAGAGGAAGTGCACCCGCAGACGTGGCTTGGGTGGCAGCGGGCAATTAGCTTCATTGGCTTCACGTTTCAAAGGCAAACCGTCGCTGGCACGCACTGCGGCACATTCGTGCAGCCCTCCTTCTGCCGCTTGGCCGCTAGCTTGGATACGGAGTACTATGTGCTACCTACTCTGTAGTAAGTACTACGTAGTAGGAATAGGAAGTAGTACGTAGTAAGAACTACGTAGTAAGTGGTACGTAGTAAGAATATGATGTAGTACGTAGTACGTAGTAAGTAGTACGTAGTAAGTACTACACAGTAAGCGGTACATAGTAAGAATATGAAGTAGTACGTAGTGCGTAGTAAGTACTACGTAGTAAGTGGTACATAGTAAGAATATGATGTAGTACGTAGTAAGAGTATAAAGTAGTACGTAGTACGCAGTAAGAATATGAAATAGTACGTAGTACGAAGTAAGTAGTACGTAGTAAGTACTACATAGTAAGTGGTACATAGTAAGAATATGATGTAGTACGTAGTACGTAGTAAGTAGTACGCAGTAATAATATGAAGTAGTACGTGTTACGTAGTGAAAATATGAATTTTTCACGTAGTAAGTAGTACGTAGTAAGAATATGAAGTAGTACATAGTACATAGTAAGAATATGAAGTAGTAGGTAGTACATAGTAAGAATATGAAGTAGTACGTAGTATGTAGAAGGTAGTACGTAGTAAGAATATGAAGTAGTGCGTAGTAAGTAGTACGTAATAAGAATATGAAGTAGTACGTGTTACGTAGTAAGTAGTACGTAGTAAGAATATGAAGTAGTACATAGTACATAGTAAGAATATGAAGTAGTACGTAGTATGTAGAAGGTAGTACGTAGTAAGAATATGAAGTAGTGCGTAGTAAGTAGTACGTAATAAGAATATGAAGTAGTACGT
>QODF01000137.1:2354496-2373811 GCA_024372805.1 Oostethus manadensis | reverse complement strand
ATGCTGAATGACTAGATAGGACAGCTCTATGAGACTGTCTTAGACATCACAGGTCGGTACGGTGGTGTCCAGGATACATGGTACACTCTGGGCAACCGGACTGTTCAGGTCATCTTTGAAGACGTTTTGCCTCTCATCTGAGCGTCAGTTCATGCTGAATGACTAGATAGGACAGCTTTGGTCTGACTGTCTTAGACGTCGTTAGGAGATACAATTGTTTTCATGTACAGTGCACTGAATCAGTACAAACTGGAGTGTTCAGGTCGTCTTAGAAGACGTGTGGACTGTCATCTGAGGGGGCTTCATCGGTTCATGTCTAAGATAGGACAGCTCCAGTCTCACTCAGGTTGTCCTAGATGTTTTCCAAGACAACCAGTTGCGATTCATTCAATGCTGAGAGAGTCCAGTCTATAGACTGATAGTAAACTCTGCCCAGGCCCAAGGATGCCAGTGTATGTGGACCAGCACCAGATAGGATTGGTAGGTTTACTTGGTTAGTCCTGTGCTGGAAATGGAAGGTATCACAGTCTTCTTCATTTCTTCTTCCTTCCTGACACTAAACAGGAGAGCAAAGTCATCCTAAAATGTAACAAAGATGTATTTGTTTGTTCCTGAGAGATCCTTTTGGAACTACATGCACTCCAACAGCAGTCCATTATTCTGTTGTTCGACTCCAAAGACCAGTTCTGACTAATCCACGCAGGAACCCTTGAGTCGGTCAGAGGGATAGAAGTTTTGGTGCCGTCGGATGTGAAATTGTTCTTTGAGTGTCACACCTTGAAACGACAGGAATTATCCACACGACACACAAAGATTGAGAAACGCAAGACATAATCACGGACTAATATTCCGAACGTGCACTCTGAGTGATGACAGGTTTTTCTGGTGGCGTGCGCGGGAGGTATGACACGTGTTTTCTCTGCGGTCCACGTCAGACAGAGGACCGGTTATTGCCACAGAACTACAAAAATCTTGTCCTCCCGTTCTGGTGACGGTTGGGGCTGCCTCGGGCCGTGCGGCTGGTCCGTGGCATGTGGCGGTTTGGGGGTGGGGTTGTGGGCGGGAGCTCATGTGTTGGGGCTGCTGGTTTACTAGTGTGTTTGGGGTGATTGTCTCGGTGAAACATTTCAAGGGCATGACCTCTTCAAGTGTTTGGACTTATGCAAACTCATCCATGATCCCTGCTATGGGATAAATAGTAGGAGAAACATCCCATATCATTATGCTTCACTGTCTTCACTGTGTACTGTGGCTTCCATCCACAGTTTGTCTGCTGCCCTTGGACCCAAAAAGAACAATTTGACTCTCATCAGTCCACAAAATGTTCCTCCATTTCTCTTTAGGCCAGTTGATGTGCTCTTTTGCAAATTGTAACCTCTTCTGCACATGCCTTTTTTTTAACAGAGGGACTTTGTGGAGGATTCTTGTTAATAGATTAGCTTCACACAGACATCTTCTGACTGTCACAGTACTTACAGGTAACTCCAGACTGTCTTTGATCATGGCTGAGCCATCTTTGATCCATTTTGATAGTTGTCCTCCGTTTTCTGCCACGTGTCTGGTTTTGCTCTCCATTTTAAGACATTGAAGATCATTTTAGCTGAACAGCCAAAATAGTTTTGCACCTCTTCATAGGTTTTCCCCTCTCCAACCAACTTTTGAATCAAAGTACGCTGTTCATCTGAACAAGGTCTTGAAGGAGTCGTTTCCTTCAGGCTTTCAAAGAGAAATGATGTTCAACAAGTCATCCTTAAATTGGGCCACCTGATTCACAGAACGTTGGCGAGGAAGAACAGCTGAAAGGTGCCACAAGTTGGTAGAGTCCAAGCCACACGGATGTGAAGCACTTATAAAAAACTAAATATTTAGTTAGCAATGCTGCTACTGCTTCTAAAGTGGGAATGGCGCCTTATTAAGATGAATAAAGTCATTTTTCTGCACTTATTAACCAAACCCTTTAACTATACCATACAGCATATTGGTATTAATAGCTTTTATTACTACTTATTTTCGTACTCTAATAAGTATGACTCTTTCAATACAGTATTGTCACTGTGGCTGTTGATATGATTTTGTTATTTCCATGATGGTCCTTACGGCTGTCATAGACATCTGCTGATGTAGTTTGTTTCTGTTGTTTTGTTATTGTTGTTGCTGGTGTTGTTGTCTCTCCGTATTGTCCACCTCTGTCTTGTTTTCTCTTCTTCTAATCTTCTTCTCTATCCCCTCCTGCTCCAGTCCAGGCCTCCATTAAACATCAAATTAGCTCTAATGGAGAGTATCTTTTCCCTGGCAGAGCTCATCTGTTAAGCATGTAAGGGCATCCATCCATCCATTTTCGATGCTGCATTAGGGTCACGGTGACATTGGGCGAGAGGTGGGTTGTGGTCAACATGCTAACCACTCTACCACAGTGTGGCTTGTAGGGGCATCTACATCAACAATACTATCTGCCCCAATGGCGGGCCCCTGACTCACGGGTGCTTGATGAAGACTCAAGTTTCACTGACCCACGGTTGCTTGATGAGAATTCAAGTTTCACTGACTCATGGGTGCTTGAAGAAGACTCAAGTTTCACTGACTCATGGGTGCTTGAAAAAGACTCAGGTTTTGGTGACTCACGGTTGCTTGATGAAGACTCAGGTTTGCTGACTCACGGGTGCTTGAAGAAGACTCAGGTTTTGGTGATTCACGGGTGCTTGATGAAGACTCAAGTTTCGCTGACTCACGGGTGCCTAAGGAAGACTGATGAAGACTCACAAGTGCTTGATGAAGACGTGAATGACGACCAAGCGCTTTGCCTCGAGGCCAGGAAGGAGCAGACCTTTTCCAATTCAAAGGAAATACAACTTAGTTGATGATGATTATTATTATTATCATTATGCATACGTCAACTTTTTGCATAACCCAGGTTTGTTTGTGGAGTTCCCTCCAGGTGACCTTTGGGCAATAGAGGATTTATTCGCGTGCGTCTATGAAGCCGACCTGCAGCTACGCAATCGGGAAGACCGGAAGATGGAGGAAATGAGCCCCAAGTCAAGGTGGTGGTGTTATGGAGTAAAGTGTGTGTTGGTGAATTGTGGAAATGTGGCGTTTCATTGATGTTGGTACAAGGGGCTGCCAGCCATGAAACACCGAAACATCTGAAACCTTCAATCCCAGGAGGTCCGGCTCGAGTTACCGTCAGGTACTTAGGATGGGAATGCGCTGTAAACATATTTAGCCGGGGCCGAACAATGCCGGTTTCATTAAAGCCGGCCAGACGTGGCGGGACGGGAGCTGGGCTGGGGGGCCATTAGTTTACCCCATGGGGTTGCACAGCGGCCTAACAGCAGGGGCAACGCTACCTGGCCAACACCTTTTCCTCTGCATGGGCCCACCCCCTCCCCCTTCTAGCGGCTGCGCATTCTCAAGGATGGCATTCCAGAAGATGACATTGCTGGGGAATACTTCTCTTACTGTACATGTTATTTACTATTATTTCAAACTACCTTGTCTATTACATGACAATCATACAACAATATGAATACAAATACAGTAGAATATCAATTAAAAGAAAGCACTATAAAGCCCGGTAGTGATCATTCATACTGTAATTATGTCTAATTTACTAAAAAAATTAAGAGCTCAAAAGTCATAATCAGGACATAAAATGTTGAAGTTACTCGATAAAGTCATAATTATGAGATCAAAAGTCAAATTTACAACTTTTCAAAGTCATATTTTTGAGATTGGAAACTCACAATTACAAAATCATTTTGACTTTTTATCTCATCATTGTCACTTTCCAATTTCATAATTCTTATTTTTATAAGTCATCATTTTGAATTTTTATCTGATCCTTCAAAAATATTTATCTCATATTTTCCACTTTTTTATCTCATATTTTCCACTTTTTATCTCATATTTTCCACTTTTTTATCTCATATTTTCCACTTTTTATCTCATAATTTCCACTTTTTATCTCCTAATTATGGTTCCCTAAATCCCAAGAATCTCTAAGTGAGGAAAGCGAAAAAAAAGAAAAGCTTGTTCAGGGTTAAGCAAAAGGAAGAATGAAATCAAAGTAAATACATTTTGCATATTCTGAATGAAAAAATAACAAATGCAATTTCCAAAGAAGCATAAGATGTGATTAGGGTGTTGAAATACAATATGTGTATTTTAAAGGAGCCGCCAATGGGCCTCCCGGCAGGGGCCACAATAGCATCCCACCCCCTTCCCTGGGGTCCCCCCCAGCATAAAACCACAGTCGTGATTTATGGGTGGCCTGCAGCTCAACGCAGCGCCTGATGTCGGGGCTGCAATTCCACCGGGACAAAGGGAAGACGGCCGCTACAGTAAGTGATGGAGCCCAACTTGCTCCACGGCACGCGGGGAAAAGAGCTCCATGGAATTATTAGCGGGAGAGGCTGCGGAATGCTTGTTGCCGTTTAAGCTCCATTACTACCTGATGCTGCCCCGTTCTCCCGGGCCTCTACGGCCTGGGGTTCGTGTTGGATAAGAGCCGTAAAGCCCCACGTTTCACGGGGCAGGGCTGAGCGTAATTGGAGGGAGGCAGGCCCCTCATTCCCCGCACGGTTGGGGGCTACAATCACAGGCTGGCCCTCGCCTTTGGGCCGCCCCGGCAGGCGCTTAGGAGGGACTAAAGGGGGCACGGCGGGGGACGATATCAAACACCCCCACAGTGGGAACGCGCTCTGTCTGTCAGGACTTGTTGAGTTAGGTGAGTAAAGCATTGTGCTCGCGGAGGTGGCACCAAAAAAACATGTTTGAAGGCTTGTCTGAAGACCAGGAAGCAACGCGGCTTACTGGGGCAGGTAACGCAAATGCAGCTCATCACCTGACAGCCCTTTGTAGCTTTTGTTTCTGTCACCACCGGCTCAAACATCCACCTGCGCCTCACCTCTGGCCTGCTCTTGCACTCACAGACGCCGTATACGCACAGTATTACCGCACTATGCAACACCGCTAATGCTAATTTTGCAAGAATAAAGATTGAAGACAAAGACAAAACAATAAATAAAGTTGCCATTCCTGGAAAAAAATAAAGTCCAAGACAAAAGCTGAAAGGGTTGGAAAATTGCCATTTTACGGGAATGAAAAATCTTTCTTTTCTCTTTCTAAATATTATAAAAACTGAATCAAAAAAGTGAAATATTTGCATTTTAAAAGGAAAAATAATACCAAATATTAAAGACAAACTTATGATATTTGTTGGAAGGGGTGATGTTATGAGAAACAACAAAACACAACATTTTGGGGAATACAGTTATAATAAGCATATAAAAACAATATATATATATATTAGTATAAAAGTATAAAAATAGGGGGAAAAAGTCAGGAGTTTGACACAAGCTGAGATCAAACTTCCCAGCATCAAAACACCAGCGTGCTGAAAAAAGTTACAAATGGAAAAGTCCTCATCCCTCCACGCCATTCAGCATTCCATGGAATTTTACTCCAAAGCAAAACAACCGTCTTTGGCTGCAAGGTCATGTTGAGATTTTCAGCTGCCCAACGTCCTCGCCATTCCCCCCGGGGGTGTCCTAACTTTTCCCAGCGGGGGCCGCACGGAGAAAAATGCTATTTTGTAAAGCAACACATGCTAGGAACTCGGAATGATCTGATTTCCCGGTTCCTTCCACGTCAGTCTCCTTGTAACACCTGGACCTTCTCTACCCCCAACCGAACAAGCGTTCTCGGTCACCTTCTGGTCCTCGCTACTGCAACCACATTGTTTGTCTTCTTCGTTCACACAACAACTTTACTTTATTCACATACAACCTTTTTTTCCCCCATTTCTGCTTTTCCCGTAAACATTCCTCTCTCTTTACTCCCTGAATAGTTTTACTTGGGTCCAAAAGTTGAGTATTGACCAGTAACCTGGTGCTGCTGTACCATTCCGACCAGTAAGTTTGCGTATGTGGGTGGGCGCGGCCACGCGGGCACAGGGGGCTGCGGACCTACGCGGACGCCCTAAATGGGCTCAGGACTCCGCGCTGCCCCACGGGAGGACGGATTTGCGGGATGGACTTTGCAAAGACGACACGGACTAATCTCTGGGGCGGGTGTGTAAAGAAGTGCTCAAGTGACGGCGTACTGTATGGAGCGGCAGGACGGGCGGGGCCTTCTCTTGTTTCTGTAGCCGAGCGCGTGCGCGTGTGTACACAGGCCGCGTCCCGTCGATGCTTATCTTCACGCATAAGCGCGTGACCCGCGTGGGTGCGGACGGACGTTCTTTAAAGTGCCACAGAGCAAAGCCGGGCTCGGGTGTCCAACGGGTCATGTTGGGATAGCGCCACTGTGGTGCTGAAAGGCCTGCCCGTGTCACTCACATGCCGCTTTGGGGTTGAGCGGAGGTCACGCGGGAGGCAAATGCGGGTCCCTTACCTTGTCGGGATGAGCTCTTCCATGGGGTGGCGCGTTTTCGGGCGGTCCCCGAAGGCATCGTAGTGACGCAGCTGCACCTTCACGCCGACTCCATCCGCTTACGGGTCGTCTGACACTCAGCAGCGTTGATGCATATTTTTGGGCTTGAACTCACCGACAGACAGAAGGGGACGGTTCTGGAGATTTTATTGCAAATGTTGATCCACCAACAGCCAACGTTTGTTACCTGCTATGCAAATTTGAATTCCTGTGTGACACACACACACACACGCAGAATCCAGTTGAGCTTACCTCCTTGATCAGGTTGACAGTAATGACGGTTCTGAGTCAGCACGGACCCACTCAGCCGGAGGGAGCTGTCAAAAGGAGCAGTTCGTTTGGTAACACAAACACAAGAAGAACGGCTCCTCAAAAACATCTTCATGGACAAATCTAGACATGGAGGGACGAAGCGTGTTGCGCTTCTTCTCAGGGTCCCGGACACGATTGCTCGCATGACTTTGGAATCAAGACATGCGCGGGGATGAGCCCAAAGGAGGAGAAGAAGATGTTCCACGTTGGTCAGTCTCTCCGAGCAAAGGGTACATTTTGATGGCGCTAGCCATGGCGAGCTAGTGCTCGCTGTTTCCGGAAGTGACGCCACGGGAGTAAACAAACGGAAGGTGCGGATTTGGAGGAGAAACAGATGAAGATCGGTTGCCTTCAGAACACAGAATGGCTCGGCGGTCCCGGTCTACAAGACAGAGGATGTTCACGGTCGGGGTAGCCGAGATTTCCGCCACGGGTCAGTAGTTTTTGAGGAGAAAAGAAGGGAGAAGATTTGGAGATGTAACAGAACTTGCAGAACATCTACACATCCACTTGTGTCTTAAACCCTCCTCTTTTGGAGGAGAAAACCAACTTGCGGTACGACTCGGGCCAGCAACACAGCACCAGGTGGACCATCTACCTGGAGGAGCTGCGATGGCTGAACCTTGGGAGCAACTTGTGCATAAAGAGGAAGAACATCGAAGACATTTGAGCACAGTTGATGGACCACGCCAGGGACCCCGTGAAGGTGCCAAACATGACGTCCACCGACGGGAGGATCCAAAACGGTGACGGGGGAGTTTTTTCCAGCGTTATTTCCCGTTCTTAGTCCGTTTTGCACGTGAACACGTGACTTGAAGGCTTTCCCGTTTCCACCTTCCATGGTGACCTCGTTTGCTACTCGGCCTTTTTGCTGTGCCCCCCGTGCTCGCACCTCGGGGGGCGATGCCAAACGTTGGCCTCATTTGGACTGGCGTGTACAATCCCTCGCGTGGGCGCAGAGTGCGTCTGCCTTCATCTGACCGAGAAGAAGATCTGATCGGTGGGCCACATCAACCGTGAAGGACTCCTTCACGTCGGCCGGGATCAAACGCAGCAGCAATTTCCCAGGCGCTCCCGTCTCCGCTCTCCACCTCAAGCGTGCACGTAGGAAGTGGAGGGGAAGCCCCCTGAAATCCCGAAGCTCCGCATCCGCACCGTGTGGGATTTTTCTCGTTACGCCTTTACACTGAAAGGGTCCCAGACATGAGTCATCAACTTGAATATGAATTCTTTCTCATGATCTTCTATACTGTTTGTTTTTTGAAAGCAAATTGAAAGAAATGAGTGCTTATCCTTCAGTTATTTCTTCAAATGGGCCTCCTGATGAGCATGAAGGGGGCCTTGTAGCCCCCCCTTCCACAGTAAGCCCACACAAGGCTGTGAAAAGATGTTTACATAACATGTATAACGCCGTCCAGCCTTGTCGCTATCATGGAACAGTGTTTAGAAGACATGATGTAAACAAGACTTGACTGGTCTCTTATTTTCCTGTGCGCTGATGCAATACCGACCGGTCTCCCTCAAAGTCAGCTGGGATAGGCTCCAGCACACCCCCGCCACCCTGGTGAGATTAAGCGGCGTAGAAAATAGATGTTCCAAGCATGTCTATGTCATACTTTCAAGCCAAGTTCTTCTGGTAAAGGTTCCTTCACAGCACTCATCGGTGAAATGAAAGAAAACAAACTCATCTGTTAACATCCAGCAGCAACACAACGTTTAGCAAAACTACCTATTCGTCATGACCGGTGCCACTTTTATGGACGTAGCTTTGGTTTGGAAAAACGGAACAATGGAGAATAGAACTCCAAACAATACATGTAAGCAGAGTTGATGGTAGTTCTACAGCGCACGGCTCGGGTAGATGAGGAGTCAGCCCCACTGGATCTGCTTAATGATCGGGGACTAACTGATGGAGACAAATCCAAGTGGAGGAAGCAGACGGGATCCCGGAGTGGGCTTTGGCGTGGATGCTTATGGAATCGGGTAGACGTCTTCTGCCCTTTCCGCCACGAAGGAAATGTCCCCCCTCCCCCCCCGGGACAATTAGACGGCCGCCCATTAGCCGTGGAAAACGCAAAACGGAGCGGTTTTGCTTTTCCGGCTTTCCTCTGGCGTCACTGTGGAATTATCCCACGTGAAGTTTGAGTGAAGCAAGAGTTGACGACGGCGATGGCGGCAGGGACGGGACAGGACGGGACCCCGGGAAGGGGCACACCGCGGGAGGGAAGAGAACACCGGATTTATTAGAAAATGCGAAAAAGTCCAAATGTGTGCCACTTTTCCAACCTTTTTCTGAAATGCTGCTTTTGCTGATCTTATGTCTTTATCCCAATAATATTTGACTTTATTCCCATAAACCTCCAAAGAAACAAATATTTTGTTTCTCATTTCTTGTTTTTTCATTCGTTTTGCTACCAAAATGATTTTTGTAAAACTACAACTTTTCTAATAATATTTTGACTTTATTGTCATCACATTAAAGTTCTTTCTCACTATTTCACCTCTCGTCCTACAATTATGAATAACTTTATTGTTTTGTTTCATTCTCATGATTTGAAAACAATGGACATAACTTTAATATTTAATATATCAACAGTATGCTAGTGATATGACTATAAAATACAAATTTCAACTTTTTTCTCTTGATATTTTTCATCTTGCAAGATGTTGTTGTTTTTGTTGGATAAAATATTTAGTATTATATTTAATTTGGTGTTTGTAATGATGTTTTAAAAGTGTATTTAGAAGGTGGTAAACAGGTTTTCTAAGTCTATTAGGTCTAATATTCTCTGATGACAGCTACTATATTGGGTAACAGGAGTGTAATGGTGACTATAGGGGTGCTATTTCATGTCTACAGGGCTCTAATAAAGTTAAAATGTGTATTTAAAAGGTGGTAAACAGTTTTCCTATATCTTTTATGTGTTACTTTCTCTGATGATAGCTAATATATTGGGTAACAGTAGTGTAAGGGTGACTATAGGGGTGCTATTTCATGTCTACAGGGCTCTAATAAAGTTAAAATGTGTATTTAAAAGGTGGTAAACAGTTTTTGTATATATCTTTTATGTGCACTTTCTCCGATGATAGGTGCTATATTGGGTAACAGTAGCTTAAAGGTGACTATAGGGGTGCTATTTCATGTCTGCAGGGCTCTAATAAAGTTAAAATGTGTATTTAAAAGGTGGTAAACAGTTTCCCTATATCTTTTATGTGTTACTTTCTCTGATTATGTCTACTATGTTGTGTAACAGTAGTGTAAAGGTGACTATAGGGGTGCTATTTGATGTCTACAGGGCTCTAATTATGTTGTAAAAGTGCATTTAGGTTTTCCATGCCCTATGAAAATATTCCATTTAGAAATTGGCAATCCTAACTAATTCATGGTAGCCCTAACTGTGTACGTGTGAGAAGACAACTAGAGAAAGAGAAGGTGGACTTTGGGCATTTAGGTGGGCATCCATTCATCCAGAGCCAGCAGCAGAGAAAGAGGCATTCCCCTGAGAAAACAACCACAAACGGACTCTGTAATGCAAAAAGGAAGTGCTGGGTCTCGCTGCCAACCAACTTCAAAGAGCCCAGATTGGCCGCTAATTGGCTCTGGGAGATGAGTAGTTAAGATGCCATTGCGGCGCTGGCACCACCAGCCGTCCTATCACGTCTCAGTAGGAAGCCCAAATCTAATTCTTGCTTTCTCCCAGCAGCACATGACTTGTTGACAGACTTGAGAGAGTGACGCTTGAGTGAGCAGAACAAACATGTCTGCATCAAACAGCACCGAGCGCCTCGCAGAACTTTGCTTGCAGCAGAACCTGCACTCGCTCTCCTTTGGACTGCTGAAGAAGCGGAACTTTCCCGTTTTCTTTTCACTCCTTCTCCCGTTTTTCACAAATATTTCATCTTTCTGCTTGTAGTAAAAATGCATCCCCATATGATCCAATTTATCTGGGGAATATTTTTCCCGCCCTAAGTTGAGCAGAAAAGAAAGTTATTCTTTGCTCTCTCATACTTAGAACTTTGTCTCTTTTCATATTTCTGCACATGTGCACGTTTTCCCCCCATAATATTGCAATATTGTTCCATTCATCTTAGGACTTCATCCTGCTAATGAGGGCTGTTGTCTCTTTTGGGCCTTCTTTTCCTCATCAGCTTTTTCTCGCCTGCCACCTTCTTTCCATTGTTGCTCCGTTGGCTTTCCAGTTCAAACTGGATCTTGAAAATGCCTCCCTAATGTTATTACGCGCACTATTTTTGTCAACTTTCCTTGTCAGATTCCATTCTTTGTGCTTCTGCACTTCCTTCTTGTAAAATGACTGCCTTTTTGCCAATTTGTTGCTGTTTATTTTGCTTTGTTGTTTAATTGGCTCTTTAGAATGTTCTCAGCATATTTGGACACTAGTCTTACAAAAGGATTATTATTTTCCATTAATTTTACTTCTTAATCTACTTACTCTGCCGGGATTTTTGGTCAAAGAAAGTGTAAAATGTTTATATATTACGACACTTTTTGTCAAGTTACATTTTCAGAATGCGCCACAGGCCAATACTAAGTAACTGCGGTCTGCAAATGGCCCCTGGGCCACACTTTTTTCCCTATAATTCATACGTGCTTTATCACGTGTGATATGAATAAATTTTTCTAATATTGTTTGTAAGAAAGTCTGGATGGTAGAAGAAGGATGTGCTCTTTTTGAGGTGTGCAGATAATCAATACAATGAAGCATTTAAATCTGCTGCCCTCCGGTGGTCAGGTTGCACATTACACCTCCCGTGTCCTCATACTGTATGTACAGTACATTTGGGAAGGTTGCCATCTTCATTCCCTTCAATTCAAACTAACACCATAGACATGCTTTCATATCCGCACACACACACACACAATCAACTTTGGGGGTGCCCTGAAGGGGGAGAGTTGGGACATTTCCTGGGGCGCCCAGTAAATCATTTTGCAATCTGGTTGGGATTTTTCTTTTTTTAACGGAGTCCGAAAATGATTAAAACAATCTCTTGTGTTTGGTAAAATATCTACGTTGGCCGAAAGTAAACTTTCATAAGGACTGATAGAAATATTTTCCTCTCATAAAGTCATGGGCCGCACGATGGCTGAGTAGTTAGCACATTGGCCACACAGTCAGGAGATCTGGAAGACCTGGGTTCAAATCTCCGTTGGGCATCTCTGTGTGGAGTTTGCATGTTCTCCCCGTGCGTGTGTGGGTTTTCTCCGGGTACTCCGCTTTCCTCCCACATTCCAAAAACATGCACGTTAGCTTCATTGGCCACTCTAAATTGTCCATTAGATCTTGAGTGTGAATGGTTGTTTGTCTTTATGTGCCCTGCGTTTGCCTGGCGACCAGTCCAGGGTGTACCCCACCTCTCGCCCAAAGTCTGCTGGGATAGGCTCCAGCATCCCCGTTACCCTAATGAGGATAAGCGGCATAGAAAATGGTTGGATGGATAAAGTCATGACTTTATTCTTCTATTGATTCCTTACTATTATGATTCTTTCTTTATTCTTTATTCTTGTCTTGATTTACAACTTTATTCTGGTAATTTATTTCTTTGTAAACTTAAAATGTAGATTTACAACTTTATTCTGGTAATTTATTTCTTTGTAGATTTACAACTTTATTCTGGTAATTTATTTCTTTGTAGATTTCCAACTTTATTCTTGAAGGTCAACTTCATTACGACCTTTTAGTAGGTCTAGGAGAACAAGTGGTTCTGCAGCAGGACCGTGATCCAGAACACACCAGCAAGTCCACCTCCGGACGGCTGACGAAAAACCAAATAAGGACTTGGGAGTGGTCGAGTCCAAGAACTGGCCTGAATCCTCCTGAGATTGTGCGGCCCTGGAAATGCAGGAAAAGGCTCGGATTTCTCCCTCCTGGTTTCCAACATGAAGGTCATCTCCCGTGTCCTTGTGTTGACCTTCAAACGCCTTGTCTGGCTTGTTCTGCCAAGCCTCGCGTTAGCACGGCTTCCACCAAACCCCAGTTGGAACAGAATCGGATCTCGTGATAGGTCTAAGGAAGAGGAGCTTCTAAGGAGCTCGGCGTGGTTTTCTGCAGCCATGCGGTGGCTTTTGACTGTTGTGGCGACGAGAGATGATCACTTCACCTTGTGTTTGGTTCTTCAAGCTAAAAATCAGCCGACGCCAGTTCAGGTGACATCTAAAGGGGTTTCAGGTGTGGAAGTCCCGCCGGGTCTCGGTTGACGGTGTTCCTTATCGTGACGTTGTGTGAATAAACTGAATTGAAGGCTAATTCAAGCTAGAGGTGTCATGGATTCTGTGCGCTGTTCCAAGGAGACCTGGGAGGAGGTGGAGCTTCCAGAACATATTTTAGGAAGGCCTGCAAGACGAGCACTGGGTAAAAGTAGGGAGTCCTTCTTTTTTATGACTTTACTTCATACGTCCTTCGAGTGTTCCGTGTACAAAGTGCCTGACTGGGGAGTTCGTTCAGCGGTTAGCATCTTAGCATGTAAACACCCTTTGTAGGGTTATAACCTTCCATAAAGGCTCACTCTGGCATGCTACTGTATGCTAACGCTAGCACGCTAGTACACAAGCCATTTTCATGTGCGCAAACTTCTATAAAGAGTAGGTGCTATTATGCTAGGTGTTAGCATGCTAGCATGTGATGTTGTTAGCATGCTAACATTAGCATGTTATTTTTTATGGGTGTCAGTGTGCTAACAGCTAGCATGTTAGCATTGCAAGCATGTTAAAATCAGAGTATTCCCTTGTTTTGCTGTTTCAAAAGTATAAACTTATGGGGACAGCAGGATTTGACCGTGCATGTGGGATTGCCTCACCAGCATCCCCGTGTCGTTTCTCCAGGAACTGCCCGTTTCCGGTTGTCTTTCATCCTTTCAGGACTGCATTTCGAACGTCCCTTGTGTGTTCTGTGCACGCAAGTAATGCAACTTACTTGCACGTGCTCATAACAGAGCGGAAAATATTCCATTCCTAACAAGTACTCCGTACCTGTCCCGCAAAGGTCAGCTCGGGTGGACGGGTGGACTGTACCCTCCGGGTTGGGAGTGAGGTCTTGCCTCAGGTGGAGGAGTTCAAGTATCTCGGGTTCTTGTTCACGAGTGAGGGAAGGTTGGAGCGTGAGATCGACAGACGGATCGGTGCAGCATCTGCAGTAATGCGGTCGCTGTACCGGACCGTCGTGGTGAAGAGAGAGCTGAGCCGGAAGGCAAAGCTCTCTGTTTACCGATCGATCTACGTTCCCACCCTCACCTATGGTCATGAGTTATGGGTCATGACCGAAAGAATGAGATCGCGGATACAAGCGGCGGAAATGAGTTTCCTTCGTAGGGTGGCTGGACTCACCCTAAGAGATAGGGTGAGGAGCTCGGCCATCCGGGAGGAGCTCAGAGTAGAGCCGCTGCTCCTCACATCGAAAGGAGCCAGTCGAGGTGGCTCGGGCATCTAGTCCGGATGCCTCCCGGGCGCCTCCCTGGTGAGGTGTTTCGGGCACGCCCGGTCGGGAGAAGGCCCCCGGGAAGACCTAGGACACGCTGGAGGGACTATGTCTCACGGCTGGCCTGGGAACGCCTTGGTGTCCTTGGTCGCCGGGGACCGGGAAGTCTGGACTTCCTTACTGAAGCTGCTGCCCCCGCGACCCGGACCCGGATAACCGCAGGAGAATGGATGGATGGATCTTCTGGGCTAGGGTAGATAGCGGAAGAGCCACAGTGGGTATGCTGAATCCGTAGGCCGCTTTTGCATGCTCCTGCATCCCAAGGCTCACTTTTAGACTAACGTGCTTAGAAAGAAGCCCAGGATCACGAGTAGCAAGCTTTGTCAAGACTCCTGACTTGGCCAATGACTCTTCACATTATATATCCTTCATATCCTCGGGTTGTGAATGTGCCGGGCTAGGAAATGAAGCCAACATTTGTGCAGACAGTTCCTGATTAGGATCATTTGGCCCGTTCATGTTCATGGGCGTACAAGCGGCATGTCACGCTGATGCACACGCTTCACATGACCAAGAACGTGCCAAGGCTGGCACGGAAAAAACAGCGTATGCCGATAGACGGCAACTTCAAAGAGACAACGAAGACAATGCATGTCAGCATCCTTAACGCAAGCGCGCGTTCAAATCTTCTAATTGCCCCAGGAACGTGAATATGCTTCCAAAGCTTCTCCTTTATCCGCCAAGACAAAAGCTTTTGTTGGCACAATGCACATGTCTTTCCTGTCCCTGTGAAAGGCCCGTCTGCTTGTATCACATACGGCGTCAGCGCCGCACGTCATCGGATCCAGTGGAGAAATCACTAAATCACGCCACAAAAGCCGTGGACCGGGCTTCATTCACACCGGCCACATGAAAAGACAGCAGGAGAAAGAGGGAAGTCTGACTTCCACGGCTCAGGCCAGACAAACAAAAGGCTCGGGATCAGCTCAGCCTCGGGACAAAATCACATGACACTGGCGCACAGGAAATCACCCAAATTGTCCATTGTCTGGGACAACATCAAAATCCCGCAGAGAAACGGAGCGGAGGGGGGAGAGCTGAGAGAAAGTTGAGGAAAAAGCATGGTAGAGCACCAGCGTGAGCTCTACTGGAGAAAATCCAGCAGAGCCATGCTTTCTCCGCCGGTTCCGTTCCAGACTGACCGGCAAATTGAGAAAAACGGAGACTATTTTCCATAAACGGCTCGCTCTCCCCCCTCCAAACNGTGTGGTATCTGGCGTTTGGTATCTGGCGTTTGGTATCTGGTATTTGGTGTTTGGGATTTGGTGGTTGGCGTTTGGCATTTGGTATGTTGTGTTTGGTATTTGGTGTTTTGTGCTTGGCATTTTGTGTTTGGTATTTGGTATCTGGTATTTGGTATCCGGCGTTTGGCGTTTTGTGTTTGGTATTTTGTGTTTGGCGTTTTGTGTTTGGTATCTGGTATTTGGTATCTGGTATTTGGTGTGTGGTATCTGGCGTTTGGTGTTTGGTCTTTGGCGTTTGGTATCTGGTATTTGGTGTTTGGCATTTGGTATCTGATATTTGGTGTTTGGTATTTGGTGTTTGGTATTTGGTCTTTGGCGTTTGGTATTTGGTATTTTGCGTTTGGTATTTTGTGTTTGGTATTTGGTAGTTTGTGTTTGGTATTTGGTATCTGGTGTTTGGTATTTTGTGCTTGGCATTTGGTAATTGGTCTTTGGCGTTTGGTATCTGGTGTTTGGTATTTGGTATCTGGTATTTGGTAACTTTTATTTGGTATCTGGCGTTTGGTATCTGGTATTTGGTGTTTGGTATTTGGTGTTTGGCATTTGGTATCTGGTGTTTGGTGTTTTGTGTTTGGCGTTTGTATCTGGTATTTGGTGTTTGGCATTTGGTGTTTGGTATTTGGTGTTTTGTGTTTGGTATCTGGTATTTGGTGTTTGGTATCCGGCGTTTGGCATTTTGTGTTTGGTATTTGGCGTTTGGTATCTGGTATTTGGTATCCGGCGTTTGGCATTTTGTGTTTGGTATCTGGTATTTGGTATCTGGTATTTGGTATCTGATATTTGGTGTTTGGTATTTGGCATTTGGTATCTGGTGTTTGGTATCTGGTATTTGGTATCTGGCGTTTGGTATCTGGTCTTTGGCGTTTGGTATCTGGTCTTTGGCGTTTGGTATCTGGTCTTTGGCGTTTGGTATCTGGTATTTGGTCTTTGGCGTTTGGTATCTGGTCTTTGGTGTTTGGCATTTGGTGTTTGGTCTTTGGTATCTGGTATTTGGTATCTGGTATTTGGTATGGGCAAGCACCAAGAATGAATGACTGAATGAATGAATAATACTGGCTAATACTAATTTTGGCTAATACTAACACCGGCTGATACTGACTTATATTGGCTAATACTGACAAATATTGGCTAATACTGACTAATACTGGGTAATACTGACATATATTGGCCAATACTGACATATATTGGCTAATAGTGACTAATATTGGCTAATACTGGCTAATACTAATATTGGCTAATACTGACTAACACCGGCTGATACTGACATATATTGGCCAATACTGACTAATTTTGGCTAATACCGACATATATTGGCTAATACCGACAAATATTGGCTAATACTGTCTAATATTGGCTAATACTGACTAACATTGGCTAATACTGACTAATACTGGCTAATACTAATATTGGCTAATACTGACTAATACCGGCTAATACTGACTAATATTGGCTAATACTGACATATATTGGCCAATACTGACTAATTCTGGCTAATACTGACTAATACTGGGTAATGCTGACAAATATTGGCTGATATTGTCTAATATTGGCTAATACTGTTTAATATTGGCTAATACTGATTAATATTGGCTAATACTAATATTGGCTAATACTGACAAATATTGGCTAATACTGTCTAATATTGGCTAATACTGTCTAATATTGGCTAATACTGACTAATACCGGCTAATACTGATTAATATTGGGTAATACTAATATTGGCTAATACTGACTAATATTGGCTAATACTAATATTGGCTAATACTGACAAATATTGGCTAATACTGTCTAATATTGGCTAATACGAGTGTATAGCCTTTTGAAGCCCCAAGGAAGTATGCTGTCCCAAAAACAAACAAACAAGGAATTGCTCACATGTGAGTTTATGCCATCTTATTGTCTTGGTGAGTTCAAGGGCGTGTCCTCTTCAGCATAAGGAAACATGACCTCTTCAAGTGTTTGGACAAATGCAACCTCATCCATGATCCCTGCTATGGGATAAATAGCAGGAGAAACATCCCATATCACGATGCTTCACTGTGTACTGTGGATCCTATTCAGAGTTTGGGGGTTGTCTCACAAACTGTCTGCAGCCTTTGGACCCAAAAAGTACAGTTTTACTCTCATCAGTCCACAAAATGTTCCTCCATTTCTCTTTAGGCCAGTTGATGTGCTCTTTGGCAACTTGTAACCTCTTCTGCACATGCCGTGTTTAACAGAGGGACTTTACGGGGGATTTTNGGCTAATACTGTCTAATATTGGCTAATACTGACTAACATTGGCTAATACTGACTAATACTGGCTAATACTAATATTGGCTAATACTGACTAATACCGGCTAATACTGACTAATATTGGCTAATACTGACATATATTGGCCAATACTGACTAATTCTGGCTAATACTGACTAATACTGGGTAATGCTGACAAATATTGGCTGATATTGTCTAATATTGGCTAATACTGTTTAATATTGGCTAATACTGATTAATATTGGCTAATACTAATATTGGCTAATACTGACAAATATTGGCTAATACTGTCTAATATTGGCTAATACTGTCTAATATTGGCTAATACTGACTAATACCGGCTAATACTGATTAATATTGGGTAATACTAATATTGGCTAATACTGACTAATATTGGCTAATACTAATATTGGCTAATACTGACAAATATTGGCTAATACTGTCTAATATTGGCTAATACGAGTGTATAGCCTTTTGAAGCCCCAAGGAAGTATGCTGTCCCAAAAACAAACAAACAAGGAATTGCTCACATGTGAGTTTATGCCATCTTATTGTCTTGGTGAGTTCAAGGGCTTGTCCTCTTCAGCATAAGGTAACATGACCTCTTCAAGTGTTTGGACAAATGCAACCTCATCCATGATCCCTGCTATGGGATAAATAGCAGGAGAAACATCCCATATCACGATGCTTCACTGTGTACTGTGGATCCTATTCAGAGTTTGGGGGTTGTCTCACAAACTGTCTGCAGCCTTTGGACCCAAAAAGTACAGTTTTACTCTCATCAGTCCACAAAATGTTCCTCCATTTCTCTTTAGGCCAGTTGATGTGCTCTTTGGCAACTTGTAACCTCTTCTGCACATGCCGTGTTTAACAGATGGACTTTACGGGGGATTTTTGTAAATAGATTAGCTTCACACAGACGTCTTCTAACTGTCACAGTACTTACAGGTAACTGCAGGGTGTCTTTGCTAATCCTGGAGCTGATCATTGGCTGAGTATTTGCCATTCTGGTTATTCTTCCATCCATTTTGATAGTTGTCCTCCGTTTTCTGACACGTGTCTGGTTTTGCTCTCCATTTTAAGACATTGGAGATCGTTTTAGCTTAACAGCCAAAATTGTTTTGCACCTCTTCATAAGTTTTCTCCTCTCCAACCAACTTTTGAATCAAAGTACGCTGTTCTTCTGAACAAGGTCTTGAAGGAGACATTTTCCTCAGGCTTTCAAAAAGAAATTATGTTCAACAAGTGTTGCTTTCATCCTTAAATTGGGCCGCCTGATTCTCACCTCTTTTTTCACTACATTGATCACTGATTGAACGCCACTCTGCTAATTTTGGACACGCCCCTTTCAAATAATTGGACAATTGCACAGCCTTAAGAGCGTGCATATCTTGAATGCTGGCTCTTGTTTGTTTTCTGAGAATCTACTGGTACCAGTAGTCAATGTGCTTATTCACATTGCACTGCTATTGTTTTGAACACTACTGTATCTACTATATTGGGTAATACAAATGTAAAGGTGACTATAGGTTTGTTATTTCATGTCTTGAGAGCTCTAATAATGTTGAAGGCCATATTTGGAA
>QODF01000137.1:2318315-2351288 GCA_024372805.1 Oostethus manadensis | reverse complement strand
GGGCCGCACTGTCTCTGAGTGGGTAGCATGTTAGGCTCACAGTCATTGGATTCAGGGTTTGAATCTCTGTGTGGAGTTTGTGTGTTCTCCCCGTGCGTGCATAGTTTCTTTCCGGGTACTCCGGTTTCCAAAAACATGCATGTTAGCTTCACTGGCCACTCTAAATTGTCCATTAGAGTGTGAATGTTTGTTTGTCTGCCCTGCCATTGGCTGGCGACCAGTCCAGGGTGTATCCAGCTTCCCGCCCGAAGTCAGCTGGGATAGGCTCCAGCATACCCGCGACCCTGATGAGGATAAGCGGCATAGAAAATGGCACGTTAACAGAACCCGGAACTGCGTAGATATACTGTGTATATATATATATATATACACATGGATAGATAGATGGACCAGTGTTTTTCAACCACTGTGCCGTGGCGTAGTGTCTGGTGTGCCGTGGGAAACCATCCACTTTCACCTAATTGGTGTATAAATATTTTTTGAAACTGCTGGTGCTGTGCCTTAGGATTTTTGGAATCAAAAAAGGTTGAAAAACACTGACATAGGCAGATCTGGAAAACAGCATTCCAATTATGAGTCACTCACAAAAATGAATCAGGTACTTTGTGATTTGATACCTGTGAGTCAACGACTCCCAAGATTCATCTAGTACTTCACCGGGTACCCAAGAGTCTATGAAAATCAGGTCTTCATCAAGTACCTGTGAGTGAATGAAACCCAAATCCTTGTCAAGCACTCAGTGAGAGAAACTCAAGTATTCCCTAAATACCCATGAGTCGGTGAAACTCAGATCTAATTCATGCACCCGTGAGGAAGTGAAGCCAGAATATTCATTGAGTACCTGTGAGTCAGTGAAACCCAAGCTTTTACCTAGTTCCTAGTACCCTTCAATGAAACCTTTGTCGTCACTAAGCAAAACCCAAATCTTCCTTGAGCATACATGGGTCAGTAAATCTAAAGTATTGCTCGTGTACCTGAAAGTCATAGAAAGTCAAGTCTTGGTCGAGCAGCCGTGATGCATTTGGGGTAGGAAGGGCAAAGGGGGGTTGATTTGAGGTAAATGCATTACAAAATTAAGGACAGGTCACATGGATTCCTTTTGGAACGCGGCTAGCGGTGAGGATGGAGCACACGTGTCGTGTGTACGTGGGCGTGTCCGTGTCAACGCATCCAAAAGCAACAAGACTTGAAGGCCGGTGTGTGCTGAGTCGTCCCTAACTAAGCATTGTTTCAATGTTTGTCCAAAATCTTAAGAAAAACAACCACACTGGACTCTCCCATTTGACAAACTAGCAGCTTAGCGGGGGGATTCTAACACGTCTCTTATAAGCATCACACAACGCTTACCCAAGCTAATCCGTACGGGAGTCACAAGAGGGTCTGGGAGTCGCAAGGGATCAACAGTCCCAATAAAAGGGATTTTTGGCAAATATCTGGGGATACGTGAGTGTGTGTGTGCGTGATCGGAAATGTTTGCGTCGTCTCGCACCTTCTGTGGCTTTGGCTGAGCACAACTCAAACAGATGAAGCAAACTTCACACCTTTGGGAAGATCAGCTGTGTCAGCAAACAGACTCACGTCTCACGCTGAAAAACGTTGGATGCGTCGCTGATGATGTTTTTTCTCAGTCCTTGAGCGCACCATAGGCGCTAAAGTTAAGACCAGTTGAGAATGCACGTTTTGCACCCAAGGAGGTTCCAAGTAGAACTTCCAAATGCAGAAATAGGGGGGAGGTTCATTCAAGTGCAATAGGCCGTTTGACGTTTAAGAGCAATAAAAGTACAAGGGTGAGTAATGACAGCGACGTTACTTGTGTGACATCTCATGGGGGTGGGCATGCATGATCCCAGTCTTTCCAGGAGGCTAGCAGGAGTTCTGCTCCAGCTTCACGAAGGGCATCCCTGTCTGGAACTCATTTTTCCATCCATCCCCCAAATTTTCTCCAGATTTAGATGAAGGGAACATGCAGGATGAAAGAAGTCCTTTGTGAAGTGTCGAAAAAGCCAGTCCATACCACACAGACCAGGACCTTCAGTCATGCAACATCTCCACATAACCGGCTGCCGTTAGATGCCCCTGCACAACCTGAAGCTCCATTGTTCCATTAATGGATGATGATGCTGTATGGAAAACATCTCAGGTGGGATCTCCTTGTCATGCCAGTAACGTTGGAAGCCATCAGGACCGTCAAGGGAAAATAAAACGTTCTTCCACCTTTCAATGTCCCACGTTTGGTGCTCTCCTGCAAATTCCAAACCTTGAAGGACACCAAGCCTTTGAAGAGCTTTTTTCTTCTCTGGTGTCTGTTGGTTATTGGACTGCACTTGGCACCAGTAACAACCTTCATTTGGGCCCAGGATGGTCCAGTGTCTTGACAGACAACCAGTGGGATCCTCTGGCTCATTTTTTGGGTCTACCACTTGACTCGTTTGTTCCATGAGCCTCAGGATGTGAGAAGAAGTTAGAAAGAGTGTCTTACTGCATCCAAGCTCAGCAGCAACTGAGGCTGAGAGAGGCCTTGCTTTTGCCGCTCAACAATCCAAAGACCAAAAGCTCTTTTGCCTTTGCCATCAAGAGATGACGTCAGTGTAAACACCTGACACTAAATCACATCCAATCCACATTTTTCCTTTTAAAAGCTTTTCACGTTTGATGACCAGATGAAGTCAATATGACGCTTAACATTTTTTCCATTCGACATTCCATTCCATTTTCTTCCGCTCATCCGGGTTTGGGTCGCTGGGGCAGCAGTCTCGGTAGGGAAGTCCAGACTTCCCAATCCCCGGCGACCTCCAGCGCCAATCCCAGGCCAGCTGTGAGACATAGTCCCTCCAGCGTGTCCTAGGTCTTCCCCGGGGCCTTCTCCCGGTCTGGCATGCCCGAAACACCTCACCAGGGAGGCGCCCGGATCAGATGCCCGAGCCACCTCAACTGGCTCCTCTCCATGTGAAGGAGCAGCGGCTCTACTTTGAGCTCCTTACCCTGTCTTACATCCAACATTTTCACAGAATTCCAGACTGGGGTGCTGGTCGACTCATTAGTGGTGAGCACCCATTCATTTTTGTGCTTTCACGTGCTTATGTTTCTCGGCGCTGGCTGGCGGGTAACCCCCGTGAAAACCCGAGGTCTGCTGTTAGTGACAAGTGAAGGCAAATGTTTGGTAGATGTCTGAGAGCAGGAAGACCGGTAGGGTTACTTTTCTCACCTCAAGTGTGTTCCCCGAAGCTGTTAAATATGTAGATTCTTTCAACTTTCATTTCTACCTTTCATGCCAGCCTTTCTCGACTCGACTGAGTCATTGCCTTTTCCGTCGGCGTAACTGCTTTTGGTGAAGTATGGCATCTAAGTGATAGATCCCTTCCACCCACACCTTTGCTTAATGGCGGTGGAAGTACAAGCACTTTGAAAGCGCTTGCACTCCTTTATCGCGTGTTGTCATCTTGCTCCTCTTAGATACTGGAAACCAGTGGCAAGGACCCCGACCCCCCGTCAGACACAGAAGGCCCCTGGGGGGTTTAACCGAGATTAAAGGCGCTGAGGTGTTTTAGTTGTAGATCACAGATTACTTTGTTACGCCAGAATTGATCACCAAGTGCATTTGCAACTGTTAGACCGCCACAGCCAATCAAGGGGCAGAAGAAAGCCTTTTGTGGAAAAGGTAGAAACAAAAACAAAACAAAGGCAAACTGTAGAAAGTTTAGTGTGCAGTGCGGTTACTCCTCCGCGTCACATCGTAAAGTTTGAGCCACAAATAGGGTCATGAAAGTCCTGAAAACACAAATACGAAAAATATCAAAGTAGGTGGCAGGTAGAGCTAAAACAATCAATCAGTGATTAATCAATTAACCAATTAATGGTTGTCTATTTTGCTATTTGATTGTTTTTCTATTTAAAAATGAAAATATCCTCTGACTTCAGCCTCTAAAATGTGAATATTTTGCAATCTCCTTGGTCATCCTTGAAAAAAAAAAAGAGTATTATCTTTGTGTTTTAGCCAAAACAACATTTAGGTTTTGACTTTTTGTTGCCTGACTTTTGACTTTTTGGACCAGGGGTGTCCAAAATGCAGCCCAAGGGCCCATTTGCACCCAGCCGCTGTTTTTTTATTTGCCCACGGCACAATCTAAAGAAGGAATTTAGCAAAAAAACAGCACAATTTCACAAATCAGTGTTAAAAAAAAGTCAAAATATTCAGAGAAAAGGGCAATTTTACCAGAATAACACCGTAATTTTGTGAGGATAAATGCCATTTTAGTAGCATCAAGTTGAAATGTAAAAGTCATGCTATGATGGAAAAACCAACCAACAAATAAAGTGGTCATTTCCTGGAAAATTAAGTTGTGGGAAAAAGTTGTAATGTAAAGTCAAAATATTATGGCAATATTTTTAAAAAACAGCTGTCATTTTACGGGAATATAGTCAATTGAGGAATCACGGTTTGAAGAAAATAAACTGTATTACCAGGATAAATCATGTTATTTTAGTATTCATTCATTCATTTTCTATCCCGCTTTTCCTCATTAGGGTGGCGGGTATGCTGGAGCCTATCCCAGCTGGCTTCGGGCGGGAGGCGGGGTACACCCTGGACTGGTCGCCAGCCAATCGCAGGGCATTTATTTTAGTAGTGTACAATGAGAATATTCAAAAGAACCATGCATTGTTTTTTTGAAGTGGTAATGTTATGAGTAAAAAATCAAAGTTGTATTTTGGATTTTTTGGAAAATTGGGATGGGCAAACGCACGCATAGGTGGTTCTGAATATATTATGGGAATAAAGTCATGGTACTACAAAAGCAAAATTTCATTCATTCATTTTCTATACCGCTTGTCCTCATTAAGGGTCGCGGGGATGCTGGAGCCTATCCCAGCTGGCTTTGGGCGGGAGGCGGGGTACACCCTGGACTGGTTGCCAGCCAATCGCAGGGCACATATAGACAAACAACCATTCACACTCTAATGGACAATTTAGAGCGGCCAATTAAGCTAACATGCATGTTTTTGGAATGTGGGAGGAAAGCGGAGTACCCGGAGAAAACCCACGCACGCACGGGGAGAACATGCAAACTCCACACAGAGATGCCCAACGGAGATTCCAACCCTGAACCTCCTGACGTGCTACCCAGTCATCCACCGTGCGGCCACAAAGATTATTTAAGTAGAAAAATGCAAGTGTGAGGTTGATACGAATACAGGTTTTTTTTTTTTTACATCATTTCCTTTCTCACTGTGTGGCCCTCACTGCATGCACAAAGTTTGGACAACCCCGGATAGAGCCTCCCTTGTGTGTTTCCTGTTTAGACGCTGCCCTCGTGTGGATAAGTTCAGTCATTGCGGTTTGTGCGTCGTTCCACCAATGCTCCCCCTATAAGAAGAAGAACAATAACAACAATAATGACAATGAATGACACTTGCCGTGCGCCACACCGAGGTCATTGATGTTTGCTCACGCCGCCACGGGGCTGCCATTTTTCATGTCTGATCTCGTTTCCCCTTCCGATCACATCACCTCGCGTCACCGGCGCCTTCCCGGGACAGGGGGACAGTTGCAGTGCGCGCCAGCATCCTCCAGATGGCGCTGCTGTCCGCAGTTTGCCTCGGGAAAGAAAAGCGCGGGGTGAAAAATGCCGCACCGTGGCGACCAGTCCAGGGTGTGCCCCGCCTCCCGCCCGAAGTCTGCTGGGATAGGCTCCAGCATACCCGCGACCCTAACGAGGGTAAGCGGTATAGAAAATGGATGAATGAATAAATAAATAATTAAAACAGGAGACATTCG
This sequence comes from Oostethus manadensis, assembly GCA_024372805.1. Taxonomy (NCBI): domain Eukaryota; kingdom Metazoa; phylum Chordata; class Actinopteri; order Syngnathiformes; family Syngnathidae; genus Oostethus; species Oostethus manadensis. The sequence continues at coordinate 2,345,515 of QODF01000137.1, read as the reverse complement.
TTTTTACTCCTCCGGATTTACAAGGTCGAGGACGCTGATTGTCCTTCATACTTGTTTTTGTTCGTTAGCGTCTTACGAATGAAGCATGAACGATTGGGCCTGGCAGTAATTCACCGTTTCACGTTTGACCTCTCAAGGAGGAAAGTGTCTTACCTGGTGACGTTTTTCCTTCCCAAGGACATTTGACCCGCCCTGCTTTTGGCTAACAGCTTAGCTTCCGCGCTAGCTGCTAGCGGCTAGCCGGGCCTCTAGCGCGCTGCTAGCTTTACCCACCAAACCTCTCGAGTGCCTTAATGGAGAACAGTTTTACAACACGTTTTGACAATATATTCACAACCGCTCACATGTGCTGAATTTTAACGTTCAACCCTTTTCTTTGAGCTCTGATTTGCTTGGAAGGTACTCGGGAGCTTTCGCAATGTCTCATGGGACATGTAGTGTTAACAGCCATATTGCCGCTCTCCTCAGTAAGAAGAGTGGCTATTGGTTGTCCAAGAGGTCGCGCGGTGACGCAACGAGTGGAACGTGCTTCAAACAAGTTGATGCTTGAAAAAGACCAAAGGCTGTGTACGGCGGTAGCGGTGCAATTTAATAATAATAATAATATTAATAATATTAATAACTATGTAGCCGTATCAGTATACTGTTACATCACATGCTGCAAAGGAGAAAAATAACGTTGAGTGGCCCAGTGAGAGTGCGGGAAACAGACACGTGACAAAAAGGGCGTTACAGTCATTTTAATTAATGTCAAATGTAGCTTACAAACGGGAAAGACACGTACCATTTCCAAGAATATACAAGACACAAAATCATTGCGACATAACTCATCTTGTGCAATTTGTCATCTTTGGGGGCTGGAGGTCACTTCCTGTTTGCGGCGTTGTTGGCGGCTCGGTGGACCAAGCATGTCTTGCTACAGGAGCTCAAAAGGCGTTTAAAAAAAACGAACCAGTTTTGTGCAAGCGACGACACAAAGCCCATTCCAATGCACAAAAGGGAAGGGGACTCTCTTGCGTACGGCCAACCGCGTCTGCCCCCCACCGCCCCCATTTAAAGAATAATAAACACCTTTTCATATTTTTCATGACTCGGGTTTTGTGAGCAGGACCACTCGCTGTATTTGAGAATGTTTTATTTTCTTTTTTCAGCGTTTTGGACAACAATACAGACATCACGGAATACATAGCTTTACAAACACAAAGAACACCACCTTGGCTGCTGCTGCCAGACAAAGGAAGAAGAGGCTGCAAGGTGGCCAGTCCAGTCTGGGGTGTTCCTCTTCAGCGAGCGACAAGTGCCTTTCTTTTGACCTTTGCAGCAAAGCAGCATGGGAGTAACGGGGAAAGGGCTTTCTGCGGTTGAACTCAGGAGCCCTGACTGTGATCTGAAGCTTGATTCCAAGAGAAAGAAGTTGTTGAAGAGCACTTCCATCGCTCTGCTTGACGGCGTTTTGGGTATCAAGAAGCTCTCCCACCCATAAAACCAAAGATCGTCACTTGCTTAGTATTCTTTTTTTTTAGATCTACCATTCATCCAAGTAAAAATGACACCTAAATCTCGACCATCTAGTCTTGACTTTGACTTGTTTTTTTCTGTACAGTGAAACATCATCAAATGGGTTTCGAAAATAAGGGAGGCTTTCTTTACTCCAGCCATTTTCTCCGCCAACGGTTAAGACTAAACAGAACTTATCATGTGTATGTGTGTGTTATAAGTGTGTAAACATACAGTGGCCTTACTTACACGTGCTTGGACTGCATGGATTTTTCTTCTCAGTTTGTATGAAAGCCCGTTTGTAGGGGCCAGGCGTCTTCTAGAATTATTTCTGTGCATAAAATAAGGGAGGGTAACAACAACAACAACAACAAAAATTCTTCCTGTCCAGTCGAAGCAGAACCAGAGCACAGGGTGGGAGGTCGGGTGGTTCACAAGTTCCAGAAGGTCCGGCTCCAGTGAAGCTAAAAGCTCTCAGCAGGGCTACATGTGTCGAGATGTCCGTTGAAGGACAGTCCATCGGATATCTGACACCTAGTGTTCCGTGTAGGAGGAGTCAACGAGGCGGGGGAGCATCCACTCTCTGTGGGGGTGGCGCTGCTCATCCCAGGTCAACCTAAAGCTTTTGTCTCTCTGGGAAGGTTTGTGGTGGGGAGGCAACATGACGGCTGGAAATGGTGGTGGACATGACATCCGGGAGCGGGGTGTGGGGGGGTGCTCTTTACAAGTAGACGCGTCGCAGGTCCCCGGGCGAGGTGATGGTGTTGCACTGCGGGCACAGCTTCTTGTTGCCCTGTGAGTAACAGGAGAGGGTTGAGCTTCAGTGTGCACCCTGCTTACTGTAGTACAGTGGAAGCTCCACTTATGAAAACATTACACGGAAAACCAAATCAAAACGGAAAGTGCCGCCCAGAATTTTGAAGGTACGGCACCGCCATACAAGCTGCCCTCCCCCGGGGCAATAATGCACCCAAGCAGTGGATGCCAACCAGCGTGAAAGTCAATTATAATGCACAGTTCATCCCTGAATACCTGCAAATCTGAACGATAAATATCGGACGGACAGTAATAGGGCCCACAGTAGTGTTCAAAAACAGTGTCACTCACCAGATGAAGTACTGTTAGTAGTATATTTGTATTGCTACATGGCAAACAAGTTACCAGTGGGTGCAGTAGATTCTCAGAAAACAAGCAGCATTAATGATATGCACGCTCTTAAGGCGGTGCTGTGAAGGACTAAGTAAGATTTAGTTTTTTATAAGTGCTTCACATCCGTGTGGCATGGACTCTACCAACTTGGGGCACCTTTCAGCTGTTCTTCCCCTCCAACATTCTTTACCAACATTCCACAATTCATCAACATTTCCTGCTTTTGCTTCACAAACAGCATTTTTGATGTCAGCCCACAAGTTCTCCATGGGATGAAGGTCCGGGGGTTGGGCCGGTCCCTCCATAACATAAGAACATAAGAAGATGTTACTGGTTTGCTAGTGTGTTTGGGGTGATGGTCTTGTTGATTCCAAGGGCGTGTCCTCTTCAGCATAAGGCAACATGACCTCTTCAAGTGTTTGGACTTTTGCAAACTCATCCATGATCCCTGCTATGGGATAAATAGTAGGAGAAACATCCCATATCATGATGCTTCACTGTGTACTGTGGCTTCCATTCAGAGTTTGTCTGCGGCCCATGGACCCAAAAAGAACAATTTTACTCTCATCAGTCCACAAAATGTTCCTCCATTTCCCTTTAGGCCAGTTGATGTGCTCTTCGGCAAATTGTAACCTCTTCAGCACATGCCTTTTTTTAACAGAGGGACTTTGTGGAGGATTCTTGTTAATAGATTAGCTTCACACAGACATCTTCTGACTGTCACAGTACTTACAGGTAACTGCAGACTGTCTTTGCTCATCCTGGAGCTGATCAATGGCTGAGCTTTTGCCTTTATGGTTATTCCTCCATCCATTTTGATAGTTGTCTTCTATTTCCTGCCACATGTCTCTGGTTTTGCTCTCCGTTTTAAGGCATTGGAGATCATTTTATCTTAACAGCCAAAAGTGTTTTGCACCTCTTCATAAGTTTTCCCCTCTCCGATCAACTTTTGAATCAAAGTACGCTGTTCTTCTGAACAAGGTCTTGAAGGAGGTTTTTCCCTCAGGCTTTCAAAGAGAAATGATGTTCAACAAGTGCTGCTTTCATCCTTAAATTGGGCCACTAGATTCCCACCTCTTTTTTCACTACATTCATCACTGATTGAACGCCACACTGCTATTTTTTGAACACGCCCCTTTCAACTAATTGGCCAATTGCACAGCCTTAAGAGCGTGCACGTCACGAATGCTGGCTCTTGTTTGTTTTCTGGGAATCTACTGCCCCTGCTGCTAACGTGTTTGCCGTGTAGCAATCTACTAGTAACAGTACCTCATCTGCTCAGTCACGTTGCACTGCTATTATTTTCAACACTACTGTATATGAAGAATTATGTTGTACAGATAAATGCCATATCATAGAAATATCCTTAACTGGTCGTTTATGAAAGAGAATTCCCCGTGCTGTGGTGTGGGGTGACAGGGTGAGCAAATCCAACGCTGCTTTTCTTCTACGTGACACAATAACGCTGCACCAAGCGCTTTGTGACGAGAGGGAGAGAAAGAACAACCCTCTACACTCGATGACCTTACGCGGAGATACCGGACGAGACATGTCATCACTTGTGTAACGTTTACGACGCTCCATGTCTTCTGACACCTTGACCTGCCCTGGACAGGTGGGGACCTCACCCCCATAAATCCTGCTGGAACAAGCCCCCCGCTGTTAGGAAGCCGTGTACTGTCCGCTCGTAAAACCGCAGCTGAGAACGCAGCCTGGACGACGCTCAGCCGTCTGGGTGGGCTGCATTGTTGCCCTACGCTCGGGTACATAGAAATATACTACTGTGTTTCCATCACCTGTGCGTGTTTTAGCGCGTCGACTGCAGGATATTCTTAGTGTGGGAAATAATGAACCGAGCCCCTGCCAATTCTAGTAATACCGTCCAGATTTTGGACTCATTTTAATGGGGAGGTGGGGGGTGAACTTGTGGCTCTTCAGTACTAGACTCCCCACTCGCCATTTTGACAGCTGTGTGTGTGTGTGTGCGCACACACGCTGCTCTGCCTAATAAAGCGAGAAGCGGCTTGCTGGCGTTAACCAGACTCACTTTGATCCGCGCGGCCCTCCCACTTTTTTAGAGCCGTCTCCAGGCTAGGAGTTTAATGTCCCGTTCATTATCGCACTCACACAACATGCGGCTACACGGCACATGGAAACAATAGGCCTCATTGGAGGTGTCGTTCACATCCGCTAAGTGTCTCCGTGGAAATCTAGAGAGGACTGAGAGCCACGCAACTAGTTTATAACACCAGCCCGCTGCTTTTAAACAGACAACATTCACAAGCCCTGCTTGTTACACCTTTAGCACTCATTTGTATTGCCTGTAAGTAATGTGCCACTGTAACGATATGATACCTGAGTGGACTGGGAAATGTGGCCTTGTCGTTTACGTAGGAGGCTAATTCTCTCGCGCTTGGAGAGTGTAGCTGCTGTGTCGGCCACGTAATAACTAAATGCGCACGTGCGATTTTCAATATATGTCAATTCATGCGTGAATACGAAAAATCAGTTTTGCTGTTGATACGTTTCTGGCGTGTCACGTGTTAAAAGTGTCTACTTAGACAACGTTTATTGTGCCCATGCACTTTAGGAAGCGAACTTGTTTCAGCTTCTGCAGCTTGAGTTTAATTAGGACACTAATCATGTCTAGCTTGCAGACTGTAGTTGCTGCATCTGACTAACTAAATGCACACACGGGATTTTTACTTTATTTTCGTAGATTTGTGAAATATGAACTTTTGGAGTTAAATTATGGCAGTGGGGTTTGTTTCTATGCACCGGGATGCATTGCGGCGTGTCAAAGTGTCTTCTTTGAAAACATTTATTACGTCCACGTGCTTAAAAAATAACCTATTTCAGTTTCCGTAGCTTGAGTTGGTCTCCGTGTTGGCATGAACTAGAGATGGGGTGTGTGGCTCTTTGAGGGGACCCGTTCAAAAATACTGGCTCATTTTTCAGCAAGTTTAAAGTAGCCGGCCTGGACCTTAACTCCTTTTAGGAAGGAATGCCTGGGAGGTAGAGAATTTAGATAAGAGTTTGAATTATTCTGAAATATTAACTACGACCTTATTTGACATGTGTGCATTCCATTTAAAATCCAGTTTGACAGTAAAACTTCCACAGGGTGGCGTGTATGCCAAAGGGAATTGCCCTTTGCAATTCCGTGCATGTGTGTAAACCATGACTTTAGCACGTAGAAACATTAAGGAGGAGAACCCGTTTGTTCGTGAACGTCACAACACTAGCGTACGCATTGCCCCTTCCCTCCGTTGGTGGGATCTCATGATAAAACCATTAAATGCATCCCATGGTCCAGACAATACAGTAGTATCAGTAATTGGAACACCAGCAACCGGTGGTGGTCACGATTTAGCACCGCAGGAGGTCAACGTGCAATGGCCATGACATGACCAAATTCATAGCCCGCTTCAAAAGGAGAAGGGGAGACAACTGAAACAAAAACACGCAAGCAAATGAGTAGACCGTTTATCCTCCCAGCAGCAGAAATATCCTTTCCCCGCTCCATTAGTAGCAGATAATTACACACATCCGAATAGATTAAACTATCTCATAATGAACCAGACCAAAGGGGTGTGTGTGTGTGTGGGGGGGGTGCGTACCAGGGTCCGGAGCCAGCATTCTTCACAGTGGACGTGCCAGCACTGAATGGATGTGAGAGGCATAGTGTAGGAGTCCTGCACACACACACACACACACACAGAGAGAGAGAGGAGAAAAGTTGACTACTTTCACACGGAATATCTTAGTAAACAAAGAAAATAGCACTGGAAGACAAACAAAGGCCAACCCTGACCAAGTAAGGTGCATCACGCCACTGACCACGACAGGACACGACACAACCGGCAGCCACAGAACCACTAAGCAAGGCAGCGTGGAAGGTGGGGGGTGGGGTACTGCAGTGGCAACCTGCAGGTTGTTTATGCACACACGCATAGACAATATCGGGCAGGCAACGAGCAGCGACAATGGGCAGGCGGGCGGGCTCGGAGGGGGGAGATGATGGAGACAGCCATGAATGAATCCAATCAGATTGGTGCTCTCTCAAAAGAACGGGGAGATGAGGGAGGATGTGGTTAAAGGGGGGGTGGGGGGTGCCTTACCCTCCGTAGAGGCTGTGGGAGGAGCCTCTTTAAGCCGCTGCTGTAGCCACCAATCACAAGGCCCCTGTACAGGTAGTACAGGCCGAGGGGGAGGGACTTAGGCAGCCTCTCTCCGACCTCGCTGGCCAAAGGCCGGGGACCGGGCCACGCCCCTAGTTTCTTGATTTCCACACCTGACTGGATAGCAGGCTTCTTCTGCGGAAGGGAGGGGGAGGAGGGTGTTGGGGGGGGGGAGAAGGGGGTGGGGCGAAAGGTGGCAGCTAATCATAGAGCAGCTATGCAGCTTGTTCTGATCACACAAAGACGCCAAGTCCCACACAAATGAGAGCACGTGTACCAGCGAGAGCCAATGAGAAAGGGGAATGGCATCGCGTCCAATAAATGGGCTTTACCCAGCAGCAAACGGAGTTCTTGGTGTTTTGACATGCACCTAGCTGGCTAATACAACCTCCAAACGCACAACGTGGTAACGGTGACACCGATGAGGAGCACGCTGGCACGCTCACGGCAGTGACGGATTAGCTTCAGGACGTCCGTGTATAAAGGCTGTGCACATATTTGCCCAAACGTGCATGACTGATGAGGGACAGTGACGGATGAGGAGACAAGAGCCCATGGATCCACAGGGGGCCGCGGCTGATCGATCGCTGTGCCTTGCCCTCCGTGTCACCTAGGGCACCCGGTGACCTTTCGGAAGTGCAGGCATCCGTAATTACCCGCTGGAACACACACGAGCGGCAGGTGTGGACGCCGCACTGTCCCCGCACTTGAATGATGGAGAAAAAAGTGGGCACTTGACACAAATTGGGGCACAATAGCAGCGGGAACATCAGTGTTGGCAATACGTGCCTGAGCTCGTCAAAGACGAGCACGGAGCCTGCAAGTATTGATGTGTGAGGCTAATCAATCCTCACTGCAAACACGAGGCATCTTTTTACCTGACAGGGCAGTTTTAAGATGCTAACCATCCAGTTCCGTCAGTGCGGGCTGCTGACGGCGGCCACACCGCACTGCCTCTCTGCTGAGTGACGATTGGTTTTTTTTTTTAGCATCTGCGTAGTGCCACTTGATCACGTCGGGGAATGTTTGGTACAAATATTCTCTTTCCAACTCAGACCAAAAATGAAACTGCAATCTTAGAGGTTTGTGTATTTTTACATCGCACTCGCCTTATTCTCAATCAGATGGTCATGTAAGACTATATGCAGACCACGCACACACCCAGGCCATGCAAGAGCTTCAACTGCCATGACAACACACCACAATCTGCACTACAAAACATAACAAATGCCACAAAAGGAGACAAACACATTTAGTCCATGCACAAAGCCCACACTGCATAATGCACGGTAAGGAAAAAGACGCCACTGGGCGACATTAATCACTTGCTTATATTTCCAGTCACGCTTGATGGCCACTTTGTTACTTGTGGAGCGGGAATAAGGCTAGCAGGTCCTTGGTACTACAGTGGGACCTCGCTTTCCGTACACGCCAAACAAAAGTATGTCTTTGGAAATTGTCCTGATTATTCTATGGCCAAATAATCTGTGAAAAATGGATAGTGGCTACACACTTAACGATGAATAACTACGTTTCTGTCTCCTTTCTCTCTCCCTTTTTTTCCCTCGTCCATCCTCCACGCCCTCACTCGCTGTGCCTCGGCCTTACAGTGTCATTTTTTGGACCCCATCTCCTTCTCCAAATGAGCACTGAGCCCACAAGAGGTTGCCAGAACTTTCAAAAATGTGAGAAGAACAATTTAATTCAAGAAAGAAGTTGTGGCAAAGTGCAAAGGTAGCATCGGTCACCTGATAGAATTTTTATGGAAACGTAGCAACCGTTAAAGGACATTACTAATTTTTGCCGCCGACAATCCTTATGAGGGACATGAACACGCGTCATTCCAGAGATACAAAAAGAGCAGCTAGGAATGCACAGAATGGGACGCACCAATTCCGCCTTTAAAGTCTTGTGAAAAAACCTCCATGGAGCCCAAACAAGGTCTACGGCTCTATGGGGCAGTGGGCGGGGCCGGACGCTCAGCCTCTGCATGATGATCGGAGTCCCTCTTTGAGAGTGAAATGAGCAAATCAACCATCTCGGAGCTTTTATGTTCTCAACTGATCCGGAGACTTTACCGATCCCCAGCGACTTTGTCCTTGCTAAAAAGGACCAGGAACGGAGGGTGGAAACCACATATGAATAAATCAACACATTTACAACGTGGGCCGGGATAAAACGAGCTTCCCCCTCCATGAACGACCAGCAGCCGGCACCGGGTTCCACTGTATACGGACACAATCAATGCCGGCATGCTACATACTCACCATGCAGATGAGACATTTGTATCTGTCTCCTCTCAGTATCTGCTTCTCCAACTCCCGGATTCGAGCCTTTAGAGCCTCCATGGTGGTAGCTGTGGAATCCTCTTCTGTTACTCTGAAGAAGGGTAAAGAAGGACACATTATATGTTAAACAGTATTTTCAGAGGGTTAGTAAGGGAGCATATCACCCAATGAAAGACACATTCATTTATAACCTATGAACGAAATGAAGCACTTGGAATTTTGGAACACATTCTACTGTGCGCCCAAACCCCATGAATCTCTCCGCATTGTTGTAGCCGGAGCACCAAATTTGGCAGCAATCACAGCGGCGACATTGGAAGGGGCCATTTATCTTGAAGGGAAAGCGCGTCTGAGGTGCTCTGCACGTCTAAACGTGTGTGTCTGTGTGTGAGAGCTCATTTATCTTGCAGGGGAATGAGCAAGAGAACGAGGATGCCCACGGGAGGCGACCAGATCATTACCCATCTGAGATCAGAGAGAGAGAGAGAGAGAGAAATCACGGAAGCTGGCGTGTGAAAAGCCACACACACCTGCAATGTATCAATGTAACCAAAGGAGACAAATCTCATTTTCATTTAGGGATGGAGGAGCCCCGGAAAGACATGCATTTATAGAAAGCAGAGGGCAGAGAGGCAGGGGATGGTAGCAGCGAGTCATCCGACTGCTTGTTCCAATGCAATCATTCAGCATCTACTTGAATTCCTGTAAATTGATACTTAGATTAAAGCAAGTTCTGCCTCCATCAGCCACTAAGAGCATTGCCGCGACATCGGGCTGCAATGCATTGCTGCATTTTGCCCTCAAGAGCCGACCAGCCCTGGCAGACACGCGTGCGTACACAAGCACGCTCCGTGCACACCGATGCAGGAAAGCATCTATCTATCTAATGAGGCCTGTCGCGATAATCAATAAATCAATTAAAAACAAACTGTCATTTTGATAGCCATGTGCATGCATGTCTGTTTTCTTCCTCTCTCTACCAAACAGGCTGGATGACAAAGAGGGTTCACTCTGTGCATCGGCCTCAACACCTGGGCGTGAACAGAGTGAGTGAACCCTCCAGTCGGTCATCCAGTCTCTTTGCTACGCGCTAGTGAGTGTACTACCATGGAATACTTTCTTGGTGCCTGTTGTGTATAAAACACCCTCTGATGTCAATTTCTGCCCGTCATTTTGAAATGATACAAAATGCCGGGACCTACGTTTCAGCTGCCTGATCCCCCAAATCTAACACCCCGTTGTGCCGCATCCAAAACATTACGCGCCATTGAACGTAAGCAGCGTGTTCCAAACACAGTATTGATTATTTGAGTTTCTCCGGGTTATTTTCTCAGTTTTTAATAATGGAAGAGACACCGATTCAAAATCAGAAATATTGTGCAATTTTTGCTAAATTTTACCGTCATTGAGCTTTTTGTCTGTTAAATTTAGAATGTTGTTTGTTGAGTTGATCTGATTTAAAAGCTCTTGACATTCCAATTGCTTCTGATACAGCGTACTCACATTATTATGGCACAAACCATAATCTATGGGAAAAAAAATGGCTTCAGGGGGTAAAGGACATGATGATATGCCAGACATGCAGATGTAACCAATCAGCCAAATCCTTTCCTCTTTGGGCCACTAACGTTTCCGTCTCACCCTCACAATGACCTGACCTCTATTACCCACGCAGGGGACGAGGTGTGTGCGTGTGCGTGTGTGTGAGCTCGACACTGTTTGCTTGTGGGAGAATATGGATGAGGGGATGGAAATGAGAGAATTACTGAGCGCTGGCCTTTCCCTCACGCACACACAGGGGGTGTGGTAATGGATCGGGTCGTGTCCCTGCTTGCCGTGTGCACATGCATGTGAATATGAGAGGAACAGGTGGAGGTACGTTTTTTTTTGGCACACTTCAGAGGAAAGTGCACTTTTTTTTTGGGGGGGGGGGTTTGACCATAATCCAAAATCCTTATGTGAAACATGAGCACGCATTTTCCCCTTGGCTGTGTGTTCTAAAGGGAGAAAAACAGTTACACCCACCTATTTTGACTATAAAGCCCCCTGAAAAGCTCCAAAGATGTATGGTTGTACATCCATGCAGTAACAGGTACATTTATGATCATAAGTGATGCATATAGTATTTTGCAGTATTGATAGGAACCACGCTACTTTTGTCAACAATAGCGGCATAAAAAGCAACGCACGTGTCGGTTTGCTACTACTAATCACAGCAGACTTCACGAGGGCCGCCGCCAGCCGCTTTGGACACATGAGGATCCAGAACCTTACCTTTTTGAGCCTGAATATACGCAGCATGAGCTACAGGTTTTAGGTCGCCAAGTCACTACACTGGCATGACTTGGTAGTCAGGCAAGCTGACGGCAAGTTTGAGTTTTTGAGTGGCATACGTGCAATGAAAGCCTTGGTGTGTATTGCCGGGAGGACATCGGATCACAACAAACCAAGAGTTGTTGGCGCCCACATGCTCGCCGTTTTTCCCTTTAATTCGCCTTCATAAAATGCTCCGTTGGTTATATAAATCAGAGGAGTAGAGCAAACTTTTTTTTCCTATTCTAAATAATCAGTGTTTGAAAAAATGAATACATTTGTGTCAATTAATTATTATTATTATTATTATTCACCTCCTCCGGGTCAATATTTCGTAGATGACAACGGGGTGAATATTTATGCAAACGCTTATTTTACTGTGTTATGAAAGCATCTTTTTTTCCACGTTCAGAATCAGCTTTATTGGCCAAGTATGCCAACGCAAACAAGGAATTTGACTCGGTTAGAATGTGGTTGGAGGAGACCCCCCCCATATCCGGTATGTGGTTCAGGTGGTGTTCATTTGTCTCCTTGCATGCACATTTGATTAAATCGCATTATTCTCAAAGACCTCGTCCTGTCCGTCTATTTTGAAGCCGACCGCACATTTTGCCTTGACATTGATGGAGTTAACACCCACAGTGGACTGCTTGCAGGTCCTGTCTAACATTGTTGAGGAACGTACTTTTCAATCTCACTGTTTTTACAGGTGCGGGGGACAGAGGAGGAGGAAGAGGTGGAGGATGAGGGAGTGCTGGGGTCCGTCTTGCTGCTCTCGCCATTGCTCGTCGAAGGCAACTCTGTAAGACGGACAAGCGAAGAATGCAGATGAGCGCTGGGTGCCAGCTACACTTGTTCAAACACCAGTATCAATGTTATCACAAGTGGGATCTGTTCTGTTATCTTCTTACCGTCGCTGGCCCATTTGGAGAACTCTGGTGTTATTCTGTTGGAGGGCATGCCTCCGCTGAAACCGACACACACGCGAACATGTTTTACCATTAAATCTTCATCTTAAAAAGAATAGTCGGGATTTTTTCCACATGAAGTTGTATGACATGCTCATCATTAGTGTAGTACATCAACAGTGACTTAACCCCCCCCCCATTTGTCCAGTGAGTCCAGTTTTGGTCAGATTTCAGTGCAGACGAACATAGATTCTGTTAGTTGCTGGAGATACTCAAGTAAAGACTTCGCCGTTTGATGGGGATGTCATACAACTTCATGTGAAAAATCTCAACTGTCCCTTTAAGACACGGACTGCATTGTTTCAATGAAGACAAAATGTGGTGCCAACTGATTCTTAATTTAGCTTTTACAGTCCAGCAGTCTTTAAATGATGTAGCAAAGTGCACAACATAACTCGGAACCATCCAATTCTGCGTGACGCATGTTTGTGCTGTTCATACTTAAGCACAGCTCCCCGCAGTGCCTCTCGCTCTCTAGCTTCTCCTTGGTCCTCTCCGGCTCCAGAGCAGGGGATGATGTCCGCCTCGGTGTACTGGGCTTTGCCGTACTCCAACGTGTCGTCTCCGTCTACGTCCAGGTCAGCGTCGCTGTCTGCCCCACCTTCCTTTATGCTACATGTGGCAAACCCGGTTGCTAAGGGGAGGGAAGGAGGGCCGGTGTTACTAACGAGATCAGTCTTTAGAAATGGCGAGACAAGATTCAGGGCAGGGGTGACTTGATGACGATGGACACCTCCACCATCAATCTAGGTGAGAAACAGGAGGTGGATTCTCTAAAGCCGGTGATGAACGAGCAGGGGGAACCCTCGATGCTGCCTTCAGCTCTACTTAGCTGCGATGTCAGCTGTGTGTGTGCGTGTGTGTGTGCGTGCGTGTGTGAACGACATCTTGGAGAAGACTCCTCGGTGTTTGTTTGAGACCGTTTGTCTCCGCGTCACTGAGATCCTGTATCCATGACTGATTCAGCGTGTACCGCCGCGTGCCAAGGTAGGAGCGCGAGGGTGCCCTTGGGTCTTGGACGTGTGAATGACACCACCAATCCCCACAGAAGCCGTTCGTGTGTGGGCTTAAGATGTTACCCGTGACAGGCTAGACAGCCATCTTATTTGCACCATCACAACTTCTACTAGCTCTCTGCTGGACTAGTAAGTGCGCTGTGTGTGTGTGTGTGTGAGAGAGAGAGACAAGCGTTTGTGACCACGGACAGGTTTGACAGCCATCTTATTTCCCCTCCCCGCCTAGTGTGCGGAACTCCCTGCAACAACGGGTCCCTGTCAAAACACAAACTACTCGGGCTTGGCTCGGGAAGCTTTAACCCTTCAAGTGCCAAACATTGCTGGATTTAACAAGACGTAGCTGCAAATCTGGAGGTACTACTTAACTTCATCAGGAGGAGTTTGAAACCCACGGCCAGAAAGCCTTGGCAGGTCGCAGGGAGGGGGAGGGGCGCGTTACCCTTGCGTGTGTCGAAAGTTTAAAAGCAAATTGTGTACATTGTCCGCCCGCGGCTCCTCCTCCTCCAGCTGCAGACACTGGTGCTCCTGACCTCCGTGGATGCACGGCGGCCGCTCACATAGCATGTCTGGCATTATGTACCTCCCAGAAACTGCGGCTGTAAGGGCCGCTTTGGGTACACTCGTGGCTGCGACGCTTGTATAGGACCATCCTGCACACTTGATAGGAACGTAAGAACGTTGTCAGTATTAGCACTGCTCATCAACAGGCAGGCATACTGTATTTCCTTGGCAGCATTTCACTGCTCAAAGGCCATTCCGGGGACATTTTGGCTGTATGGAAAAAAGAAAGGTCATATTCACCTGATGGTATTCATTTTGATAACATTTACAATTGCCATCTGGGTTTCTTATCTTATCCATCCATCCATTTTCCACCGCTTATCCGGGTCTGGGTCGCGGGGACAGCAGCTTCAGTAGGGAAGTCCAGACTTCCCGGTCCCCAGCGACCTCTTCCAGCTCCACCAGGAGGACACCGAGGCGTTCCCAGGCCAGCTGTGAGACATAGTCCCTCCAGCGTGTCCTAGGTCTTCCCGGGGGCCTTCTCCCGACCGGGCGAAACACCTCACCAGGGAGGTGCCCGGGAGGCATCCGGACCAGATGCCCGAGCCACCTCAACTGGCTCCTCTCCATGTGAAGGAGCAGCGGCTCTACTCTGAGCTCCTCCCGGATGGCCCAGCTCCTCACCCTTCTTAACTTATCCAAAAATGGTAAAGATACACCAGATCGACACTCGTGCCGGGTGTGTCTCTGTTGATGTTCGGAAAGGGGTCAGTGTCTGTCAGGAAAATCTGGTTTGTTATTGCACTTAAAAATGTTTTCTATTGATTAGTCCATTTGATGTACCTATTTTCAGGTATAATTATGTACTAACATACGTATTTGTTAGGTGTCTTGTTTCCAAAACAGGTGCTCCACATGCGTATCCCTGCTTCACTTGGGTGTCTGCCCGCCATCGTCTCCTATACCAGTTTATTGTGGCATGAATTGCAGACATTTCACTAGAAACTACAGCTGTCGAATGATTAAAATATTTAAATCTGATTAATCTGGTTTCAAAATTAGTCATGATTAATCACCATTTGCCACTATGTCTGAAATATGCACGTTTGAGTGTATTTTATTATTTTATTGATAGAAATGTAAAAGGCAGGGCCAAGCTCCAAGTGAACTGAAAACTAAATCAAATGCACTTAAAGGCAGCAAATTGTACTTCCCCACTAAGAGTTACAGAGTGAGTGATAAGAATATCCAGATATTTTTGCTCGTCTGTCAACTCTGTTCTACACGATTCCATTTTTGAAAGCGAATGCTAAAATATATATAAATACATCTATAGGCGAGGTAGATGGTGCACTTGGGTCGGAATATTTTTCATCAAAATAGCAGTCATGCCAAAATATTGTGTTGCTGCTGGATGTTGACCCTATCGGAGCGATACCGTAAGTTTGTTTTTTACTGACAAAGGCAGGTTTGAGAAAAGAATGGATGAAGCACATGCATAGAACAAGAGCAATCAACGATCATTTCACGGACGCCTGCCTTTACGAGAAGCATTTAGCTTGAAAGTGCGCTATAAACGCATTTAGAAAAAGGTTGCTATTTTCGGAGAGTTTAAAAACATATTTAGGACCAGTTGGTGAATCATGTCAGGGATGCTTAAAGGCAGATTTAATGGAGCCTGATATACAGGCCAGTGTTTTGTGTGCTCCACGTGTGTGTGTGTGTGTGTGTTGTCTTTCCACCGCTGTCGGTCTTTCTAAGCAGTCTTGGCAGGCCAATCTAATCTAGCAGGCAAAGGGCAGCCCCGCTCCAACTGCCTTTCACTCACATTACCCAACCCCAATTCCGTTCTTTTCCCCTAACCGCTGAGCTTACCCCGGTTTTGGACCAATCATCTCTTCGGTTGTCGTCGCATTGTTCTCGTTTCTCTTGAAACACGCAGCATCTTATTGGAGAATACGCCCTCCGGTGAGACGCGGTAACATTTCTACATGCACGTCTCAACGGCAAGGGATGGAGCAAAAGATGTGTCATCAGCTGGAATGAAATTCTGCGCGACCACGTCCCGTTACTATGGCAATTATCGAACCCCCCCGGTGCCTTCCTCGGATAGAGAGGGGGGGGAGGTGTCAAAGGTCATCACACTATCTGTCTGCCCTTTACAGGTCAGAGGGAGGCACAGAAGATGAGACGGCCATCTTTGAAGTCCATTTACAAAGCAAGAGATTTCTCTACATTGCCAAGCCCTCGGGGCCCCCTCGTCGGAAATAATCCCCTTCTTCTTCTGTCTCTCGGGACAGGCTAATATCAAATTTAAGCATCTGTCTGTCTCGCTGCATCGGCCCACACTTCAGTGACATTTGCGAGGCCGCAGCTCGGGGAAGACAGGATGAAATAAACAATTACTTCTCTGCAATGCTGACTTTCATCTTTAACTGGGTTTGGGCTAACACTTTTTGTACTGGCCGTGCGCAAAGCAGGACTCATGAAGGCCGAGGCTAGAAGGGTAATCTCTAAATGACGCTCGTTTGATGTTCCGCGACTTTAGCGCACATAACGGGCATCGCAGCTAAGAAAAAGTTTGTAAATGGATCAACTTTGGACCTTCCACGAGACTAGAAGTCCAGCTGGTGCAGAGAAGGTCTTTTGGATGTGGATAAGCCGGCAAAGGATGCAGGGAAGTCTTTCCACTGACTGAGTTGAAACATGAACTGATCTTGTTCGATTTTGTCCCGCCTGCCTTTCCACCACTTTGAAAAGGACTGCATTCCCCCCGCCTTTCTTCCCCGCACTCCCAAACGGGGGGAAGGCTGCTCAAAGCAACAGGGCCTCTCTTCATCATGCCGGCTGAGGAGACCCTCAACTCCAGCCTGGCCAGATATTTTCTCTTGAGGGCCTTATGGATTTTGCTCCATCTCTTAGAACCACTGTGGAGCTTTCATGACAAAATCCACCGTAAGCGCTTTCTACACACTAGTGTGTGTGTGTGTCCACACTTTTCAAGTCCTTCTCCCCAGGCCACCTCGGTTATCTGTGCCACATCACAAGGTGCCCTATTAGAGTGCAGCAGAAGCGTCCAGCGTCTGCACGTTTAACAACGCTGGAGAGACACATGGATGGAGGCGGCATGAGGGAGACGGATGGATGGCTGCGGGGGCCACCCCCTAACCCTAGCGCTGCTCTTTGTTGTCGTTTAGCTAAGATTTCCCCATTGATCTGTCTTGTCTGCTGTCCCTCGGGCCGGCGGGGGAAGGAAGGCGGGCAGGTGAGCCTCAAAGTGTGTGTGCTAAATTTGAAGAAGCAAGGCCAGGAGGGTTTAAGGAAGAGCCTTTTTGCCTTATATTGAGGCGAGGACTTGCACCATGGTGATACGTACAAATCAAAGCGTTCTTCACACGCACAAACACCAACAGTGAGGGAACCACTTCTCTACGCCGCACTCGTGTGCCAACATTTGCACAGAAAGACTATTGTAGAGTCTTATACAAGAGTTTGCATCATTGTATGTACGGTGGATCCATGCATGCTTACTATACCGCTTGTCCTCATTAGGGTCGCGGGTATGCTGGAGCCTACCCCAGCGGACTTTGGTACCTATGATGTGAAATATGGACGCGCGAAGTCAGCGTCATTTAAGCAAAAACGTACTTTTCTGGCTTCTTTCGGATAACACATCGCTGGTGAAAGCTGCAGAGGACGAGATGCCTTCTCTAAGGACATTTTGGACGCGACAGTAGGTCGATGCCGCTCTAGCAGAACTTCCAGGTAACAGTTGGGTGGGCAGTATCGTTTCGCTTGTGTAACAAACCTCGGTGAGTCAGGTCCCTAATCCAATAGAAGAGGTTGGATGCGATGCGAGCTCCCCGCACCAGGACACAGCAGTCCGGTCACAGTGTGGGGGGACTACCGCTGTAGCTACGGAGCCGAATACCCGGCGTCCAACTTCACGTGGGTACACTGCGGACACGTCTGCATGGGGGTGTTGCGTTAGAGTGGCAACCAGCTCTGAGGCACATTACTGCACCTACCATGATGGAGTCTGGCCCAGAGTTACGAACAATATACAGCAATTGGCTCATTCTCGCGGCGAAAGCCGATTATATCCGCTCTTCAAAATACGGCGGATCGGCAGCTCAAACCGATACCGAAACTGAAGATTGGTCGGGGAGATCCCAAATTATTAGGGACTGTGTGAAAAAGTGACTGCCCCCTGTTAAAATATGACATAATTGGGATGACTTGAGATCAGTCAGATTGGAAAATGTTAAAAAGCCATTTCTAAACGCTTTGGGACTCCAGCCAACCACAGTGAGAACCATTATCCACAAAAGGCCAAAACACGTAAGAGTGGTGAACCATCCCAGGTGTGGCCGGCCAACCAAAATTACACCAAGGGCGCAGTGATTACTCATCCAAGAGGTCACAAAAGACCCAACAACAGCGTGTCGATGACTCCCCCATAAGAAAGACACTGGGTAAAAAAGGCATGCATGGCAAAGTTCCTCGACCAAATCCACTGCTGAACAAAAACAACATTAAGGCTCATCTCAATTTGACCAGAAAACATCTTGATGATCCCCAAGACCTTTGTAATCGAGTTACCTAAGTAATATACTCACCTTTTGTAAAAATAGAAATTGAAATACATAAAAAAACATTTTGTTAGTGCCCCCAAATGACTCGAGACGCCCCTGCTAGTAGTATAATCTTAACCTTTGTGTGTGTTTACCTCTGAAGCCTCCCTCCAGAAGAGCTGTGGCTCTGATCCTCTTCTGTCCCGCCCACTCGTACTCCTCAAAGCCACGCCCACTGTCACCGTCCATATCCACCGAGTCGTCCTCGCCGAGCACGCCCTCGCGCTGACACACGCAAAAGCACACGGGCACACGTTGGACACAAGGTTTGTCAAAACAGAGGACGTGAGTTGTGTACAGTCCTGACTGGTATTTCCGGGGTGTGTGTTGAGATGAAAGGAAGGACCGGAAAGTTCGGGGAGAGTTTAGAGGAGTACAGACTGAATTTGGAGCCCATCCAGCCCACATGATGCGCATGCAAGTGCAGCATTTGAAGGGGGGCTATCTACACACGTTACAAGGGGTTAGGATGCTCGGACTAAAGTGTAGGAGTGAGAGGACAGCCTTGACAGGAAGTTAAGAGGTCAGCGTCTACAGAACAGAAGGTTGGCCCGGCGGTCCAACTGGAAGTTAGACGGGGGGGGGGGGGGGGTCTCTTTTANGGGGGGGGGGGCTGGATTTTACTACCTGGATGAGGCATTGTTCCACATGTCTACTCATCTCCTCCTCGCTCCCCGCCAGTGGGGCACTGCACAGCGGACATACCTGGCCCCCATCCTCCGGCTTCCTCCTCTTCATCTTCCCTATGCGGGCTGGAAGCGGCGAGGGCGGGTTGGAAAGAGAGGCAGAATGGGTTCAGTGGCGGAAAGGAGACAGTGGAAAGACTTCACAGGCTGCATGACCACTTTATGAGGCTGAAGTACAGCTGAACTCTTCCTTTTGGACAAGAACCAGACATGACAACCCCCTCCTCCGCGCACACAAATAATTAGACATCTCACACAGCCGAACAGCCGTCACTGCGCCCCGAGACTTTGGGGGGTGGCTTTTGCTAACTGCAAGTGGCACGTGGGGGGGGGGGGGTTGTGTTTTAGCGGGCCGAGAGCACCAAGGAGCCGAAAGGGACTGCGGGGCGGTTTAAAAAAAGCAGCAGCTCCCTCGCGGGATGCTAACTGGTAAATAGAGGAGGGGGGGGGGTCCTGCTAATTAGGATCTCTGCCCTCCCGACATGGCAGGCTCCACATCAGGGCCGAGAGGAGTTGACACGCTTGGCTCACGTTTTTACCTCTGGAAAAAAATGCATTAGAAAAAATTCCTTTCAAAGTAACAGCTTGTACTTTCAAAGGGCACAGGCTGGGATTCTTTTATTTTCTCCGTTCATCTGACGCTTATGGGGGTCGGCCCCAGACCAGGGGGGTCCGAACGCATCACGGAAAACCAACACTGATACCGGTGTTAAACCACCCACGCGGGCAGGCCCAGACGGTTTTCAAAATATAAATATCTCATTTTGTTGACAATATTACATCTTTGCTCTCACAAAACTCGATAGTCATTATTAAGGGGGCACCGTAACCATTGAACCGATATCAGGGAATTATGATATCCAATGGCATTCAAAATTGCCCCCATAACCAATCACTTCAAAAAAACAAGCGCTCCTTTTGGCTACACTGCAGGGTAGATTTACAACAAGATGATATACAAAGGAAGTATCAACAGTATCACTACTTTGATTTCAGAATCCACTTTAGTGCATGTAGAGCTGGTATCATTTCCGTATCGGCCCGCACATTACTAGCAAGCTCCCCTTAACGGGTTTGTGGCAATTTCAGGGATTTTGTGCAGCGGGAGTCAACATTTTGTCATCACAAGTGGCATTCCTTTGGTAACGCGCACGACCGCGTAACAAATCCGATTTTGAAATTGGGAATTCTACCCTGCAGTGTGAACATCTCCTGCCTGCGGCGATACCAGCCTGCCGTAATTTCCCGTAAAGGACGCGCTGGGGAAGGGAAGTCCAGCCGCGCGCACGTGCGAAAAACCCCGTCGGCCACTTGCCACGGCAGCGTCGGAGATGCGGTTCGCCAGAGAGCTCCGTGGCGCCCCAACGGCTGCTCGGGGGAGCGCGCCCGGATGCAGTGCACCTTGCTGGGCCGTGTCAGGCGGCCTTTAAGGTCAGCGGGTCACACGGGTGTTGGGAAGCGGGAAGGTATCGGTTTGCAAAACCCAAAGTGCAAAAACGTCTTTAAAATTGCAACTTGATGGTGTTTTGTAACAACTTTGGGGGTTTTCCTTGAACTATTGCTTTTTTTACCCAACCAGATCAAACTGCGGTTCCATGGCGGCTGACTTCCTCGTTTCGCTTCCAACACCGAGATGACCGGCCTGCTTTCATGGGCCGCCACGGACGTACAGACACACTCGGAGCATGTTGACATTTTCAAACAAAAACCTGAAAGAGCGGCTCAGTGGGCGGTGCGGCCACAACAAGCACACAACGCCTGGGGTGTTGTGGCCGCATGCTCGCCGTGTAAACAGCAGCGCACGTGCAGCCCGGCGAGTCGCCGGGAGGACCTCGCGGGCGTCGGTACGTACCATTCAGTCGGGTTTGTCTGTTCGCTCGGACCCGCAGAAACGTCTGCAAGCAGAGGAGACAACAGCACAAGAGAAAGACGTTAGCTCGCCACGAGCACCCGGAGGGCTGCGGGGACGCGGGATGGCCGCGGATGCTACTCCCCGACGTTGCGACCTACTTCTTGCTTGCCCTCCACCTCCTCCTCCATCCCAGCGAACCTTCGCTCGCACGTCCGAGTGCAGAGGCTAAAACGCGCGGACGCAAGCGGCCCCGGCGGCCGTCCAGACGCCGCACATCCCCGTCAACGCTATGCGGCGCTTACATTTGGGAACGGATGGGAAGGGATTGAAAGGGGCGCCCGTTTGGCCTGCTGGAACGCTCACCCGACGCCATGTTGGCTTGTTGTGGTCACGTGACATCCGCCGACGGAAGCGGGGGAAGAACCTAACGGGGTAGTGCGGGATTTGGCCACTAGAGGGAAGCAAAGGGTTTATCAGAGCATAGGGAAGGACGTACAGTACGCAATCCTGTATGTAACTAAACGGTCCTCATAGTCATAGTAATGCATAAACAGTATTAAAAAAAACATGCACGTTACTTTAAAAAATCTTATTAATGCCCTCTCGTGCTTCCCACCGCATACTGTACCCTGTGCTAAAAGTGTTTCAAAGTTATTTGCCATTACATTTTTAAATATACAGTCAATGTTACATAAAATAAATGAGTTGATTCCACCGTCCTCTCTAATGCCATTAGTGGACAATTATGCACCTCGGGTCTCCTGGGGTTAAATCCCGGAGGTCTGAGAGCCCAAACCATGTGCTGACTAAAGCATTCCCGGTCATGGGCCGGATGCCCTCTCCCTGACACCGCGACGGCAGGCAGCGGCTCGGTCTTCGGACCATCGGAGCGCCGTCCATCAAGAAGAGCTGACACTCCTCATCCTCCACCATGGAGGGAGAGGCTGGCTGGCCACACATCACCCCTCCGCTCACATCCCCGCCAAATGGTGGTGCGCAGGTCGGATTTTTTTAGGCAGGGATCGGGGTATGCGTGGGACCGGGTGGCCAACTCTGCCGTTAAGCGCCATTTGAAGGCTGGTTGAAAAGAGTGTCCATTGACTTAATCATTTGTATAATATAAGGTGAAATCAGCAGTTTCACTTAATGAGAAAATCTACTTTATAGCCATAAGGCCTTTATGAGCTGTGTCATCCGCAACGTCTGCGGGGACTTAATAGTTCTTATTTTATGGCGTGAGGGGTTCAGCCCACTTAACCTGAAGATATATCTCGGCCCGTAGAATTACCCGAACAAACCTTGATGAGCATAAAGGATAGGAGGCGTCAGGGTGGAAAGAAGAGATCGCCAATTTCCCTCCACAAAACTGCTAAAACGTAGTGTGGAAGTGGTATCTGAATATATCCATCAAAGTCAAAATGTCATTTTCACACTGAATAAACATTTGACATGAAATACCAGTTATAGTGTAACACCAGTACTAGTGTAACTGCATGTAGAAAACCCACCATGCATGTCTTCATGCTTCACTGGCAAGGTTTTTTTTCTTTATTCGGCGGTCCTTGAACGCACCACAGATGTGTGCCGAGATGGATCTTCTGACATTATCAATATTCATCAGTGGTGAGTATTTCTACATTTTATACTTTCCATACCCCCAACAAACTGGATGACAGGAATTTCCCTCAACAGAAATCGGATTTTTCAATTATTCGTTGCTTAAATGTAGTGTGGAAGTGGTATCTCAATATATCCAACAAAGCCGACATTTACTTTTCGCAGACATTTTTCAGTGAAAAGCTGCTAGATTTGTAGTTTTTAGTTGGAAAGAGGCGATTTTTTTTTCCCACAGAAAAGGCATCTCATCCACCGGTGGGTAATCATTTATGGGAATGTGATAGCAGTATCACCCCGCGCTCTTTATCCTTTTACGTTTTTTTTTGTCAAGTGTGGCGATGTCGCACTTGGCCTTTCTTTGCTCTTGCGTGATACGCAAACACTTTGAATGTTATAGGCTTCTAACGGACGATTATTAGAATACACGATTGGCACTCATCGTTTTGACATCTTGTTGTGTGCGTGTTTTGACCTGGTATCTGTCCGAGTGGTGGGCATCTTCAGACGACAGCGGCGAGACCACGGGGGACTCTCCCTCGCGCTTGATGTGCACCGACAACAGCATGGACTAGACAGGGAGAAATCAAACGGAAACATGACAATACTGTCTGCCTGCATCAGTCCTTAGATACTGGTGGTTAGGCGTTATTGTTCCACCCTTAGATCCGGTCTAGCTTCTCGTGGACAGCCTTCTCGACGCAAACACACTCACGTAGCACAACCGGGGTTGCGCAACACTTGCGTATGGCTCATGGAAAGGTCCCGGAAGAACAGAACAAAAACATCCAACAATGCATCTACGGCGTGTCTTCCTCTTCCAGTATTTTTCCATCAGTCACATGTTGCCCAACTCTGATTGTGCTGTGTGAGTGTGTTAAGAAGGCCTTCTGCGAGCGCCCAGCTAATAGACTGAGTCTAAAGGTGGCGTCATAATACCTAAGAGTCATAAAACCAACGGCGCTGTGCCCCCGCTGTGAAATGTTTGTGTTTTGCAGTCGTCTCCTATGAATCAAGTGGAAAGGGGCCGAGCGGAGGAGGCTTAAGTGGCCGACTGCCGCCATCTAATAAAAAGATGTGAGAAATGAGGAAGCTCCAGTGCTGCTGGAGCAAACTGGACATTATGCACGGTGCTTCCATGCCAACGTGTGTGTGGTTGGGAAAGGTCAGGGTCTGTTTGCCTACGAGGCTCCGAGAATATGCGTTGGCGTCGTGACATTTCACAGCATTCTGCTCCGTTCGCCAGCAAACACGGGTCGCTATACAAAAACATCAGACGCATCTTCTATCAGGCAAGTGCAGTTCTGCCAAGTCCTATTTTGCATTCAGGAATGCAGCTTTTGGCCGCACGGTGGTCGAGTGGGTCGCATGTTGGCCTCACAGTCAGGAGGTTCAGGGTTGGAATCTCCGTTGGGCATCTCTGTGTGGAGTTTGCATGTTCTCCCCGTGCGTGTGTGGGTTTTCTCCCGGTACTCCGCTTTCCTCCCGCATTCCAAACACACGCATGTTAGCTTCACTGGCCGCTCTAAATTTTGTCCATTAGAGTGTGAATGTTTGTCTGCCCTGCGATTGGCTGGCGACCAGTCCAGGGTGTACCCCGCCTCTCGCCCAAAGCCAGCTGGGATAGGCTCCAGCATACCCGCGACCCTAATGAGGATAAGCGGCGAAGAAAATGGATGGATGGAATGCAGCTTTTGCATTTGACTCATAGTGGACCTACACCAGTGCCGTGGGGTTAGGTTCATGGCTGGTGACGGTTGGACTTTTTATGGTTTTGTTTTTCATGCTTATACTGACTTTTTGCAATCTTTTTATGACCATCATGGTTGCCGTGGACCATTACATCTCCAGTGTCATTGTAAACCATAAATATGACAAATTGGACTTTTCCAACAACATGAACCCCTGAAATAAGGAATTGTTATAATTATGAAAGTCAATGGGACTATTTCCAGGTGGAAAGACAAAAAATAACCCCTAATACCAGCTCTTGTTGCAGCCGTAAGCCACGCCGAGCTAAATCCCAACCCTGACATCACTTCCTGTCCACCCCCCTTTCAGTGGAACACATTTACAGCAACACACCCGAGCACGAGTCTTAATTTTCTCCTATTTTGTTTCCCGTATTGGGTAATATGAGCGTAAAAGTGACTATAGGGGTGTTATTTCATGTCTAGACTTCTCTAATTATGTTTAAAAAAGTGTATTTAGAAGGTTGTAGACATGTTTTCTATGCTCTAACTTTGAAAATATTGGATTTAGAAATAAGGAATCCTACTTTGCAAAAATGCACTTGCCACGGTCGGCTCTGTAACCGATCAACGGTGATTAACGAGAGGTTACTTACTTCTTAATCCCATGCATTCATTTCCTCCGCCCTGGCAGGGACATCCATTCATTCCCTCGCTCAGCAGAGCTTCAAAATAGCTTTATTGCTTTTGCCTTTAGCTGAGTCATAGGCGCTGGCCTTGGCTTTTCCTCTCTATAGAAGGGCGGCACCTGCCGGCCCCCACTCAGATGTCCCGATTTAATGGGCGCCGTGTAGAAATGGATGTAGTTGCATTGCACCAGACCACCGGAGAGTGGCAGAAAGAGGAGAAAAAACTCGCACGGAGGCACGCTGAGGTTAATCTCCGTCCTAACACTGCCGGGTGATACCAGGCACGTGCGCCACCCCTGCTGCGGAATACTAAACAACAGCGAAGGAGATGCACAGTCACGTCTGGAAGGCGAAGACCCGTTGTCGCCCCTCCACCCTACCCTGCTCTGCTGCCGCTCTCGAGGCCGAGCCGGCCCGCTCGGGGTTTTGCGAGCACCGCCGTAAGCTGAGGTCAGCAGCCAAACGTGCGCTGCGGAATGACAGCGCGCCCGCTACATGACCGCTGGCATCTCAGCTTGCACTTTGAGCAGGACATCTGACTTTCACGTGCTCTTTAGTGACAACATGCATCCCTCCCGTGGTGAAAGGGCTTCCTCCGGGACTTTCTCTTCAGTCGAACGTAGTCCTCTTTCTCTGTGTCTCCAGAACTGGGACAATCACAGTACAGAACCCGTGTCTGCTGGACCGCAGGCAACTGGTACGGTCCGTGTGTGTGTGTGTGTGAGAGAGATAGCAGCTTTCAGTTCTGCAGCAGAGAATATTAATGTGCTATGAAGTATGCGAGTTTATACCTTTGCACATAATCATGACGTCATGAAAAAATAAACATCTATGTATTATTGTTTTTCTTATAATAATAATACTATGAAAACAGGATTATTTTCCTATTTCAGTTTTTGTTTATCGTGCCGTGTGCATGTTCGACCCTAACCCTCGTTTTTTTAATTGGAAGACTTTAGATATGAACTGTTTTCACATTTGGGAAATGTTATATTTTTTCATTTAAACTGTTTAGTTTGTATTAAAAAAAACATATGTATCATGTTTATTTGTTATAATTGTTTTTAGCAGATCAGTTTGCATTTTAAAATTCATCAGATTATTTTTAGAAATGTACATTATTTAAAAAACAATTAGAATCATGACAGATATACAAGAACATCTTTTTACACAGTAATGTGCATATTTTTCCACCAGTAATGATGCTCATGAAGATTTCATATTTTATCCCATTATGTTGCCTTTTTGCGTTTTGGGGGCTTCACTCGATCACAAAATAAATGCATATATAAATTCATGTTTTGTGGTTCACGACAACCTATTATTAGTATATACTGTATATACATATATATATACAGTGGTGTGAAAAACTGACTTTTTATTCTTTTGCATGTTTGTCACACTTAAATGTTTCTGTCCATTAAACAATAGTGAACTATTAGTCAAAGATAACATAATGCAGTTTTTAAATTAAGGTTTATGTTATTAAGGGAGGGAAAAAATCCAAATCTACATGGCCCTGTGTGAAAAAGTGATTACCCACCCTTGTTTAAAAATAACTGTGGTTTATCACACCTGAGTTCAATTTCTGTAGCAACCCCCAGGCCTGATTACTGCCGCACCAGTTTCTATCAAGAAATCACTTAAACAGGAGCTACCTGACACAGAGAAGTAGACCAAAAGCACCTCAAAAGCTAGACCTCACGCCAAGATCCAAAGAAATTCAGGAACAAATGAGAACAAAAGTAATTGAGATCTATTGGTCTGGTAAAGGTTATAAAGCCATTTCTAAAGCTTTGGGACTCCAGCGAACCACAGTGAGAGCCATTATCCACAAATGGCAAAAACATGGAACAGTGGTGAACCTTGCCAAGAGTGGCCGGCCGCCCAAAATTACCCCAAGAGCGCAGAGACAACTCATCGGAGACGTCACAAAAGATCCCAGGGCAGCATCTAAAGAACTGCAGGGCCTCACTTACCTCAGTTAAGGTCAGTGTTCCCGACTCCACCATAAGAAAGAGGCTGGGCAAAAACGGCCTGCATGGCAGAGTTCCAAGACGCAAACCACTATCAAGCAAAAAGAACATTAAGGCTCGTCTTAATTTTGCTAAAAAACATCTC